>JASVEL010006918.1:0-400689 GCA_032618575.1 Nicotiana noctiflora
AATACGGGAATATTTTTCTGCATTCGCATTGCACGTTTAATTTTCAGTTAGGTGCCCACCTTCTAATACGGGAATACTTTTCTGCATTTGCATTGCACGTTTAAATTCCGTTAGGTGCCCACCTTCTAATACGGGAATACTTTCTGCATCGCATTGCACGTTTAATTTTCAGTTAGGTGCCCACCTTCTAATACGGGAATACTTTTCTGCATTTGCATTGCACGTTTAAATTCCGTTAGGTGCCCACCTTCTAATACGGGAATACTTTCTGCATCGCATTGCACGTTTAATTTCTGTTAGGTGCCCACCTTCAAATACGGGAATATTTTTCTGCACATCATGGTTTATATAGTTAAAAGCCCACACTGGGGCAGAAAAAGAAAAAAAGGTAGTTTGTTGTTTTGTTTTGAGCAAGTTCAGCTCGAGATCAAGAAAAACAAGAATATCAACAAAAAGAGAGTCAACAAGAAAAGAAAAATCAACAAAAAAGAGAGTCAGCATCAGAGCAAATCAACAAAAAGAAAGAGATTCTGCATCATCGGAAAGGGAAGAAGAGCAAAAGCTAGATTAGGAACAATTGTAATTGTAGGATCATAGCTTAGAATAGCTTCTTCATTTTACATTTTCCCCGGTGTAATAAGGAGTAAGTCAGCAGATCTCAACAGTGTCAATGCAACAGTGAGTCTGGTAGTTTCAAAACTGCCAGACCTTCCCGAACTACACTGACCTGATTCCTGTTTAGCCCAGGATATGTAGGCATCCACCCACAGATTCTATTTCTGTGTTAGCTAGAATATGGAGGTAAAAAATAAACTAAAATTTATAATAGAAAAGAGTAAAAATAAAATATAGAAAGACGTAGATTTAGATAACCTGTGACTATTGTGAGCACGTGATTTTTGCACCGAGCAAATAATTCCAAAATTAAAATAAATATGTTTTTGAGTGCCATTACTTGCTTTGTTTGAGATTAGCTACACTTTTGTGTTTGAATAAGTAGAAATTAGAAGAAAATCAAAAAATAGGCTAGGAAATTAATTTGTTAGTTTAATTGGTTAGATTTTAAGGAAAATGCAAAAATAGTTAAATAGGGGAAAATAAAGAAAAATAGCGGAAAAATGCAAAAAATATTAGATAATTAGAATAAGTAGGAGATTAAGTTCTTATAATATTCAATAAAAGAAAAAGAAAAAAAAGGTACAGAAAGAAAATACATATAAAAATAGATTAATATCAAAAAATACAAAAATAGTTGGTGAATAATCGCTTTGGGCCAGAGGTATATGAATTGGATGGCCCAATCTGCATTGGCCCAAGGGTCAGGCCTGATCCGTGTGGAGAAATGCAATCCCAACCGTCCGTTGTGCTTGATCCAATGGCTGAGATAAATAGCGGAATTATTGGGGTTAATTAATTTGTGGGATCAAATCTGGGCCGTCCGTTTGATGTGATCTAATGGTCTAGGTTTTGATCTCATTAAGTAACGACACGATGTCGTTTTAGTAACGCTTGGTTTGAACCGTTGATCTTCATCAGATCAACGGTCCAGATCACCTTAGTTGCCTCGACTATATATAGCTTTGGTCTGAACGGCCGTCTCATTTTTGGCCAAATCCAAACCCTAGCCGCCCCATTTTCTCTCTACCTCTCTCGTCTCCTTCATCCAGGAACCCTAAACAGCCATGGCGGCCACCACCTTCCACGGTGGTCGCCGGCTACATCCTACACCCCAGAACCTTCATTTGTCTCTTCTTCACCATAAACATCACCCAGAACTCTAGAGAAAACCATGAAATCATCCCTCTCCATAAATTCCGGTCACCGGAATCTTCGCCGGTGACCACCCAAACAATGAGAATCCACTTCAAACCAACGCCGATCGGACCGCCTTGGTCTGATCTACATCCCTGTACCACTCTTCACCTTCGAATCACCTCCAATCGCCTCGAATATCCAAAAAAGGGTCGTCGGAACCCTAACTCCGGCGACCCAAAAATCAAACCTTTCAAGACCCAACCTTTTTACCCTCCCAAACATCCCTCTGCAAACAAAAACCCAAAAAGGCTTCATCTTGAAGCCGAACAACGGAAAACAGAAAAGAAAAAGAAAAAAAAAGAATAAAGAAAAAGAAAACAAGGAAGAGAATCTGAAAAAAGTCTAAGAGAGAGTAAAAAGAGTGAAGGAAGGAAGCTCAGGGGACAGGCCCTGCGAGCTAAGTTCCCTCTTTCCCTTAGGTTTAATCTTTTTATTTTTTGTTTGTTCTTCATGTTAGTTCTAGGGTTTTTGCTTTGCTTGCTTTGTTTTCATCTGTGTTTTTCTTGCCTTGTATGTCTCAGTATGTCTTTTTTCTATCCTGTAGATTCTTAGTTTGTGCTTCGCATGTTAGTTTTAGGGTTCTAATCTGTTTGTCTATCTGCTTTAGTTTCTTATCGGATTCTCTGTTTCCTTCTTGAAATCTCATGACTACATCTTTTAGTTTTCTTAACCCGCCTATCTTCCATATCTCTATTTGTATTAATGGTTTCTCTGATTCAAGAGATTGTCGTAGTATTAGGGTCCTTCTTATATTTCTTCTTGTTCTGTTTTAAGTCTTCAATAGCATGCCTATTCTCTCCTCTTTGTGATCCCTTGTTTGGATTTTTGACCTGATTTGAATATTTCATTTGATTAGACTTCTCCACTCTTGTTTGCATGTTTAAAGCTTTCAACTTCACTCTGTCTTCATCATCTCTGTTAGTTCTCGACAGTTTTGAATGATTCTTCTTCACTGTCTCCTCATGTCTCTTCTATTCTTTATCTTCATCTTGATCTATCACATGTATACATAAGGCTAGGATTAATACTTAAAAAGATATCTTAGTTAACATGTCTATGCTATTGTGTGTTCTTTGGGCTTAAATGAATCCTGCTTCATCTATTGTTGGTTGTTTGTGATAGTTTAGTTCTGTGCATGTCTATGACCATTAATCTTAAGGATTTTGGGAATGTTTCAATTGTTATCTGACTTGAACTAGCGGTAACTAAGGTTAGATTGACATAAGTTTGACACTTTGTTACATGAATTGGATAGAATTAATTGATTAACCAGAATTCAACCATATCAAATTTCCCTTTATGAGTTCTGGTTGATTGATGCATTGGTTTGGTTTATGTGGCTCTGTGTACAAAAAACATGTTGAAATAACTAAGTTTTCAGTAGTTCTTGTTGGTATGATTATGTGATTAACATTCACTAACCTTAGGATAATTGGTTATAGCTGTTAGTGCTAGGCTTCATAAAATGGTTAGTTTTTAAATAGGTTAAAACTGAAAATCATAAAAATAGGCTGTTAATTAAACAATTGGTCTAAGAATGGTCAACCTTGCAAAGGGTTGACCCATTCTACAGGGCCTTAACACACAACCCACTTTAAAAGTGGCTGGTTGTGCAAAATGGCTATGTCTGCAAATGCAGACTAGCCCAGGCTCTCTTTAGAGCCCTGAACATAAAATGGCCAAACCTGCAAATGGTTTTGGGCCCAAATGTTCAGTGATTGGATTTAATAGCCAAAGCTAAGTCTCAACTTGAGACTGGCTAAGTTTTAAATAGTTTAAACATAACAATAAAGCAGGCTAGTCCTGCAATTAGCTTAAAAATGAAGTCAAAGTCTTTAATTAACAGAAAATAAAGCAAAAATGGTTAAAATTGAAATAGTTCTTCAAGTTAAAAATTGGCCAGTCCTTAAATACCAATGCAAGGACTGACCCTTAGTTAAATAGGTTGAAAAATGCTGAAAACCTGACCTAGGCAGGTCGGGTAATTCAGCTGTGTCCTTAAGGGCATAAAGGGAACATAAATTGGTAAAATGGTAGATTAAATAGAGCATATAGGGACATATGAGACATTTGTGCTCCCGATTTCTGCAATTTTGCAGAGATTTAGGGGTATAATGGTCTCCCTAAAATGGAAAATCTGTAAAAATCTTTAACTATTAGGGATACTTTGGTAAAATCTTAGGAAAAGAATCAAAAAGAACCTTCCAGCACATGCTGGAAGGGAATCTGATAACAGAAATAAGGGTGTAAGTGTAGATTTAGCAATTTTAAAGGGGAAGAAGTGGATTTAACTCCCATTTCTTTTCCCCCAAGAAATCTGCCATTTCAACCTATATATACTCCTAAAAAGAGTGTATTAGGGGCTGGCATTTGAATACAAAACTTCAGAGAAAAGAAATAGCATAAAAAGAGTAGGATTTCTGGGATTTTTCGAGTAGAAACTTGTTAATTTCTTCTGGTTTTGAAATTCTTTGCTGGAATTTGGTCTGGATTTCTATTTGAATTCTGCTGGGTTTCCTGCTTGTCGATTGCTGTGTTGTTCAATTCATTTGGCATCCAATTCACTGTTGCATTGCTTGTTTGGATCTATTGCTGGTTGCTTGCTTCTACCCCCTAGAACTCATTGGATTTTCATTTTTCTATCCAGGTACATCTCTTCCATACGAAGCTGTAACGATGAGTTGTTGAAATAGAAATGAAGATCCAAATTTGATTCTATGCTGGTTGTGTAGATTGTAGTTTAATATTGTTAGTTTAGTTTTGTAACTTGTTTATTGTAGTAGTCTGTAGTAGAGGAAAACACAACAAAAACAATGTAATAGTGGTATAATGATAGTAGTGTAATAGTAGTATAATCATAGGTCGCCCATCACTTAGTTAAATAGGAAAAACTCTTAAAACAAAAGTTAATTGATTCCCTCGTATGCGTTAATAATAACAAGCTCACTTAGCTAATCAGTTTTGCTAATCAATATCAGAGTTTGAATAAGTCTAAAAGGGAAAAAATAGATGAGTAGTGAAGTTGGTTTTGATAATATCAAATAGGTTTGGCTCTTATTAAACAACAGTAGTTAATCATATCAAGTGAATCAGCCTCTAGATATCAATAAGCACAAAAGGGAAAGGAAGCAGTAATTAATTCGAGACTAGATTTGTAACACTGATTGAGTCCAAATCATAATATAACCATGCATGTGTAGTTAATCATTTAGCTTTAGATAATTTGGTTACTGATAATAAGCGATTGGATTGTTTAAATACTGTATCACATAGATGAATCGTCTCTTTGATTGAGTAATTTCAATACTGTTATAGGTTATCAACAGAAAACAAAGAAATAGGATTAGTTCATTCATATATATATTAATTAGTTATAATCTAGGATTAATATTGATATTCTTATACAGCGGTTCTCCCTTTTGGATTAATAAAAGAGTGATTTAATCTAATTCCAGTGTGTTTGATTTACTATGAGTTCATTGTCTTTGCTTTCTTTATTACTGCTTTAATCCTATTTTTGGGCCTGACAATTAGTATGGGCCTAGACCATGCCCGCGTAACTTGGGCTAGCGATGAATTGCCCAAAACAGGTCTGGTTCTTTAAGAACCTGGACCCCCTTGTTAATGTATTAAAACCCATTTTGAAAATCCAGGCCCCAATAAACAATAGAAATCATGCGGGCCTGGAATACTTAGTGTTAAAATATGATTAAGGAAAAAACAATATAGAAAACATAGTATATACTTCTTAGGGTTGAGACTTTAAAATTAAATTGGGACGAGCCTCGCCCGAATAACAAACACCGGGGCCCCCATTTAGTAATGAGATAACATAGTATATCCGGAGAGGCTAATAGCTAATTTCATAGCCTCTCCCAAAAGTTAAAAGCCGATAGACATCATTTAGGGCACGATTTTAATATACTTTCCATTGAACGAGTGTGCACTTGGTGCGACTCAAATCCAAATCTCGGCAAAGCCGAAATATACCAAAAGTCATAGGCGTACTGGTTGCGGTATGACTCGAGGTGTGTTTCCGCAATGTCGCAAATTCTTAAAAATAATATTTATGTAAAAAGCACATTATGTTGTTAAAATCCATAATTAAGTCAAACAAAAGCCAAGAATGACAGTGGAGCGACCGTGCTAAAACCACGGAATCCGGGAGTGCCTAACACCTTCTCCCGGGTTAACAGAGTTCCTTATCCGGACCTCTGCTTCGCAGACATCTATAAGAGTCAAATTTCCTCGGATTCGGGATTAACCGGTGACTTGGGACACCATTATCATTCCCAAGTGGCGACTCTGATTAATCTCTAATAAAATTCCGAACCGATTGTCCTTTAATTGAAAAAACTCCTTCCTTGACGTTATTTTATCTGTATCAGATATTTGAGCGTCGGGGTATACCCTACAAGTGTATTTATACGCTTTAAGTGTTTGGGGTAGTAAAAAGGGAGGTGTGACAGGTTCATTCGAGTAAAAGCCTGTAACTTTGATTTTACTGGTTGATTGATTGATTCCCTTTCCTTATTTCACACAAACCGTATACCATTGGGATGTTGCATTAAATAACTTCTATGTATTTACCCTTTATTGTACTACTTGAAAAATATTCTTTCAATTCTCTTTCCTTAATCGTTTTTACCCGTTTGAAATCAGAATCCCTTAACTAAAGGGAGACTGATTTCAATGTTATTTCCCTGCCTTTTTCTTAGTTGTTTGCTGCACTATAAAAGGGGATCGACCCTTCTGCACTAAAACAACTTTTGAATCCTCAATTCCATGCACATACTCTCACACACATACTCTAATTACAATATTCTTTCAATTCTCTACTCTCTTTTGAGGCCTTTTGTACTGCTTTGCTTGCAACTTGGCAAGACTACTGTTTTACTTATTTGTTTCCCTGAAACTGGTATGTCTCGATTTTGATTTCAGCTTCTTCTCTACGTGTTTACTTTATAGTCACTACACTCTTGCCTACGTTTTTGTTCATATTGTGTGTTAAATATGCCACTCTATTTTTGTGTTTATTATTTGTTATGAATCCCCCATACCGGCACTCCTTTGTATGTTTTTGAGTTAAGGTTCATGGCCTGGTATCCAAATTACTACCCAGGTCTAAACCTGACCTTCAATGGGTCATAACTCCCCGATTTGGCTAATAGGCCGGTCAGGGGTGTGCCAGCATTCCTAATTGCAGGGCATGACCACTAGCCTGTCATGGCCATCCCTAACTCCCCCTCTATGCACTTACACTTATTCTTAGACTCTAAGTTTTGCCCCCCTCCTATGAGCCTTGCCTTGGGGACCTTGAGTTCCCTATGAACTTGGACATTTGAGGGCTGGCCCTTCCACACTGCACTATAATCTGATCCTGCAATATATTTGGGTGTAAGTACTGCCTGGAGTTCATGAAGCTCCTTAGAACTTTGACATACCCAAAAAATGAGAAAGGCTTTGGGAATTAGATCTTTGGAAGTTGGTTTATTTCATGTTTTGGACTAAAAGTCTAAATTAGGCTCTCATTGGTTGGAATCTTTAATTTCTGATGTAATTTACCTTTTCTGGATTCATTCGAGTTGTAATAATTTTCTAATAAATCAAGAGATGTATAGTAAAAAGGGGGGAGAGTCACTCATGTTATGCATATGGGGTAGATATCATGTTTTAGGTATTTACTTCTACAATCACAACCTTTTCATTTATGTATCTGCATATTGAAATCCTGCCTATAAGATATTTCATTATTGCATTTAGAGATCCTACCTATAAGATGCTTCCTTATTGCATTTAGAGATCCCACCTATAAGGTGTTTCATTATTGCATTAGAAATCTTGTCTCTAAGTCTATGCATATGCATATAGAAATCCTGCCTATAAGTTATGCATTTCATTAGAGATCATGTCTATAAGTTTTTGCACTCATACGTTAGAGACCATGCCTATAAGTTTCTGCATTTTCGCATATTGAAATCCTGCCTATAAGTTTTTGCACTTCTACATATACATACGTCACTAGGCAAACAATCTATAGGTATAAGAATAATCAGTTGCATCCTAGATACCATACTTATAGGATTCTTGCACTTATATAACCGTTTTAAAAATAGTAAAGCTTAGAATTTATGCCTATATGAGCAACCGTTTAAATCTGATTCGTCCGCAAGTATAAAATCAGTAATAATATCGTTTAGTATCTGCTGCATTGGTTTATTTCTAAAATCAGTAATCATTTCTTAAAATCAGTATACTTTACCTTGTTAGATATCATGCCTATAGGCCTCACCTAGGGTATTGTACTGTATTTTCTTTTCTGTCCAATTCATATTCCGGATAATTGGTGTATTATATTATTTCCTAGAAATTGCTCATGGACTTGTGACACCGGGTTCCAGAATGATTATGGGGTATTCTGTATTAACTTCAAAATATTCTTTTATTTATTTTGTAAAGATTATCTTTTACTAGCCAAATTGAAGAAAAATTATAGTTTTTACAATTATTTAAACGAGAATTTAATTAAGGGTTGGGTTGCCTGACAACTGTGTCCGGCGCCATCACGACCCTTAGTGAATTTTGGGTCGTGACAATATTGTAGTAAGTCTCAAAGAAACTTATTCAGTTTCCAAAGTATACGCGAAAACGGTTGATTATATTGAGACTATAAATAAAAGAAAAATTTAATATCTTCTATTACAATGACTTGTAGCTGGGTAATATGTATGTGAAAAACTACCCTCTTTATTCTTCAGTTTGTATTACACAAATAAAAGAATACCACAATAAAGTGGATATTTATTGATATAAAAAATTATATTATAATAGACTTGGAGTTTATAGATAATTGCACACGTCATGGTGTAAATATGAAGTTTATCAATATTGATAACTATTGGTTTACCCATATCAATTTAACTATGATGTGAATAAATAAAAGAGAATCCACATTGGTAAATATCAAAGAACTAGAAAGTTCTTTACGAATTCTCTTATGTTGCTTATTCATTAATTAATTGACTAACTAAATTGGAATTGAATCCTATGAATCCTGGAAATATCAAAGGTGAATATAGGCCCATTCACCTGCCATGTATACCACATAAGATGCATCTATGAGATGATTACATGTGCGATTATTATTAACCCGCAACATGGTATTTGCGAGGTAACTTGCTCAATGATGTGATTTAGAGCATAATTTTCAGATTTTTATTCAACACCATTTATCGTAATAAGTTGGTTTACATCACAATTGATTTTAGCAAAATAATTTATTGAGTGCCTCCACTTAATAGCTAAACTATTACTTATAAGAACAAAGTTATCTATATCAGTTTGGTATAGGTTATACACGGAAGTATATTATTTTCTCTGCTCGCAAGTGGTTCAGAGCCAAGAACTAAATAATTCCATCTTATTATTATTTATGTGCGAGGTATATTTTGATTAATACCATAACGCACAAAGATGAGTTCTCAAAGTTAAGAAAACAAGTTAGTTTTTCTAATATGAGGGGGAAATACAATAAGCAATTGAGAAAAAGTTACGTGGAATGAATTATCATTTGTACATCTAGATCCTCGAATAAAACAATATGAATTTGAAGTTCATAAAAAGATAATTCATTTGCAATATATTGCAAAGCATGCGCGGCGCATTTGCTGACCCAAATAAAGTAACTATATTTTCACTGCAAATGCTCATATTAGAATAAGCCCTAGAAGGACAATGACTATGGTATGCTTAAAGCGTATAGACAAATCGGTTTCGAATAAACTCTTTCATAAAGAAGATTAGCAAATAATCAAAATGATCATAATAAATGATGCAAGTGATCTAGAAAATCACATGACATAACACTTTATAAAATGTCATGAGAGGTTTAGGTACCTGAAAATATGAGTAAAGAGATCTCTACGTTATGTCTTTATGAAAAAATACTGATACTGATATAAAATATTTGTTGACGACATCCATGATAGCGCTAAGTATAGATGAGGATCTTAAGCCTGTCGCTTACAGACACCAAAATATTAGCCAAATGAAAGAGACACAATTCAAATAGAATTGGTTTCATATGAAAGACATGTAGTTCAAAGACTTAAAAGTATAAAACCAATGGTATGTGCAATTAATTTTCGACATCTTATATATCTAGCATGACATGAAAACTTGATATGCATCTAGTTAAAGTCTATTTAAATGGCTTATATGATAACCCCGGAAGGATTTAAATCTCTTGAAGCATATATGATTCTTGATCCCGAAGTACCATATGATAAGTGCAATTTGTGCACATATGTATCTTGCTATAATTATAATCATGATAATATGATAGAGAAAATATGTATGGAGATATTGAAAAAGCTATTCCACGACATTTTATGAAAACATTGCATATCTATCAGGAATGATGATTTCAAGGTGAAACATATTCATTCAAGTGATAAAATAGCTGATTTGTTTATCAAATCTCTACCAATGATCTTTTCAAGATGGTGCACAAGATTGGATGCGAAGACTCAATGATGTGAAATGATGCCCTAATCAGAGGGAGTTAATGTGCGTTGCGCTCCTTTTTCCTTGCAAGGTTTTGTCCCACTAGGCTTTCCTTGCAAGGTTTTTAACGAGACAACCAAAAGGCATATTATTAGATGTGTGTAGTTTTTTCCTTCTCTATAATTTTTCCACTGGGTTTTAACTATTAGTTAAGGTTTTAACGAGGCACATTAACTGTTTAATAGACATTTAAGGAGGAGTGTTATAAATAAAATTTTATTTATGGTGAATATCTATAATTAGAGGGATTATTACTTGGCAAAGTTACTCTTTCCCTATAAATAGAATATTCTATCATATTGTAATTCATGTCAAATCAATAAAAATTCTCTCTTTTTCTGTACGATACTTTCTTCTTCGTTATTGTTTTATAACACCATTCTCTTTATTTTCATCGTGCAGTAGTCGAAGTTTCTTTCTTTCTTTCTCTTTAAGCCTATGTCAACAAAAGGAAAAAATAAAAACGGGCCCTTATGTTTGAAATAAATTTTAAATAATCCTTTACTATGCTTTTGCAAAATTTTGAACCTTTAAGTTTGCTAAAGGTGAGAACCTTTAATCTCAATACTTAATAAAATATGACTATTATACTTAATCATATGTGAAAAATATATTTAGCAAAAATACTGGAAAATTTCATTAAATTCTAAAAATTACAAAACCAACTATACTAATAAAAATAGACAAAAAATAGTAGAACTAGACCAAAAAATAGAAATAAATTAGAAAACAAAAGAACTAGACCAAAAAATAGAAATAAATAGAAAAATAAAATTTACACTCTCAAATGCGAGTTCCTATTAATTTTTATTTATTTATTATTTTCTTTAAATCTATCTCTTAGAATCTGTTAAATATATTTAATAGAGACAAAAATATTCATTTTAACAAACTTAAAAAATCAAAACGGCTCAGAAACATACCTAAGGGACTATTTTAAACCTATCCCAAACGTAAGGACTATTTTTGTCACTTGTCCAAACAAAAGCAAGGAAAGAAATGAACAGTTACCGAATTCCCCTCTTTTCAAGAAATTGTTTCACCACTCCAACTAAAAATGTCTTCTCAGAAATCATTGTCGATCCTTCTCAGAAATTCTTCCTTTCCCGAATTCTCCAATACACTGAATCGTCGATTGGTACGCCCTTTGCTTTTAATTTTCTCCATTCTCGTAGCTTCGTTCTACCAGCATCATTACATGTTTGATCGCAAAATTGGGAATTGAATCTACTTTAGTTGCGAATAAGTTTCTATATTCATATTTATCCAGTTATGTGAATGTTTAAAGGCTTTCTTTTTATAAAGTAAGGTAATCGTTTACATAAACTGGCACTAAGCAGGTGCAATTAAATGCGCATTTCAAAAAGCAAAACGTTACACATGTTATGAACTGATAAAATCTATCAAGTTGTCTACTTCTGATTGTGTCAATATTTAAAGGTCAATAATAAAACAGAAAAGGAAAGTTTTTCCCGTTCTTTTAAGGGTTTAATATGTTTACTCGTGCTAATTTTGATTTTAATACCTTTTTTGCTGGCTGCATCTTTAAAAACAAAAACAACTACGCCTTAGTCTCAAATAAGTTGGGTTCGGCTATATAAATCATCACTTTTCCATTTAAGCTCAACTCACACCACCGTAACGCGTGCCTAGTTGGGCATGTCCCATTTGTATCATGGGTATCTAGGATTCATCCTGAATTAACAAGTTTTAAGATTCCTTAATTTTGGTATACTGATTGTATCAGGGTTTCTTTCCCATCATATCCATTAAACTTAACTTCATCAGAAGAGGAAATACCCGAGAATATAGTTCTTTGAGAGGGAACATCAACCAAAACTCCTAAATAATAGTAACAACAGTTTTACCCTTGCCATGTGCTCTTCTCTATCAGCTCGCTAGAAAAATCTGAGATAGTGATAACAGTCAAGTAACTGATACTGATTACAACCAAACCATTTGGCCTATGTTGCCAGTGGCTACTTGTTTCTTTCTTATACCAAAGGCAGAAACTCTTATCATTGCATGTGTGTGTGATTTGTATATTATATAAGAAAATAATGTGAGGTATCAAGGTTAGTCTGGTAGGTATGTACATGCAATTTTAGAAGTTTTCATGCTTCCTTTGATAAATACTCTAAAATCTCAAGAGTTCCATCGTTATAGCAAGTAATACTAGTCGTAATAAACAAAAAAGGAAGTTTAACATTCAATTGAAGGATATTGATTACAGCCAATGCATCTTCTCTATCATAAGATATCAGCAGGCACACTTTCTCCTTATGCACCATAACAAACTTAATATCCCCTTATCCTCCAAACAAGAGTAATATCCTAGAGTCAAGTTGGGCCTCCTAGCTGATATCAGATCCATACTGGCAGAACCTAAAGGAATTTGGTAGGCATTAAGCCTTCTCTCTGAGTCTTATGAGGATAAGGCAAGAGAATTGATAGTGTAAGAAGAGAGTGAACCAAGTGATTAGGGTGATCTTTGTAAGTTATAATGCAATGTCAGCTACAATAAGTTTTGCACATTTGTTGTAAACAGGTGAACCCATTTAGGGGTACTTTTCTTCTAATACAGCCTTTTTATTTATAGGAAAAAGACACCTCAGGAGTATGGTAAACCTACAATCCAGGATATGTTGCATCGATCCTTCCTTGACGTGCCCCTTTCTAAAGGGTATGACACAGGTGTGGGTTTCTTGGCGATATTTACAATAACCTAATTAGAAAAATCCTTCACGGACCCAATGGGATACTAACACCCTCCATTCGGCTAGACACGGAGTTTAAAAAGATAGGAAGACTTAGGTGACTTAAGCTAAATGTATGTAGATGCCTTGTCATTTCTATTAAGAGTATATCATTAAATGTAAAATAGGAAAGTTAAAAGTATATAGCTCCGAAATAGAGATGTGCTTATCTTTTTGAAACGGGCTAAAACGGAAAGAGAGTCAAGCAAATGGAACAATGGGAGTAATATGTGCCCGTAGACGAGTCCATCTAAATTGATCCATGTGAAAACAGCTCTTCAGCTACCACACACCAGAGACAAGTAGACAGCGGTTGGTATTGTGACGAACCCTTTCATATTTCACGTGTCAATGCCCTTGGGAAAGTGGGCTGAACAAATCTCATGTCAATAAGCAAGGAATACCATGGCCATGATAATATTGTGTTTCAAATATTCCAAGAAGCAAAGTAATACTACAAATATCATGTCTCTATTTGATAAAGTAGTCTAACCAGGAATAGTAACAAGTTGCAATATCTTATGAGCAGATATTACATTGATAAGATCTTGAACAGCAAGTGACACATGAATACTTTTAGGCAGAGAACTAAATATTAATGTTGGATTTCAAACACAATACTTCTGTAAATAAATGCAAGCATGTCTGTAGTTTAAAATAGGTTATAGGGGCATAAATTATATGAAAGTATTTTTACATTGAGAATGTCCATTTGCCTTGAAAACAAATGAAAGAAGTCTATTTTTGGTATTTAGAACTTAAATTGATGATCTCCTGGAAGAACTTCTTAATAGGTATCTAATTCTTGATTGTACAAACACATCTTAAGTGGTAATTTTTATCTTAAAGTCAGAGCAATAATAGTCTTATCATTTAAACCGTAAGTACTTTCTCATTATTAGCTGAATCATTATGCTGTTTGTTCCACGTTGGTCATATGAATTACACTGGGAGACTATGCATGGTTCATCTAATTTATCATAAGTGGTACTGGATTCATTTGCTTGAATGAATGAGCACTTGTATGCAAAACATATAATCATCTGTAAAGCATATCTAGGTTATGGTTAAAGCCAAAAGCAAGCATGGTTACTTGTTTACTTAAAAAAGAAATTTACAAGCCCAATAAAAACATGGTAGTCTTCGATAAGTGGTGGGGGATACACATATGGTTTCTGGTTCTGATTCTCTCTCTCTCTCTGTTTCTTCCTGGTTTCTTTTTCCTTTTCCTCTTTAGTATACTCCCTTCTGTTCTTTCCTCTTGCTTTGGCACAACAGCTTCCCATTGTAGATCTTGCAAACTAAGTGATTTGTCGCCTGTAGGTATTGAGGCAGCTGGTGCTAACAGTATTCTGTTTGGTTCTGCTTTTTTCGGTGATAGCTGCCACTTCCACCGAACACGCTTACCTTTTTCCTCCTTTTTCTTAGTCTTTCTAATTTATATGAGCATAAATTGTACTTCACCAGTAAACATCTATCTCTACATTTTATTAGATGTCGACTCTCTATTTTTTGGGGTAAGTAGCAGCAAGAGCAGTGGTAGCAGTATGGGGGATTCATGCTGGTTTAGCAGAAGAGGAGGCAGAAGGTTGTGGAAACCTAATGCCATTAATTTTTGTCAATTTTGTTTACTACAATACTAAATGTCAAAATTATAAAGGTTACGTGAATATCATAATAGCCTGTAGATTCAAAGTCGTCACAAAGTTATTTTCATGGACTAAAACTACTCTTCCGCTACTAGGCTTAGGTGAGCTAATCAGTCTTGTATTTCCTTCCCTACTCTTATGGATACCTGGGATCCATATTCCATAGTAATAGTAGTGGAATGGGGGATTGATGCTGATTTAGCAGAAGAGGAGGCAGAAGGTGGCGGAAGCCATTAGAGGTATTGCTTTTGTTCAATGTTGTTAATTACATTAGTAAATATCAAAATTGGGCCATGTCTCAAAATATTAAAGGTTATGTGTTAATCATAAGAACATGGACATTCAAAGTCGCAACGAGGTTATATTTCAAGGACTAAAACTGCAATTTACCCCATCAAAGAAGTCTTCATTTAAGTAATTCAAGTTTGCTCCTATTTCTTATTCGTAGATTGTAGATTAAGATGTTATTATAAAAGGAAAGCAAATCATTTGATTCCTTTTTGAAAATAGATCTGTAGTAGCTCGCAGAGGAGGTATTCTTCCGCTACAACCCTTAGGCGAGCTAATCAGTTTTGTATTTCATTGCTAACTCTTATGGATATCTAGGATTCGTAAGTTTTTTTAAATAAGATATCCTTATTCCAAACAATCATTAATTATATTACAAATAAGATCCTTGATAAATGGACCTTGGGCCTAACTCAACTCCTAGGCAACTCCAAAAGCTAGCTCTTGAGGTGAGGATTGCCAAGACCATATAAGGAGAGCGAGAAACCCAAATCCCATGGATGTCAGGCTCAACACCCCCTCTCACGCCTAGGCCTGCAAACTGGAGCGTGTACAACATAAATGGGGGCCCAATATCGGTAACAATATATTGGGATAGGCCTGGCTCTGATACCACATTAAATGGACCTTGAGCCTAACTCAACCCCAATGCTTGCTCATGAGGTGAGGATTTCCCAAGCCCATATAAGGAGACTAAGAAACCCAAATCCCACCGATGTGGGACTCAACAATCCTTATTCCAAACAATGAACCTCACTATCTATTGATCAGTTTTGAGACAATCTAATGCTGAATTTTCTTTCTTGACTTGTCTTCTTGCATTAAAGATCCTAGTGGAATGCTAGATCTTTACCGAATCTAATTTATGATGCCAATTTTGGCGATAGCCATACCCAAACTAAAGGAAGACTTGTCTACTTGGAAATAATAGTAGTAGAGCTCATTTAATTGGGAAGGGGGTGATGCTTGAGAACTTTTTGTGCGGCAAAGACAAAACTATTTCTTTTCTCAAAATTCGATAACTCAAATTCACGAAGAAAGCAAATTGAACTTCAAGTTTCTTATAGTGCGTAATCATATA
This sequence comes from Nicotiana noctiflora, assembly GCA_032618575.1. Classification (NCBI taxonomy): domain Eukaryota; kingdom Viridiplantae; phylum Streptophyta; class Magnoliopsida; order Solanales; family Solanaceae; genus Nicotiana; species Nicotiana noctiflora. Next base: position 16,155 of record JASVEL010006918.1, read on the forward strand.
CTCCATTTCCTGACGACTATAATTGATTTTAAGAATGGCTTATCTTGTAGTTTCTGACGCTACAAAGTAAGTGCTCATGGTCTAGTCTTTCTTTCCCAAATAAAAATCACTTTTGCTGCTGCAGTTAGTTACTGAGTCTGTAAGTAATCATTGCAGATCTGTGTTGTTCGCTATTTCGATTGTTGTGGCTGATATAGGTATATTAGTCTGTAATCTTTGACTTTTTAAATTATGAATCTTTGTATTTAAATTTAGAGAAATAGTGTCCTTATTGGCATTAACTTAGTGAATTTCGCTAATGCAAGTCAATTTTGACCTCATATTATCTATATGCCAAAGCTAAAACGAGTTGACTGCTGATGGACTTGCATGAAATTTCTGTTGGTTTTATCACCGGGTCTTTTTTTTAAGGTTGATACTTTTGTTTTGGTTTATGGTGACACATGTACCACTTGTGTACTTCAGTACAAAGAGAAACACGAAAGAAGCTAATAATCCAGCAGATATTTGGAATTAAGAATGAAGCTGTTGGAAGCGCAGGAGTTAGATAGTGGGTTTATCTCATCTTTGATTAGGAAGTTTATAACTGATCAACAAATAGATTTCCCAGTAACGTTTAACAAAGATTTTTGATTATTTTAAGTGCTCCATTTTTGTTAGTGGTGCGATTTATGTATTCTTATTCATCTGTCAACTGTTACAATTTCAAAATAGTTTTGTGTTGCTGTGATATCTCAAAACTAAAAGGTTCATGGGTTTTACGGGTTTCCCCACCCTAAGTAACACGCATTGACTAACACATTTGATTATGAGCGTCCATCTTGATTTGTTCAATGAGCCAAACATAGAACCAGACAAATGGAGCAGTCAAATTGATTGAAGTTGTAATAACAAGCATAACACCTGAGATGGACCAAACAATACATAGCTATGACAAATGAAATTGGAATGGACTGACAGAAAAAAGAAAAAAAGAGTAGCGCGGTGCACGAAGCATCCACATTCACGCAGAATCCGGGGAAGGGCCGCACCCCAAGGGGGATTCCACGGCTCGAACCCGTGGCCTATAGGTCACATGGAGACAACTTTACCGTTGCTCCAGGGCTCCCCTTCAATGGACTGACAAAAAACAGACATTTAATGAAAGTTGGCCTGAACTCTATAACACTAGTTTACTATTTAATATACGGGCAAACTCTTATATATTTCTGGCTGCAAGAGCAGTTGTGAGATGCTGATGCATATCATAATGACACAAGAGTTCCTGCCGTCGAGGTTCCTTTTTCTCAGCATCATTTTGTTCGTCTTTGTCGTCATCTGTCTCATCAGATGATAAATAAAGTGGAGACAGTAATTCCCCTTTATCTAGCAAAATAAGGCTTTCCTTGTAAGTACCAAACAAAAAGAGTACTTGGTGCCAAGAATATCAAGGCGCCATCTTTCTTGCGTCTCAAGATTATATGAAAGTTTCCCTGTTATTTCTGTCAACAATATTTCACTGTTACACTAATGCCGAGTACCATGCCTGAATGCCCGTCCAAGTGCAAAATTATATTTGTTGCTCCATGACTCAGTGTCTCCATAATGTTTCATTACCCAAATGGAACAACTGCTGCTCCAAATACGTTTATCGTTCTGATATACATCAAGTGATTTCCTACATTCTGCAGCACCCAGATTCGTAGGTGGTTCATTAACCAAAACTTCTGGTAATGATAATTCTTGAAAAATATCATCAGTCAGATCAAACACCATTATCAAGTTTCTCCCCTCCCGAGTTCTCTTGTATACGGTCCAGTGGACTTCCCCACAAACAACAGCTTGTGTCTAAAAGTACTTTCTAACACCAACATCTGCAATAAAACCATCGAATTCCTTCTAAATTCCCGAACTAAGTGCATATACCTCAACCTTAGATGGAACCAAGTACCTACCATCACCATGAGCATAAGCCATCGTCACAGCCTTGTAATCTTTCGTTTTTATTGCAAAGCCAAACCCAAAGACAAACGTACAAGTTCCTATGGCGTCGGAGCAAAGAGGACACATAGGGAGGGTGAGGCATATGCTTATTCTAGGGTTCTGAAGTAACAAAAGATTTTTCATATCCAAATAAATCATCTGACTAACTGCGGACGCCATTACACATGCCTGCTATCCTATAATAATATCGCACTTTGCCATTTTAAGGGCTCCTATTCTGAATTCAGTTTCATTACTGGCGTATGCATTAGTTAGTTGAATGGAGTATAGTTCCTTGCTTTGAGTTTCTGAGAAGTACCTAATGATTTCACGTGTTGGTGCTTCTTGGATAATGATTTGTTTGGTGGGAATCCATATGAATTCCGAGCTTGAGATTAGTGAGTTGCATGATCTTCATATGCACCTAAATTGGAGTAGAGATTCAGGTGGGAACCTTGAGAAGATTTGAACCATCAATTCTTCAGGGATATAGTCTGACATTTTTCTTGGGGTATGAAATTGAAGATCTTATTATTTTTTCAATTCTTTAGGGATATAGTCTGGCAATATTTTTTGGGATACGAAATTGAAGATCTTGTTATTTTCTTCCTTGCTTTTCTATTGTTTGAGATGAAAGTTTGGCTCAAAAGGAGATTGTAAAATCTTTTTTCTTCATAATTCTTTGTGTTGGGTTTGTGTTGATATTCTTTGATCTACTTGTTATTCATTAAGAGGTTGATCTGACTTTTCTGTCAATTTTACCGATGGGGTAGATGCATTCCATAAAGATACAGAAAACTCAACCAATCATCTACAGTGCAGGGACCCAAATTGATGATTTTGAATTTTTATGGATTAACTCACTGAAGAGTCCAAGATGGATTTTCCCAAAGGTACAGTTTCATCCAAATGTCTGTTCTTTTTAGTTCCCTATCTGGAGTATGGATAATATTGTTAATAACCTTTTGATTGACATTCTTTTTGTTTTGCAATGAAATTACAGGATGGTTAGGAAACTGATGAGAATTAGAAGATGCAGCTTTAACTGATACCTTTTAAGAATCGGGGTAATGTGTGCGGTTGAGGTTCAGGAATTCTTGGGAACTTCGAGTTTCAAGAGCAAAAGTCAAGGCACATTTCATAAGGACACATGTTTCTTTTGAGTGTCACAGAAGAACCAGATGATTGGCTGGAGAAAACTGTCCGCAAACATCTGTAGGTAAGTCTTGAGTAGGGCTGTCAAATTTGGCCCCAATGACCCACCCATTTATTGAACTCAATCCGTCTTGACCCAACTCATCTAAAGTTGAGCTGATTTTTAGCGCAATTGATCCATGAGTAACCTTGCAAAAATATCTTGGAAATAAATTATTTTTTTGTTTGATATGTTATATATGACCATAAAAAAAAATTATTTTGTAATTATACAATTCATATGAAAACAACATATATTAATTAAAGCTTAGTAAGAGTTGGACGGGTTGACTATGACCCAAATTTTAGCCCATCTTGACCCAACTCATCTCAGCAAAGTAACCTTTGGGCGGGTCATAGACCCATCCATTTATTGACTTAACCCATTTTGTCCCGCCTAAAATTGGCCCAACACTCCCATTTGACACCCCTAGTCTTGAGTCTGCTTATCTGAGCTACTGTGATCTTGAATCACTTTGATTATCTATATGCCCACAGCTAAACAAGCTGACCACCGATGGACTTGCATGAATATTTTTGTTGTTAGTTTTATCATTGGCCATAGCATAAAATTAATATTTTTGGTTTTGGTTTATGGAAATTGCTTTAATTTTTTCTGTTGGTTTATGGTGACACCTATAACACTTGGTGTACTTCAGTATCAAAGAGATACACGAATGAAGCTAATAATCTGCTGCCTTGTTCTATTGCTTCAGATATTTGTAACTAAAATGAAGTTTAAAAAGATCAAAGTTGAAAGCACATTAATTTGGTAGTGGGTCTATCTCATCTTTGATTGAGAAGTTTATTACCAATCAACAAATAGATATCCCATAATGTTTACCATAGAATTTTGATTACTGAACTGTGCTATTTGTTAGTGGTGTGATTTATGTATTGTTATTCATTTGTCAGCTGTTACAATTTCAAAATAGTTATGTGTTACCGAAATATCTCAAAGCTAAAAGGTTCAAGTTTACGGCTTTCCCCACCAAAAAGTAAAATGCTTGACTGACGCATTATATTCATCTTGATTTGGTCAATGTAGCCAAACATAAAACCACAATTGGTGTAGCAGTCATAACTGATTAAAGTTGTAATAACAAGCGTAACACCGCCGAGCACATGGTACATAGCTGTGATAAATCAAATTGGGATGGCCTGACAGAAAGCAGATATGTAATCTGCCACGGAAGGTCGGCCTAAACTTTATAACATTTGTTCATTATTTAAGATACAGGCGAGCTCTTAGATATTTCCAGCTCCAAGAGAAGTTGTGAGATACTGATGCATAAGATAATGCATCCAGCTTTGAGGAGCATTCTCAGCATCATTTTCTTCATCTTCATCATCATCCATTGTCTTCTCCGATGATAAATGAGGTGGAGGCAGTACAACCCCTTTATCTAGCAAAACAAGGCTTTCCTGGTAAGTATCAAAATAAAAAGAGTACTCAGTGCCAGGAATACCAAAACTCTCCTTTTTTTGCGTTTCAGGATTATATAAAGCTAGCATCCCCATTGATTCAGTCAACAATATTTCACTATTACCACTAATGCCGAGTACCATTAAATGCTCGTGGCCAAATGCAACGTTATATTCCTTGCTCCATGACTCAGTGTCTCCATATTGTTTCATTACCCAAATGGAACAACTGCTGCTCCAAATACGTGTATCATACTGATACACAGCAAGTGATTCCCTACACTCTGCAGCATTCAGATTCATAGGTATTTCGTTAACCAAAACTTCTGGTAATGATAATTCCTGAAAAATCTCATCATTCAGATCAAACACCATTATCAAGTTCTCCACCCTTCTTCCCTCCCCAGTTCTCTTGTATGCAGTCCAGTGGACTTTCCCACAAACAACAGCTTGTGTCCAAAAGTACTCTATAACACCAGTGTCTGGTATAAAACCATCAAATTCCTTCCAAATTCCCGAACTAAGTGCATATACCTCAACCTTAAGCGGCGTTAAATCCTGATAATCCCCATGAGTATAGGCCATCTTCACAACCTTGTAATCTCTCGTTTTAATTGCAAAGCCAAACCCAAAGACAAACTTATAAGTCCACACTTTCTCACAACAACGAGCAGGCGTAGAGAGGGTGAGGCATCTGCTTATTCTAGGGTTCCAAAGTACCAAAAGATAATCATATCCAAATAAATCATTTGACAAACAGACCACACCATTGCATACACCTACGATCCTACAGTAATATCGTACTCTGCCACTAAAAGGGGATCCTAATGTTATGACAGGGTCAACATCTGCTGATGCATCCCTACGTACAATTAAATATTTTTCCTTCCTTTCAATTGTTGAGAAGTACCTCATGATTGTACCTGTAGAGGGTTTTAGGAGAATTTGCAGGGTGTGCAGCCATATGAATTCAGGGCTTGAAATTTGTGAGTTCCATGATTTTGATATGCACCTAAATCGGAGGAGAGATTTGGGAGGAAGCCTTGAGAAGATTTGGATGATCAGTTCTTCAGGATAATAGTCTGACATTTTTCTTGGGATATGAAATTGAAGATTTTGCTTTCTTACTCTTTTCTATCGTTTAAGAAGAAATGTTGGGTGGGGGAGGGGGAGTTCTTGAAAGAGAGACTACTCGCTTTCTGAAGTAGTTTGATAGTCAAGAGAGCTCCAAAAGCAAGTTGATGGCAAGATGGCAAAAGAAAGCACCATTTTATACAGGGTAAATAGAGCAAAAACAAGAGTTTGTACCAGAAACAATTAATGCATGTTAATCCAGAAAGATAGATTGTTTAATTACTTGCTTAAGATCTCCTCTCACATTTGGAAGGTAGGGAACTAAGAAAGGGGATCATTAGTTTGAGCTTGGTTTTGTGTATTGAAGTAGGGTAATAATTGATGTTTCACACTTTTATTGAGTTTCCTAAAAGAAAAAAGAAAGAATCCAATTATTTACCTGCCGATTATCATTTTTTTGTTACTTGACTCACTTATGGTAAGTAGGTTTGTTATAAGTTGGTAAGTAAACTGATATAGTGATGCGTGCTTGCGCCAATAGGGGTGAGAATAGTTTTGGCAAATCCGAAATCCAAACTGAAATTCGAATTTTTTGGATTTTTGGGATTGGATTTTGGATTGGATATTGGATTTGGTACTTCGGATTTTTAGATATCCGAAAATCCAAAATTTTTACTTTATATTTAGTCCATTATTCATATGAAATAATAGTACTCTCAGAACACTTTCTATTTGGATATAGTTTTACTATTCCTACTTCTTATTGACCATCTTAATGTCTCTGTCGCATTCCTTCATAATAATCTCATTACTTGATACTTTATTTGGATAATTGCAGTGAGAGCGAGGAACTTTTCAGGGAATTTAACACGAGTACTTCGTTTGTTATTCATTTTTGTAAAAAGAAGAAACATCTTAACTTATAAGCTCAAAACCGAAAATCCAAATATGCTAACCGATTAATGTGAAACCGAACATAAAAAATTCGATTCAATCCGAGTTTATTTGGATTGGATTTGGATTGTCATTTCTTCCATCCAAAAATAAAAAATCCAAACTGAAATTTTCATATCCAATCCGAACTGTCGGAACGTCCACACCTATGCGTCAATAAGATATTACATAGCAAATTTGGACTTTTAAGGATGAAATACATATAAATTTATTTAGCTCTTGATAGTAGGATCACGTGATTTCACAAAATAGAAGGTAAGTGAATTTGAACTGTTTTCATTTTTAATTTGGGAAAAGTGTTTTTCTTGCTTACCTTGTAGTTAAGTACATTTACATTTATGTCACTGTAACTTAGAATGGTAAAGTTGTTGGTGCTGTGTTTGGATCTTGCTCTGTGAATGACAAAATTATATACCTACAACACATGAATCTCAAACAGCGGTTATATCAATCCTCATTGACTCTCAATCTCAAACAACGGATATGAATCCTCGTTGACCCTCACTGACCATATTTATCCATTTAGCTTTGTCCAAGGTCAACATTATACAAAATAAAATAAAAAGTTCTAGAAGTTACCTATATTTTCTAGGCCGAATAAACAAATACACACTGGGATAGTGTTCCCGACCCCCTAACTCCACGTGGTTTCATACATATACCCTCAACTTGATTAATACAAGTGTTCTAAATGCCTCTAGCCATTGACGGAGCTTATGTGGCATTGATATGATTGAGATAGACAAAGACCGTGGAATACACTGGTATGAAGAGAGTGGGGTATTTTTTATTTTGAAAAAAGATCAAAGATTTAAGGGTGTGTTTGGTACGAAGGAAAATATTTTCCTGAAAATGTTTTCCAATTTTCCCTTGTTTAAAGGGTAGCCCGATGCATTAAGTTCCCGCTATGCGCAGTGTTCGGGGAAGGGCCGGATCACAAGAATCTATTGTACGCAGCCTTACCCTGCATTTCTGCAAGAGGTTGTTTCCCCGGCTCGAACCTATGACCTCCTGGTCACATGGCAGCAACTTTACCCGTTACGCCAACGCTCCTATTCCAATTTTCCCATGTTTGGTTCTTAAATTTTGTGAAAAATATTTTCCTCGTGAACTTATTTTCCTCTAATTGGAGGAAAATGTTTTCCTTATCAAGAGAAGAGAAGGAAATTCTTTTTTCAAAACTCTCTTTCAACCTTCCCATCCTATTCCCCATCCCTACCAACCCACCCCACCCCACCCCACCCCTACCCTTGATTAAAATATTATTAATAGTACTTTCTTTTCGTATTATAGATAGATTTTTTTTTTCATTTCAACAAATGAGTATTTTCTTTTCATGATATAAAAAAGTATTTTTTTCATTTCAACAAAAAAAGTACTTTCTTTTCATGATGTAGAAGAAATATTTTTTTCATTTCAATAAAATGCGTATTTTCTATTCATGATGTAGAAAAAGTATTTTCTTTTATTTCAATAAAATGATTACTTATTTTCATGTTGTAGAAATATTACTTTCTTTTTCAACCAAAAAAAGAGTATTTTCTTTTTATTTATGGAGTATAAATCTCAACGTTTTGCATAAAAAAGTAAAGCAACATATTAGTTCCTTTGGGTTTGTGTGATTTTTAGAAGCACAATTAAATTATTGAAGAAATAGAGTACTGGGAGGGGGTGAGGAGAAAAAATATTGTCTACTCTCTAACCAAACACTAGAAAATATTTTTCGGAAAAGGTTTTTCACTCATCAACCAAACAAGGGAAAATAAGTGATAAAACCACTAATTTTCCATGAAAACATTTTCCTTCGTGCCAAATACACCCTTACTCCTTCCCAAATTTCCCCCAACTCCACTGCCACCACCTCCTCTTCCTCCACTTTCACGGTTTCACCCCCTTCTTCACCCCTCCTCTTCTCCCTTCCCACTAGAGGGGCGAACTTTTCAATTAAGAATTGTTAGGGGGCTCACCTCTCCAAAATTTCAAGTAATTTTACCTCCCGGAAAAAGCGACAAATCATTGGAAAACAAGTCCACGCTGGGAAAATCTTTTCTGGTGAATTTCAACTCCTTTCTTTGTTTTGCTTTCTTAATTAAGGCTTAAAGCTCTCAAATTCCCAAAAATGACATCGAAGAGGAGACTACCGAAAGCCCAGCTGCGGCCTGCAATGATGATTGATGTACGTTTCATTAGGAGCTCTCATTGGTGACCTCTTTCTCATCTCCGACCACCCTTTTCTGTTGTTCCTTCTTTCCTCCTCCACAAAACCACTCTCCAAACTACAAAAATTACCACATCACTTTGGATTTGACTGGCTGGAAATACTTATTGGCAAGCCTCTACATCGCATTTTTTCCGTTGTTGCTCTGTTTGTCCATGGTTGGCTGTCCCCGTCTCATTGTTGTAGCCTTATTCTGACTTTGGTATTGCCAAAACTGCTGTTTTTACTTTGCAAAAACCCCATTTGGGTTTGACTTCACGATTCTAATACCAATTACGACTCACAAAATTTCAAGCAACTGTGACCACACTTGTGAAATTCCGAAGTTGCGAGTAGCGACTTCAAAACTCTTTTTCATGGAGAGGAGTTGGTTGTTGGGTGTTTGTAAGATGGAAATATGGATAAATTGGTGGTTTGTCATGAAAATGTCCAGAACTTGTGATGGAGAATTTCTTTTGGTGTTACAGCTCATATGATAAGAAAATGGTGCATTACTATTTTTGAGGAGAAGAAAGGCGTGAGATGGTGAAGGTGTTTGTGAGTGGAAAAGAGAATGGGCCAAAAGAATATTCTAAACAAAGTTTTTTGAATAATCTTGTGGAATATTTTTATCTGGCGTGCATAACACATTAACGTGATTGAGGGACACACACAGACACTATTTTAATCAAGTTGAGGTGTCTGGATAAAACTCCATGAAATTGGGGGTTCGAAAACACAATCCATTGCAACTACAAGTGTGTATTTGGCTATTTGGCCTATTTTATATTTCTATAAAAATCTATATAGGGCTTAAAAAACTACTAGAAAGAATAAAACCTAAATTAAATGTACTAACATGACTAAAATATATTCCAAAGTAATTGCTTTTCTTATATACGGTCAATCCTCTTTATAACAACCTCGTTTATTCTGATATTTTTTGGTTGGTATAGTGAAGTGCGGTTACAGATGACATATTATAACATAACATAAAAATCGGTTCCGACAAAAGTTTGGCGTTTATAGTGAATGACTGTTATATAGAGATGTCTTTTCCTACACTAAGTTTGCATGAATTCCAAGAATTTGTAGATTTTTCGAGATAACTTTCTAGTTTCTTCCATGTGATTTTAAGTCTACCCCGTCCCTCCTTTTAACACCCTCCATCTCTATAGTTTCATACCTAGGGACCAATGCATCCGGTGGTCGATTCAAGTCATGATCAAACCATCTCAAATTGATTTCTGTAGAAAAAGGTAATGTTAATATTTGAAATCTCATGAAAGGCAAACATTGCTAGCCTAAACCTCAAAGTGTTCCTTTTTTTTTGGTTTTAGCCTATTAGAGATTATAAATTATCAAGTCTATCAAACTATGATCGTTAGGTGGAGAGAAAAACCTATCTGCAAGGAGCTGACAATGTTAAAAGGCGTCTCTTTCGCCTCCCTTAATCAATGGTTTTAATGAAGGCACTGTGCACGTCTAAATGCGAAAGTTACTATGAACTTGAAGTTCTATTGTCATTAGCATTTACTTATTCTTGTGTGCAAATTTCTGATTACCTGTCTAATTGTTTGTTTAGAAGTTGCTTATCTCTGTAGTTTTAAAGTGTATTTCCTTTCAACACTGGACATCTTTTTAATGAATATGCTCTCTGACAGTATTGGACTTGAAGCCTATCGATTTGGAGATAGATTCTGGAGATTGAGTAGCTCTCTATGAGCATTTCTGTGCCACCGTGAGTCCAAAAGAGCGAGTCTTCATTTCTTTGCTAGCATGTCCTTATTCCTCTCAAGTTGGAGGAACTTGTTGGAAGTAATGTGGTAACAGCAGCAGTTGGGTCCGAATAGAATAGAATGGCCACGGAGAACTTATATAGCCAATTCCAACTAGTTTGAGATTGGGCTGTAGCCGTGTAGGTATTGAAAAAATGTACTGTTGAAATTGCTTGATCCTGTTCGTGTAAGTTCTGTACCCTTTTTTCTGCAGTTCATAAATATAAATAACACTTGCACACTCCTTTTACTTGTTGGACATTGCTTTTATGATTAGAAGCAGATATCCAAATTTCTATTTTAAATTGAAAGATTCTTCATTATCATTTATAAGAGGGTTTAAGCAAGGTGTACTTTGACTACAGGTTCACCCAACAAATTTTGGTTTTAATAAATGGAAAAACAAACTGTGTTGCATAGGTTAAACAATAGATACCTCAATGTATCTGGATTTTGTTTTGCTTTGGTTTTGTTTGGGCATTAGTGCCCGAGTTTTAAGAAGGTTTCAGATCATCTATCTTGCCATGAAGTTTCTAGTTCTGTCTTGCCTCTCGACCAAGCCAATTTTGATGGTTCCAATCCTGTCCAGCGTTAAAAAAGAAAAGAAAATGAGAACATCAAAACCACATCTGTTTATGATTGCATTATGAACCAAAGAAGGAAGACAGATGAAGTTCATCAGCAAAATTATAATATTTAGTGTTGCCTCTATCGCCCTTGCTGTCGGGATTTGCTTTGTCTTCTGATTGAATCTGTTTACACAAAGTCATGCATCAATTACCATCCATTTGAATTTTAAATTTGATGAAGCATTTGCTGATAAGAACGGAAAACTCTCGAGTTTAACCTTTACTCTTATATGTAACTAATGTTCACAAACACTAGCTATACATTTTGTGCTTCTCGATTTGCTATATACCTCTCTAATATCTGATAATATGTTGTTCACCTCAGTGTTGTCAAAGGCTCATTTAAGGCGCACTTAAATCCTAAAGCTCAGAAAAGCTCAAGGTGGACGCTTCGCCTCGCTTTAGTTGTGCTTCGGTGTAAGGCAAGGCACTAATTAAGGCATGCACCTCATTGTCCATGAGTTCTCTATTGAATCGAGCGGCACTAAAAGAACAACTATAATCAGAAATAATTGCTTTAGCTACTAAGGGAAACACTATAAATGAATTACTTTGTTTTTGAATACATATAAATTTTTATTTATTTCCTTCATTGCACCATTTTTAACTAAAACCCACATTTTAAGTGAGCTTTGCGCTTTAAACCCAAATAGATCTAGAGTGCTTTTTAGAGCTTTTCGCCTTTGACGACACTGTTCACCTTTCACTTTTAAGAAAAGGAAGAAGAAGAAATTGCCAATCCTTGTAATTGAGCTTCTGCAATGGATGATTAGTTTCTCGCGGTCTTACAGTATCTCTGTGTACTCAAAGAACGTCGACTACTAATTCCTTAAAAGGGAAATTTCGTATATATACCATATATGAAACTATATTATCAAATATGTCCATAGTTTGCATATTACCCTTCATGCTAATAGTGTTTCTACATAATATATATAATTCATTAAGGAATTACTGTAGCTTTATGATTCCTTATTTTGCCGTGCTAAAAAAGGAGAATTAAATATTTTCCAAATCTTCCCAATGCAAATCATGCACATTCCATAATTATTGTCGGCTTCACTCTGATCTTCCGTAACGCAGAACAAGATTTTCCATAGTCTATTTTTGTGGTACACTCTGTTTTCAGAATTCTCTCTACATCTATCTCTATTTCTCAATCCCAAATTTCAGTAATACAAAGCAAATGAAAAGAGAGCAGCAATTCTACCATTGATAACCTTAAAAAGCTTAAAAGCTTTGAATTCAAATTTGGGTTTTCAAAAAACATTATTTGTTTGGACTAAGTATTGCTGAAAATAATCAGAAAAATGGTTTGGAGTTTATGTGTGTGTTTGGTATGAAGGAAAACATTTTGCAGAAAATGTTTCCCAAATTTTCCATGTTTGGTTGGCTTAAATGTTTTGGAAAACATTTTCCTTATCAATTCATTTTCCTCCAATTAGAGGAAAATATTTTCCTTATCAAAAGAAGGGAAAACATTTTCCAAAGCTCCTTCTCAACCTTTCTCACCCTTACCAACCCACCCCTCTCCAAAAATAAGTTTATTTTTTTATTTTTTTATTTTTTTATTTTTTATTTTTTTTAAATTTCAGTTTTTCCGTTACCATCCACCCTAGTACCCCCTCCCCGCAAAAAATATATTTTTTTACCTTAATTTTTTTTTACAATTTCAAATTTCTGTTTCTAATTTTCTCCACCATCCAGCCCCTACCCCATCCATACCCCTACCCCCCTTCCCCCCGCACAAAATTATTTTTTTTACTTTTTTGTTGTCCCCCCCTAAATTTAAAATATATTTTTTTAGTTTTTAATTTTATTATTTATCGGTTTAAAGGCTCAAAATTTTACAAGTTCCAAATTATGAGTTTGGATGTTTATGTGTTTGAAAGTTTACGGGTTCGTAAATACGCGATTTTTGTGTTAAAAAGTAAAGCATCACATAATTCCTTTAGATTATGTCAATTTTAGAGACTTAGGGAAGGCGTGGGGGAGGGGGAGGGGGAGGGGTAGGGGAGGGGTGGGGGAGGTGGAAGGGGGAGGGGTGAGGAGAGTCGCATAAAAAATATTTTCCTAATAAAACTATTTTCCACTCTCTAACCAAACGATAGAAAATATTTTCCAAAAAATATTTTTCATTTGCCAACCAAACAAGAGAAAATAAGTGATAAAACCACTCATTTTCCATGGAAACATATTCTAGGAAAATATTTTTCATGGAAAACATTTTTCTTCATACCAAACACACCCTATATCTCAATTTTGAAGGGTTTTTGTGAAGATTAGACTTGATTTTGATTGAATTTTAGATTGAAACTCGAAGAAGAAGAAGACATGACATACATTATATTGCAGAAATTGTAGAAAAATTGAAGAAAAATTATAGGTTGTTGTTTATTTATTTTTCTTTTATTTATTTACCTATTGTATGAAACTTGAACAACATTGTCTAAAAATTGTAGTAAAGTGGATGATTTTATAATGTTTTGGACAAAAATATGTATAAAAAATATGAAACATACATTTCAGGGAAAGCATGTCGAGTCCAAATATGTATCCAGTTTGTAGATATTTTGTAGCTAAATTGTAGATTATTTGTATTCTGATTGTAGATGCTTTATTTTTTGTTTTCACAAATAAAACCGACTAAAACTTATACAAATCTTATGAAAAATACAATTATGTCAAAAATCACAATTATTATACAATTGAATGAGAATTGAGATATTAAAATTTAATGTACCCAACTTTTAGATATTTTATAGATAAATTATACATTATTTGTATTCTGATTGTAGATGCTTTGTTTTCTGTTTTTACAAATAAAAAATGACTAAAACTTCTATAAATCTTCTGCAAAAAATGCAATTATGTCGAAATCTCAATTATGCTATAATTGAATGGGTATTGGGATATTAAAATTCAATGTACAAAATTTCTAGATATTTTATCGATAAATTGTAGATTATTTATATTCTGATTGTAGATGCTTTGTTTTCTGTTTTCACAAAATAAAAAGGACTAAAACTTCTACAAATCTTCTATAAAAAATACAATTATGTCGAAAATCCCGATTATACTATAATTATGTGATTCTCCTATATGCTCTTGTTACTCCTTATGAAACTGCTATGCAAAATATGAATTCCAAAAAAAAAAAATGATGAAGGGATAGATCTTCCTAAGAATTTTTTTAGATAAATTGTAGAAACATTGAAATTGTGTATTTTTATATTAATTTTTCAAATGATATGTAATTTTTTACAGATCAAATGTAGAAAATAAGCCATTGTGAGTTGTATGGGTCAAAATTAGATTAGAGAAATTCGGCACGAGGTCGTGGTCGTGGACGTACACATCAAGATCAGACCGTCATCAACAGTCGTGGAAGTACACACCAAGGTCGGACCGTCTTCAATGGTCGTGGACGTACAGACCAAGGTCGGACTGTCATCAACGATCGTGGACGTACAGTCCAAGGTCGGACCGTCATCAACGGTCGTGGACGTACAGTCCAAGGTCGGACCGTCATCAATGGTCGTGGACGTACACACCAAGGTCGGACCATTATCAACGATCTTGGATGTATAGACCAAGGTCGGACCGTCATCAACGGTCGTAGACATACAATCCAAGGTCGGACCATCATGAATGGTCGTGGACGTACAGTCCAAGGTCAGACCGTCATCAATGTTTGTGGACGTACATGCCATGAAATATCTGGTTTGCTTTGGAAAATGCAAAAGTAATATTCTACCGAATATTCCTTGTAAATTATCCTTTTTTAGGATTTTCTATGGATACTCCCCTGGATATATAATAGGGGAGGACTTCCCAAAAAGGAGGGCTCTCTCTCTAGATCTCCATCTCCCTCTCTCTAGAAAATATATAAACATACCTCTCGAAATAAATGAGAGGATATGTGATCCAATACTTTGATCAGATCCAAAAACGGTCATGAAGTTCTTGTACACATCTATCATTCATCTTTATAAAAAAAAAAGAAGATCTATCTCACTGAAGACCGGGTGAATCTTTCCTTTATTCATATTTTTGTTACTTAATGCGTCTTTATTTTTGCTATTAAATCTGATCATAATCTCCATCAACATTTATTCAACTATGTCTTTTAGTTCCTACTATTCATCTCAGATCTAGAGTTAATTATTATTAACTAGGATTTACCCTTGATCTATTTCGATTGATTTGCTCGAAAAATATTTGATAACTTTTGAGTCAAACATGAGTCTTATTTGACTCATTCCTCACATTCAACCTATTCTACAAATTCACGCCTCTTTAAATACAATACAATCATACTTTCTTGAATTTAAATGTATAGCAATATATATTACTTAAAAAACATCCTCTGCACAAGTAAGCTCCAAAACAAACGAAGTGGAATAACAAGCTCCCATCAAAACTATTAATACAAAAACACAAAGCTCAAAAATAAATAAACAATTTTTCTACAATTTATCTATAATTTTTGCAATATAATGTATGTTATGTCTTCTTCTTCGAGTTTCAATCTGAAATTCAGCCAAACCAAGTCTAATCTTCACCAAAACCCCTCAAAATTGAGATATAAACTCCAAACCATATTTCTAATTATTTACAACACACAATCCAAAAGGATACCACTTGGCATTTGAATGATTTATTGCCATTAACAACTCGTGCAACACGAATTGCTGATGGGGTTTCACCTCTAAATGTATATTTAAATCTTGATGTGACCCGGAAATGCAAATCGGATGTAAAGAATCATTTTCTGTAGTATTATATTTGTAATTGGATGGCATTTTTCAAGAAAACATAACCCCTCATTTTTTAACCAACCTTCCACCACATTTTAACTAATTCTTTCCTAGTAGACCATGCTTTCACGTTAGATGCAATACCAAATACAATATGTTCAAGATTTGTATCTGATAATAATGTTGAATCATTTTGAAGCGAAACTAACTTGTGGAGTAATTTGGTGTAATTACACTATGGTGATATGTGGATGAAGGTGTAGGTTTAGGAGAGAGAAACGTGGGGGTGAAGATATGGAGGAATATACAATACATAAATTAAGGAATGATATAAGGTACAATTAATGTACAGTTAAAACATCTTATGGTATAAAATTAGTAATTAGTTATACTAAATATAATTATATCAAATTTTAAACATTAGGGTAATATAGTTTTCTATGTCACCAATGTAACAATTCCTTAAAACAATTCATCCCATGCATGATTCAGTGGTAGCTACGTCATTGTAAGGTATCATGTATTACAGAAACACTTAAGCTGAAGTAGAGCCTATGCAAAATTAAATGAATAACGTATTGTGGTTGAAGAGCCACTATCTTGTAGGGAGCATTCACGTAAGCTGAAGACAGCTCAAAGGAGAAACATTGTAAGATCATAGCCATTGCCACTTTTGCTTCTAAATTTTGGGCAATGGGTCCCAACCATATGAGAAAAATGAGACTTGATCTCTCGCTGCTTCTGAAATTCCTTAACAAAATCTTTCTGGCTTGAATTCTTTTGCATCGTCACCCCATAGTTCATGATCATGATATAACCAGATAGACTCAAATCTCCTAATTTAGTTTCTTTATAAGTTTTCGATTTATTGAAATTACCAGTGGGTACAGCCGTAATAGGTAAAGTTTTCGAGCCGTGGAAACAACCTCTATTGACATGTAGGGTAAGGCTGCATACAACAAACCTTTGTGGTCCGGCTATTCCCTGAACCCCGCGTATAGTGGGAGCTTAGTGCACCGGGCTGCCCTTTTAATGGCGGATACAGCCTAAGGACCTTGCATAAAATCATGGTGACCTAGAAGTAATTGAGTCACACATAAGCATAAGTTGTTTGACAGAAAAACTTATTGAATGTTGAGTTGGAAAATACTTATGATTTTCAAATGATTTAGTCCATCAAAATTTGGTTCATGGTCGCCAAAAAACTGGCAAAACCTCTTCTTTAGCTCGTGCCTGCCAATCTTGATTTATGGTCAGTAGGAACATTGTCCATAGCACGGTCATAGAAGTGTTCTGTTTCAATGTTCATTCTAGAACTCTTGTTCCTAGGTTCTCTTGATACATTGTTAAATCTTGCAATCCGGGGCAATTGCAATAGACATTTTGAAACAAAGGGAAGATATGTTCTTCCCATCTAATTGTTTCAATAGTTCTTCTACTATGTTCTTATTCCATTGCTAGATATACCTCAAGTATATGAAAATCGATGTATGCTGCAACAACAACAGATATATTGATGACTATGTATAAAAGTGCTGGTCAAATTAATATGTTGATGAACTAGTAGAGAAATTGAATTCTTCAGACATTGTATTTGTTACGATAGAGAAATCATGTGTCATGCGGAAGATAGCAAAACAAAACTTGAATGACGATAAATCATATAACAAAGAGAAATATACCAAAATAGACACAAACATATAACGTGGTTCGGTCAACTGACCTACATCCACGATGAAGATGCGCAATCCACTATATAAAAAGAGAGTACAAAATATCAAAAGAACAACCTAACAAAGAGGAAACACAAGTGACACACTAAAAATATCATTTGCCCCATTGTTGCCTTTAGCACCCCTTCGCCAAACTTCTCCAGCTGGGACTCCTCTGCATCTTCACCCTATATTTCTTTGTCATAATCCAATAAGATAGCTGATATAAAGAGAAGTGCTCCTTTTGGTAGATCTAGTTCCCCTAATTTTGTTTCTTCATTAGTCCTTCTAATTTTGGTTGCTATATAGTCTTAAGGACTTGTACAATATCACGGTCACCTGAGAAAAATCTATTGTAAATACTTTTGTCAGAAGTGTGCTTTTCATGGAAATCAATCTAAAGTGGAAAATGTAAACTCAACATAAAAAGTGCAATATTGTGGCTATTTCTCTTTGATAATATATTATAGTATAACGAAGGAAAATTACACTATATAGCCGTTGTAAAAATAATAGCTGAAAATTTGTGTGTATATATATATATATATATAAATAATTCTGTATGTTGTATACAAAAATTATACAAAATTTATACACGTTTTCGACTAACAAATATAAATAGCTTCTGACGCGGGCTAAAAGTGATAATACCCTATAATGGATGCTACATTAACTATGAGTAGCTAAATCATATATGAATCAAGTGGTCAAATTAAAGCAAACCTTTTAGATTTGCAATTGATTGTGATTCCTGCCCTCTTTTGTGTATGTACTCAAGGGAAATCAAGTATCAGAGAATATTGCCCCAAAAAAAAAAAAGAGCATGATACGGAGTGCACATAAAGAAATGTTATTCTATACTGTATATGATTCCCCGCCCTTTTTGGTATTACAATGCTATGTGAAAGACCTTCACAGGTCTAAGTACTATGAAAAAGGTATTTATATTTTATTATCCTTTGAATAATTTTTTTTGATAGCTTGTGATATATATGCTATGCATGACCTGAGTGAAAACAAAAATCTTTCTCTAAATTGCACTCCAGGGAGTGGGTGAAAACCATGAGGTCTCAAGGTTTAAATTCCAGCGGAGACAAAAAATAATAGTATATGATTTTCTTCCCAATCTATCCAAGCCTTGAAATTACCTAGTATCTGATATTGGTGGGAGGTGACAGGTATCCCGTGGAGTTAGTTGAGGTACGCGCAAATTGACCCGGACACCACAATTATCAAAAAAGAAAATGAAAAATTGTGGCGGCTCAAAGCCAATAGATGCATCTCGGATGCAGGACATAAGATATAATTGTGTCTGAACATGAATAGGCTGATTTTATTATCTAGTTTATCTTACTAACAACTTAGATGATTTTACCATCCCCTTCTAACTGAGATAATGCATCTAAACAGTTAAAATAAGGGTATAATTTTATCTTTTATCTTTCTCCTTCCCCAACCACAAAGATATACAGTACTAGTTATATATGAAGGTATACTTACAATATTCAGACGATTTAATTCATCAAAAGTTGGTTCATGGCTTGCAAAGGCATTTAAAGACTTCCTCCCTACCGTTACCTGATTAGTGGCGGAGCCACATAGCACCAATTTGATACCCGTTCATTGGAAAATTATATTGTTTAGATATGTAAAAATTATTTTATATATATGTATATATATATAATATGTATTGAATCTCCTTTGATTTATTCGTTTATTTACTTCTTTAAATTTTGATGCCTCTCCTGGCTTCGCTATTGTACTTTTAATGTAAGTCAACAAACCTTAAAGTCGAGTAAGATTTAAGTTTAAACAACAAAGAAGGATGATAAAAGAAGCCCTGTTCGAACAGTAAAAGGTTCATTCATGCCTACAGAAACGCTGTTTAAATGTAAAAGTACAAGGTTTATTCATGACTACAGAAACGCCGTCAAAATATACAAAGTACTAGAGCAATTTATATTCTCAGATATAGCATATTATCACAGAAGTCACCAAACTACAGCCTATGCAATATTAAGGGAGCACCATATTTGGGTTTCAAAGTGACCATAGTGTATGGAGAGTGTGTATAAGATGGAGAGAGCTTGAAGGAGAAGCGTTGTAGAATCATAGTTATAGCCATTTTTGCTTCCAAAATTGCGAAGTTTTGGCCGATGCATTTTCGCGGTCCTGCACCAAATGGAAAATATGTCATTTGTCCCTTTGTTGCCTTTGCTACCCCTTCGCTAAATCTCTCCGGATTGAACTCCTCTGCATCTTCACCCCAAATTTCCTTGTCATGATGCAATAAGATTGTTGGTATAAAGAGCAGTACACCCTTTGGCAAATCTAGTTCCCCTAATTTTGTTTCTTCATTAGTCCTTCGAGTACGAGTTGCTATTGGTGGATATAATCTTAAAGACTCGTACAAAATCATCATCACCTGAGATATGAAATACATTGTAAATATCAGTGGTGTGCTCATGGGCAAAGCTACTTTATCTAAAGGGTAGTCCATTGATCACTCATTGTCGAAAAATTATATTGTACGTATAGATCAAATATCATAATTTAGAGGTGTATAACATATACTGAATAAATACTCTTTGTTGGTAAGTTTTTTCACTTCTTTCAAGCTTGAACACCCTTGTGAAAATTTCTGAATTCGCCACCAGGTGTTCTTTTAATTAAAGTTCTATCTACATTGTAAACAAACTAAAATGAATCAACATTAAGGTGTAATCTTTCTGTGAAAGTAGTTGATGATAGCTAATAGATAGTCTTGAGTTTGGTCCTGAGGTTTACTTGTTTAAACATAAAAATGTACTACTTTGTCTTCTATATTTCCTTGTCTTAGCACAAGTTACATAGTTCCTTGATCCCATATTATATGACAAACTTTCCTTTTCAGTTTGTTTATAGAAAAAGATATATTTTTATATTTGGAAACCTTTAAACTTCATATTTTATGCTTAATGATATGCTCTTATATAACTGTCATCGCATATTAGTAAGACCACAATTAGTTCGAATGATATCTTTGTATCGAACGTGCCTTATTCTTTCTTAAACTCCGTTTCTAGAACACCGCGATATTAAATGAAACTACGAGAGTAACAGGCAGGAAGGTACTTACAATTTTCAAGCGATATAATTCGTCAAAAGTTGGTTTATCACTTCCAAAGGCTTGGAAAACTTCCTCTCTAGCACGTTCCTGCCATTCTGGATTTCTCCCTAACAAAATCATTGTCCAAACAAGCAACACTGATGTAGTCTCTTGCCCAGCAAAATAAAATAATTTGCACTCTTCAATTACTTCAGGTATACTCATTCCAAACTTTTTGTTACCATGTTCTTCAATTTCTATAGAATTTGACTCTAATAATATACCCAATAGGTCATCATTGAGGGCCTTGCCATTGCCTTCTTCTTTTTCCTTTAGTCTGTTGTCAATTAGACGCGTAATTGTTTCTCGTACTTCTTTTTCGCATTCTTTCATTCTTATGTTCATTTTACTGGGAAAAAATCTGCAAATTAAAGGAAAAGCAAGTAAATATTAAAGGTGAAAGGTCTTGGTGTGCTTCAATCGTTGGAGTTTGGCTTAGAAAAATAGATTTCAGAGTGAATATAGGCAACCTACAACCACCCTGGATTATGATAAGATAGATAGAATTTCTCCGATCTTAACTAAAGGCCTCGTGTTCGAATTCTGAAAATCCCCTTAATGGACCTTAAGAAACCTAATTTTGTTCCGGGCCCAATGTTGGTCCCAAACACCAGGTGAAAAATCAAACGGAAATAAATAAATAATAGCAACTTATATAAGACGATTGTGACAAAAAATTACCAGCCTAAAATTAGTTGTGACATTACGATATACTATAATTAAGTATATAAGAAGTATTTGCTCTAGCAGATTAGACTTTTAAATAAGATGATCACATAATTTAATATGGTATCAAAGCAAGCAAGGGTTCTGCATATAAATCTCATTATCATAAAAAATAATTATCACATTTTGGATAACGGTTGTGCACGTGAGGTGCATGTTAAAACAATAATTAAGTAAATGAAAGTGTGTTTGAACTTTTAAATGAGGTGATCGAATAATAGTTTAAAAAAAAGAAAGAAATTACCTAGAACCTGGAATATAAACTGAATTGAATGTCTTCATTAGATACTCAGCTTGTTCTTCTTGAAGTTCAAATATTCTTCTTCCTTCTTCATAGCTACTACCAAAAGCAGTTCGAGAAATCACATCACTAGTCATTCTTTGAAGATGAGGCCAAATATCCAACTCATTTGATCCTTTTACTGGAATATTCTCCTCCCATTTCTTCAGCATCTCACTACAGCTCAAGTAAAATGCTGGTAGCATGTGCTACTTATGACAAAAAATAATGTATATTTCATTAATATAATGTATACTGCATTAATAACACCGAAAAAACCTATAAATGCCCCTCAACTTTCAGAACCATGTTATTATTGACTAACGGCGCAAATTTTTATTTAGCTCATCCATGCCACTGCCATTATACACTTGCGTTCAATGATGGAGTCAAAATTTTCACTACAAGGAATTTTCAATATATATACATATATATTGATAAAAAGAAGTTACCTATAATTTTCTATCAAAGGGGTGTGAATTGACAAGGGTGGTTTTGCCACAACTTGTGTCATGTGTGTATTAGCTAGTGTCTTCAACATGGGTGGTTTAGTTACATTTCGAGTGACATTAGTTAGAGTTACGTTAAGATATGTGTTAATTCACACTGATGTTTTGATTTAAACCATTTGGGATAAATTTAAAATATATGGTTAACTTGCTTTTTTAGTACATTTGCCATTTGGGGTTATTATAACTTACAAGGTAACCTTTTTTATGATATCAAGTGTTTCTTTTCTACTTTCTCCTGTCTATAACAAGTGACTTTTTGACCTTCGGCATACCCCCTAAGAAAATATTAACTCATAAAATAAAATAATTATTTTGACTAAATTATTCATAATTAAAATTTGCATCTTATTAACTTGACACATTGGAATAGGTAAATAAGAAAAATTTGAAAAAAAAAGAAGTAAATTCCTTCTTGATTATATAAAAAATTACTTATTTTGGACCAAAATAAAAAGTCAAAACTATAAAGCGGAGGGAGTAAAAAAATGAAAACTTAATAGAATAAGCAAGGAAAAGAAGCTAAAGTTGGCTGACCTTCAACTTCTCCATATGAAAGGCAGGATTTAAGATCTTTCTGTGTTTTGCCCATTTATCTTCCTCGTAGCTTACAACACCTCGAGCCAATAGCTTTGTCAATGGATTGGGATTATTAGGCTTCTGATAAACATAATTCTTAGCAAATATTTCCTTTATTAATTCTGCCTCTGTTATTAATATTGCCGCCGTTGGTCCTTGCCAAACAAAACATCTTTTACCTGTGCAATCATTCGAGTCAACAGATCGTGAATTTGTTTTAAAATATTTGGCTAAATATTTTTATTTTTCCAATCAGTAAAATATTTAATGAGTGATATATTTAAGGGGAGCTAAATGATAATATATTAAAGTAAATTAAGTAAGTGAAAGTAATTTTTCTTATAATAACTTACGTTATTAGATGAAATAGTCATACTATTCAATATGATAGCAATAACAATGGAGATCCTATATGGATTGGAATCTCACTACTATTCGTTACCAATGTTTTTTTAATTGCATTGCACCTAGCTATTAAAAAACATTAGGCTTAGTACATATGAAAAAGGTATGTCGAAGATATATCAATTAAATAAAACTGAAGATATAATTTAGACTGAATCAAATTAATTTGTCATAGTAAATAATAAAATAAAGTGAAGAGTGTACTATTTAACTACTATTTACTACTCCTTCGATTCACTTTTAAGTAATATTTTTAGTTTTTTTATGGTCTACAATATTTATTTTTTTACATATCAAGAATGAATTAATTCTTCTTTTTAAAATTGTCATTGAAATAAAGAGCCTAAGAGTAATTTTTATATTTTCAATGAGCAAATTAGGATTAATATAGTCAATTTTCTTATTAATTAATCCTAAAAAGTGAAATCTTTAATATGCGTGAAAAGAAAAAAAAAATACTTAAAATGGACCGAATAGAATAATAAAATTATAAGTAAAGACACGAAAAATTTGGCATGGTCAAAAGTCTCCAATCAAAGCAAGGTTATAGTTGACTTATCTTTACTTTACCTGAAAACTCTCAATCTAAGAATCAAACTATGACTGAAATAACTCAAAGTAAAAAATCTTTAGACATACCATATTTTTGGATGATTTCAAGATAATAAGGAATAATTCTTGGGGCTACTTCATTTGATAGATTAATGATGGGCTTTGAGTTGTTTTCCTTGAGACTTTTGGACAATTCTTTCATATCACCATAGAATAGCCTGTAGGAATTTCCCTTGAGTCCCTGTTGTCTGAGGCAATTCTCCAGTTTTTTTGGCTTAATCCATAACCACTTCAGCACTTCCCATGCTTTATATACCAAGAAAATTATCAAACAGATTGCTGCAATTTTGCTGTTGTGAGCATTTCCCATTTCATGCCATATGATGAAAGTAGAACTCATATTGGCTTTCTTATTTCTCCTCCTAAATGTATAATTTATGCAAACAAACGAAATGGCCATCTTATTGGACTAAGATCCCGATGTGACCAGATCAAATAAGACAAAGAAAAGGAAAACCAATTTTTTTTTATCTATTTTTATATTATATAACCCATCTGTTTGAATTTATGTGACATAGTTTAATTTACTCGGCACGAGTTAAAAGCAAAAGAAGAGTCTTGAAACTTATGGTCTAAAAAATTTGAAGGATAAAAGTTTTGTGTGCTATAATATTTTTATGGTTATAAAATTTTCTCATTAAGGGTAAATTGAGTAAAATAAAAAAATTTCAAGTTAAATTATTTTCAAAGGTTTTCTCATAATCGGCCAAGTTGGAAAAATCAACTTATTTTAAAAAGTGTTTTTTTTTTCAAAAGTGTTTATCGAAAAAGTACTTTAGAAGAAAAAAAGTTTGTATTTGGCTACTCAATTTGGAAAGACACTTTTGACCAACAATTTATATTTGGCCAAGCTTTTCAAAAAGTGCTTTTAAGTATCAAATTATGAATAAGGACATGAAGAGATTTGCTTAATAGTTAATGTTATATAAGTAGATAAATAACCACAAATAGTTGTGAGTACTAAAGGTAATAATGTTTTTTTAATTTTATTAAGCAAAATATTAAAATTAAATTAAAAAATACTTATTCTTTCAAGATAATTTAAATATATCAAAAAAATCATTCAATAAATATGAAAGCTTATCCCAAAAGTCATTATGTATTACAATTCATTGATTTATCAGCTGATACTCCACAATTGACTCGATGAGCCATTGACGTGGTTACTAGGTTATCAAACCATGGATTTGCAGGAGCATTACAAAGATCTAGTAGCTCAATGTTAGATCTGCGAGCAGAATTGACACCAAAATAGCAGGAGCTAAGAGATAATTTGGACAAACATCATGGTGAACTTCTACAGATGGTGACGACTCTTAAGCATTCCTTTGATGGCCTACAATTGAATCAACAATCAAAGGATAATGCATCTATTTCATCTTCTAAGGACAAAATGCTCCAATCAGGTCAGGGTATTCTAGGTCCAAATCCTTACTATGTTAATGCTACTCGGAAGCATAATCTGGTCTTCCCTCGTTTCAATAGAGAGAATTTGAAGACGTGGTTGTATAGAGTTGACCAGTACTTTGCTGAGGATGAAACTCCTCTCAATTAGAGAGTGAGACTAGTTGCTATTAATCTGGATGATGATGCCTTAGTTTGGCATCAATCCTATTTGAAATGTAGAAATTTCCCTACACTGCCTACTTGGAATGAATATATCTCAGAAATAATTGAAACATTTGGTAAAGAATTTCCTGATCCTATGCTAGAACTCAAACAATTAAGGCAAACTATTCCTATGAGGGAATTTCAGTTTGCATTTGATAGGTTGCTAGCACAGTATAGTCTAACCGTTGAACAAGTTATTTCCTGTTTCTTGAGAGGTTTGAAGGAAGAATTGGTTCATCCTATTAAAATGCATGAACCTAAATCATTATCCAAAACATAAAGGCTAGATAGATTAGCATAAACAACATTAGCTATTAATGCTAGAGCCTTAGAGCAGACCTCAGCTGGGGATACTCTTCAACTAGGAAGCATGTGTATGACAAGCCAGGTCTCAATAGTCACAAACCTACATGCTCATCTAGATTGGCATCCCCTGCTAATTCTACCTCAATTATTCCTAAAACAAGGAGAACTATCACTCCCGCTAAGATGCAAAGTAGAAGAGCTCAAGGTCATCGTTATTTTTATGATGATAAGTTTCTCCTGGACATAAGTGTACTCTTCCAAAGCAAATGGTTGTATTAGAATTAGAAGTATCTGAGAGTGAATCTACAAATAATGGTAATAGCAACAGTGTGATTGATTCACTAAGTGAAGAGTGGTCATCTCCTTTCATCTCCTTCTGTGCTTTAATAGGAATACAAGGTGCTCAAACCATCCATGTTACTTGTTATAGTGATAAGAGGCCTATTCAAATTTTATTGGATGGAGTTAGCACACATAACTTCACTGACTCTGAATCAACGAAGAGGTTGGGTGCACTATGATTCCAACTAAGGTGGGATATGTCAGCTTACGTAATAACAAAATTAAAGCCACTTGTGGTGTAGTTAGGAACTTCCAATGGATTCTAGAAGGCACAATCTATGAATCTCACTTGATTGTGTTTCTAGTTAGGAAATATGATTTGGTCTTGGGTGCCTTATGTATGAAGACACTAGGCCAGTAACTATGGATTATTTTTCTCTTACCATGACTTATAACTATTTGGGCAAATAACATAGCTTGAAGGGAGTTTTTGATTCTTGCGGACTATCAAGCCCAAAGGTTGTCAATAAGCCTAATGGGGAAGATGTGGAACTCTTGATGATGCATGTCTTGATTGACCTACCACAACCTCTTCAGTTGAATGCATTCTACGTCTCCAAAAATGAGGCACTATCATAGCCTCTTCACGATCTTCTCAGCATTTATATGTTAGTATTTTCTGAACCAACTGCCCCGACTCCTCAAAAAGGTGCCTTCGATCACATGATTCCATTGCAACCTGGATCTTAACCAATCAACATTCAACGTTACATGTATTATTCTATGAAGAAGTTAGTGAAAGAAATGTTACAACAAGGGGTGACCCAATACAGTAACAGTCCATTCTCATCACCTGTTGCAGTGATGGGGGAAAAACAATGGTTCTTGGCGATTGCGTGTAGACTGTGAAGAATTAAACCATTGAATAAAGGATAAATTTCCTATTCCCATTATTGATGACTTACTTGATGAACTATCTGGCGCCACAATCTTTTCTAAAATTGACCTTAGGTCTGGGTATCACCAGATTCGAATGGTGCCTGAGGATGTCCCTAAGACAGCCTTTAAGACTCACACGGGCCACTATGAATATTTGGTCATGCCATTTGGGGCGACGAATGCACCTTCTACATTTCACTATTTGATGAATCACTTGTTCCAACCATTCTTGAGAAGGTTTGTGTTGGTCCTTTTTATGATATCTTGGTTTACAGCGTAATTTTTGACCATGTATAATATTCACAACAAGTATTTGAGGTTATGATGCACCACAAGTTACTGACCAATAGATCCAAGTGTGTTTTTGGTGTTCCTAGTGTTGAATACTTGGGCTACTTAATTTTGCTCAAGGAGTGTCCACTGATCCAAAAAGGATAGCTCTATTGCAGTAATGGCCTACCCCAACTACTGTCAAACAACTGAGTGGTTTCCTTTAACTAGTTGGCTATTACAGGAAGTTTATCAAGGGCTATGGGTTAATCAGTAGACCCTTGACTGAGTTTCTAAGGAAGGATAACTTCCATTGGACTATTTCTGCTGATCAAGCATTTTTTGAGCTCAAGGAAGCCCTCTCTTATGCTCCAATTTTGGAATTGCCAAACTATTCTTTGCCATTTGTAGTTGAAATTGATGCAAGTGGTGCTGGTATTGGTGCTATATTAATGCAGACTAATCGTCCTATAGCTTTTATTAGTAAAGGTGTTACACCTAGATATGCTGCTCTTTCTATCTATGAGAGAACTCTTAGCATTGGTGTTTGCTGTCACCAAGTGGTCTTATTATTTTCTCAGTCAGCATTTCATTGTGAGGACTGATCAAAAATCCCTAAAGTACCTTTTAGAGCAGAAGCTTCACACTGACTCTCAGATGAGGTGGTTGGCCAAACTTCTTCCCTTTGAATTTGAAGTTCAGTACAAAAGCGGAAAAGTCAACATAGCTGCTGATGCATTATTTAGAGTTCAAGGTACTAAACTCAATGTCCTTTCTTATGAGTTCTGTACATGCTGATCTTTGGAAGGAAATTTAGGATAGTTGGTATGCTGATCCTGAGCTTGCTAACCTCATTGCCACTCTAGCACACTTCAGAGAAGTAGTTTACATGGATTAATCAGCAACTCAGAAAAAAGAGCAAACTTCTGATTGGTAATGATGCAGCTCTGAGAACTAAGATTCTCACTCTTTGTCATTCTTCTCATGGGCATTCTAGCATTGGTGTTACTACAAAAAAAGGCTCTCTCTTATTTCTATTGGAAGGGTATTCGAAATGACATTATAAATTTCATTCACAAGTGTAATATCTGTCAAAGAAACAAGTATGATATTAATGATTCTCCTGGCCTTTTGCAGCCTCTCCCTAGACCTGCTCTTCCTTGGATTGACATTACTATGGACTTCATTGTGGGCTTACCTAAGTCTAAAGGAAAGTGTGTCATTTGGGTGATCATTAATCGACTTACCAAACATGCTCACTTCATTTCCTTGTCTCCCCTTATATAGCCCAATCTTTAGTCCCTATTTTATTAGATAACATTTTCAAGCTTCATAGCTTTCCATCTTCAATTGCAAGTGACCGGGACGCCATCTTTATCAGCACCTTCTGGAGAATTCCTTACTACTTAGGGTGTTACCTTACAACCTTCTACTACTTATCATCCACAAACAGATGGCCAGTCAGAGGTTCTTAATCGCTACTTGGAAACATATCTCCGCTGCTTCTGCACTAATTTTCCTGCAGATTGGTCCCTTTTCCTATCCTTGGCTGAGTGGTGGTACAACACTAGTCCTCACTCAGCCATTGAAACTTCTCCCTTTGAACTCTTGCATGGATATCCCCCCTCTACATCCCCCATACTTACCAGGTGATTCTGATTCTACTTCTATTGAAGAGGTTGCACTGCTTCGCGAGTTCAAACATCAACTAGCCAAATTCCATCTTACTCGAGCCCAACAAAGAATTCAAGCTCATGCTAATGCCCATAGGTCTGATAAATAGTTGAAAGTGGGGGATGAGTATTTGTCAAACTCCAACCTTATAGACAGTCCACACTTTCTCTGTCCCTTATCACAAACTTACTTCCATATAATTTGGTCCTTAACCTATTGTTGATAAGATCGACGCAATGGCCTATAAACTTCTTCTTCCTCTTGATGTCCTCTTGCATCCTAGTTTTTAAGTGTCTCAACTAACATTTTACTATGAAATTGCATCCACTATTTTTCACCCTCATGTTGTTCACCTAGCCAGCCAATATTACACTTTCCTGAATATGTTCTTGATCGCAGATTGGTTAAATGGGGTAATAAGGCTGTAGCTCAGTGCTTAATTAAATGAACTGGCTTAGATTATTCTTATGCAACATGAGAGCTTGCTTTTACTTTGAAACCTCAATTTCTGTAATGACCCGGCCGGCCGCTTCATGAGTTATAGCCCTGTTACCCCAATTTCCATTGTTTTATACATTGCTCAGTTGTATTTCATCTTATCATGTTGGTTGGTTTGGGTTCGGAGTGGTCTTGGAGTGGAATGAGACACTTAGTATCTAATTTAAAAGCGTAAGTTAAAAAAGTCAACTGAATATTGACTTATGTGTAGAAGATCTAAGATGTGAAATATGATATTTCGGATAGCTCCGTTAGGTAATTTTATTCTTAGGAGCATGTTCGGAATGTAATTTGGAGGTTCCTGATAGATTTAGGCTTGAATTGGCAAAATTTAAAATTTAGCATTTTTCGGCCGACATTGAAAATTTTGATATCGAGGTTGGAATGGAACTGATAATTGGAGTAGGTTTGTAGTGTCATTTGTGATGTGTGTGTGAAATTTCAAGTCATTTGGAAGAGGTTTGATGAGTTTTGACATCGTTGTTCTTAGGCTTGAATTCGAGAGTCATTTGGCATTTTGATGTTGTTTGGAGTTTTCCAAATGTTGGAATAAGTTTGAATGGTGATATGTGATTGGTTTGTATGTTTGGTTGAGGTCCCGAGGGCCTCAAGTTGATTTTGGGAGGTTGATAGCTCAAGGATGAGACTTGAGGTAGTGCTGAAGATTTCCTTCAGCTATCATAACCGCACATGCGGAGAGGGGACCGCATATGTGAGGTCTGCTTAAGCGGGATATCAACCGCAGAAGCGGCTAAGGCCAAAGAAGCGAGGAGTCGCATGTACGAAAGGAGGAGCGCACCTACGTGACCGCATGTGCGAGTAGTGGGCCACACCGAATAAGTGAAAACTGCATAAACGGTCCCGCAAATGCGGATAACGGGCTCGAGGTGCAAGTCTCCTGGGCAAAAACTATATAAAGCCACTCTTCGCGAATTTCTGCCATTTCTTCACCATTTTTGGACTAGTTTGGAGCTTAGGGCTATGGTTTCAACAGGGGAATCAAGGGGTATCAGTGAGGTAAGTTACTTGGGATTTATATTTTGTAATTGTGTTGATTTTTCCACGGTTTAATCAAGAAATTAGTGGGAGATTTGGGGGTGAAGTTGAAGGGGTTAGGGCTAGAGTTTTGGAGAGCTTTGATTGAGGATTTGAGAGGCCATTTAAGGTCGAATTTTGATAATTTTGGTATGTATAGACTCGGGAGTGAAAGGAGTTTCTAGTTTTGTGATTTTTGTCGGATTCTGAGATGTGGGCTCGAGAGTCAGGTTTGAGCCAAATTCAGGATTTTTGGTAGAATTTGATA
This sequence comes from Nicotiana noctiflora, assembly GCA_032618575.1. Lineage (NCBI taxonomy): Eukaryota > Viridiplantae > Streptophyta > Magnoliopsida > Solanales > Solanaceae > Nicotiana > Nicotiana noctiflora. The sequence goes on from JASVEL010006918.1 coordinate 46,982, forward strand.
TTGTTCATGCGTGTTTCATTCCTTTAGCATATATTGATAATAGTATACTGATTTTGGTAAGATTTGGAGCATTTGAAGGCTGAATAAAGAGGTAACGACATCACGGCCTAGAATATGGCTTGGTTTGAGGTAAGTAACGCTTCCAAACTTGGCTTTGAGGACTCTGAATGCCGTGCTATATGATTTGTATTGAGGTGACGTAAATGCTATGTGACGGGCAAATGGGCATGGCACCGTTTAGTGACTCTTTCTTGCTAATATCAGTGCTGTAATAATGTGATCAAGTAAAAGAACTATAAATCATGCTAACTATCATGTCAGGGCTTCATGCCAATACTATTGAGACCCGAGTGGTCGTTCTTGCTGTCATCTCATCAGTTTCAATGATATTTTGTACTTAGTCTTGTTTATGCATGTCATATTATGTCTCAACCTTGGTTGTTATCATTTTTCACATCATATCATTGTTTTGGGCTAGTATTATGGAATTGTGAGCTCGTGTGTGTGAGACTGGAAAGTGATGATTGAGTTAGGCCGGGAGCCTGGTTATGAGTGACAGTTATGCGATCAGGTTGCACATTGCAACAGATTATTGATTATGCCTTCATTGGGCTTGCTAAAGCGCTTGGGATGAAAGGAGCCATTCTGGAGTCTATACATCCCTAGTGAGCGTAGTTGATATTACTGAGCGATGGATCTTCCCTGGATATGGATCTTGTCCGAATTACTTATGCATGAAGATGGAACTTCTCCATAGGGCTAGAATGGCCTTTCCTCAGTACTAGGTGACTGTTGTTAGTGATGCATATATATTTCGGGATGGATGTTCCTAGGCCGGATGGCCATATACAGTACCGAGTGATTGAACATTTAAGAGTGGAGGTACATGGTACGTTTTCATGCTTTCTGTACATTGGTACGTAGAGATTTGTGAGCTTTACACTTCACATTATTCAGATCGCTATTACTTACTGTTGAGCTGAATATCTGATCTGCAAACATGCCTACTTTACTATACAGTTTAACTGTGTTTACCTATTGAGGTATATTTCGTTATTACCTGTTAGTCCATAGTTTGGACTTGTTACTTACTGAGTTGGTGTATTCACATTAACACGTGCACCTTGTGTGCAAATCCAGGAATCTCAGGCCATGGTAGCGGCTGTTGACTATTCCAGACGTGGATTTCATCGGAGATAGCGAGGTAGCTGCCTGACGTTCGCAGTCCCGCCTTTCTCCTTCTTTATCTTGCTTTTATTACATTTTAGCTACTTTCAGACTATTTTGGTCTTGTTATGTTTCAGAACGATTGTAGTATTGCTCATGACTTAGTGACACTCGAGGTCGGACTTTTATTATCCACATTTACTTTGGTTTTGACTTTACGTCATTTATAGAATTTCAGTTAAATTGTTGTTATTTAAGTTTTGAATAAAATGTTGAACTACTTTAAAAATGTATCGGCTGGCCTAATTTCACAATAGACGCCATCATGACCAGGTTGGTTTTGGGGTCGTGACAACTTTCTTTCTTTACCGTTGAGGACAAGGGTATTGTTCATCCAAGGGGTATTGATACGAATATTAGTGGCTAAGGGTGGAACCATTTGGATTTTTGTTGAACTAAAAGTGGCGGAAAAAGTAGTTAGTGGTTTTAATTCAAATTCTGTAATTCCTTTTGTATTTGCAGCACTTATAAATAGAAAATAACACTTGTATTCATACAATTATCATGATATAAGAAAATCTGAGTTCTTCTCACTCTTCTCTTTCTATCTCTGTTTCATTTATTCTTCTGAATCTTCGTTTCTCTTCTCTTTGTTGCCGTTTCATTGATTTATTAGTTGATTCTCCACAATTGAGTATCAGATCTCGTGTATGGCTGAAAATAGATGAATAGTGCATGTAGTCGTATTATTTTGGATTACGGATTGTTGACTGTCTTTTTTAATTTGCCGCTAATAAATGATTGAAAATCAAGTATATGAAAATATGTATTTTTAAATTTGTTGTTGGAAGATTAGGTCTTTGCACTTAAATTTTTTGTTATTGACAATATCAATTATATTTATAGACATACTTTTATGGTGTTCTTTCTATGTAAGTATTGTATATTTTTTAGACAGTTTTTCGTTTTAGGGTGTGTTTGGCACGAAAGAAAATATTTTTCAGAAAATATTTTCCAATTTTTCCATGTTTGGTTGGCTTAAATGTTTTGGAAAATTTTTTTCTAATCAATTTCAGTTTTTCCGCTACCACCCACCCTACTACCCCTCCACCCCCCACCCCCTCCCCCAAAAACAAATTTACTTTTTTTTTTGTAATTTAAATTTTTGTTTTTTTTTGTTTGACTGTTCCCCAGCTCCGCCCCCAACGTTCCCCCCTCCCTCCCAACGTTCCCCCCCTCCCCGAAAAAAAATTTAAATATATTTTTTAGTTTTAATTTTATTATTTATCGGTTTAAAGACTCAAAATTTTACAAGTTCCAAAATTATGAGTTCATAGGTTTATGTGTTTGGAAGGTTACGGTTTTAGAAATTATAAAGTTTACAGGTTCGAAATTCCGCGGTTTTGAAAGTTTAGCGGTTCAAAAGTTTATGAAATTTATGGGTTCGGAAGGTTGTTGGTTTGAAAATTTATGACTTCATGTTTATTGTATCTAAAGTATTTATGAATACGATCTTGGTCATTTTGCTTAATTTGCGTACCAAACACCGGAAAATGAATAAGATTACTACTTGTTTTCCAAGAAAACATTTTCTTGGAAAATATTTTCCATGGAAAACATTTTCCGTTATACCAAACACACCCTTAATTGTTTTCTCTCTTCAACTTTATTCTTTTTTTTATTCTACTCAATATGTCGGAGAAGACTGAACCCAAAATGTTTGTTGATTTGCCTAAAACAACTTAACTATTTGGTAAGAACTTTTTTTGTTTCTCTTTTGATGTAAGTGAGTAAATTTGGGCTGCCTTTAATGATGTACAATTGTGCATTCCTGTGAATTGGGAATTTTTGTTCATAATATTCATGTAAATACAGAAATACTTTTTGATAGATCAGAAGTGAATTAATTACTTAAGTAATGGAAGTCACAAATACAGTGATCAAATGAAGAAGAAGATACAGCAGAGAGAAGAAGAAGAAGAAGTCAAGAGTAAAGAGAGTAGAGAGAATATTATTGATTCTGGTTATTCAACTTAGTTAGGAAAAGAGGATTACATACCTATATTAGCTAGCTAAAACTATCTTGCTAACAGTCATTTAACAGAATAACTAACTAAGGTGTGAAGTTACAAAACTGCCCTTATTAGCTTTAAGTGATATTTTCTTTAACAAGAGCAGATTAGATTTCACCACCTCTATCTACCTAACTAGTACTATTTGATCCAAAAAATCCAACCTGAAAACTTTCTCTCCCCCCAAATATTGGAATTTTATCTTATGTGTAAAAAATAAAACAATATGAGAATTTTAATTACTTATTTCTTCAAGTAGATGTGTTGTTATTGGTATGTTAAAATGGTCAATGGTATTAGGCTATTAGCTATTACCGATGATCTTTTCTTTCTACCTATTTTTTCGTGGGACTTTTATATTTCTATCTTACATGTTCGTAAATCAACCATTGGTTCTCTAATTTGGAAAGAATGTATATTACACCACAAGCTGTAGACATGATTTCCCATGTAAGTTAATACCAACATTCTTACCTTAATTATTTGTTTTCAAAAGCCATATTCAATCTCCTTTCTGCCATTGACCTTTTCCTAATTGGTGCAAAAAAAAAAAAAACATTAGTACTACTATATTTTAGAGCGGACATAAGGCAACTTTTATTTTTGAGTTTTGCTTGACATGTAGCCTTTCTTTCGAAAACATGGAACAAATGTGAATGCTGAGGACAAGCAAGGATGCAAGGTGCTTGAACAAGCTTTGGATGAGCATCCATCAGACGCCGCCTGGATGGCCATAAGAAGACATTTTAAGAGTAGGAATTTACAATCAATGACCTTAAAAATTGATGATTTTGATTTTTTTTAACTCCCGCTTGCCCCATAGGAAAACCTTTTAAGGTCAAAACTCAAAAGTGTTGCCCATAGCACAAGCGAGAGGCACCGCTAGTTAAACCTGAAGTTTTGCCCATCGGACAAATGGGATAAAACAATCAAGAGAGGCACGAAAGTGTCGTATTTGTTCAAATCCCCTTTTGAGAGACCATTTAAGTTGTAACTCGTCAAGATAAGTTTTGCAACCATTTATTTCGGCCAGCATTAAGTAAGATTTCAAATTAATGAGCAAAACTTGCCATTGTCACAAAATCCTAACGGATGCAATTTGGCCACGGATTTCAAATTTGTTAACAAAACTTGCCTCGTCACAAATCTTGAAGGATCACCAGGATTTTGACTTGCTATATCAAAAAAATTCATCAGGGAAGGCTGGATAACGTGCTGAAACTTGTATCAGGGGACAAATGGATGGTTCCTGTATTTCAAACTGGAATAATTGTTTGATGGTGATTAATGCAAGTAGAAAGTCTATGGATCAAGTGTTTGAACCTTGCCGCGGACAATAGCCTTGTATTTAAGGGGTAAAGGCTACCCTTGATCCACCGAGTTTGAGCCATGCGCTACTAGCCCTCATGGATTTCTCGCTCAGCAAAGAACAAATTTCCTATCATTTTGAGCGAGAGCAGACAGGAAGTTGCATGTATAAATTGAGTCTTCTTCCCGACACTTGATATATATATTGAATAAATTTTCTTGACTAATGCAAGAAAACTAGAACAACTTTATGATATGGCTAAGAAATTTAAACAGCAGCCAGCATGCTGCACTTTATAGTAGAGCTTGAAATTAGCAATGTTTAATAAGTAACAAATTTCCTCTCACCTTGGGCCTGATAGGATTGAGGGAAGTAATGGAGCAGAATCTATTTTATTGATATCTGATATGATTTGTGGCATAAGGAAGTTGTAGTCCAGACTCTTTTCAACATCCACCGCACCCTCAATGACCATGACAACTGTTGACATCGATGGTCTCTTGGTGTAATCGCGTTGTAGACACCACGCAGCAACTTGCATTGTATCTACTACTTCTTCCTTATAAAGCTGCATATCTTCACTGCGCTTATCAATCAGATCCACTAGTCGCCCTTCCTCTGCCTTTCTCTTGAGAAGACTCTTCAATAGCCTTTGCTCCTCGGGCTCAGATGGCTCGAAATTTTTCCTTCCACACAAGATCTCCAAGACTACTACGCCAAAGCTATAGACATCTACCTTTTCTGTTATAACTGCATTAAGCCATTCTGGAGCTAGATAGCCAGGAGTACCTCTCATGGTAGTCACAACTTTGCTCTGAGTCCGATCAATTAGCTTGGAAAGTCCGAAGTCAGAGAGCTTAGCATCGTATTTCTCATCTAATAGAATGTTTTGAGGCTTAATATCCAAATGTAGAATTTTTTGCCTGCATTCGTCGTGGAGGTAGGCTAATCCTTTGGCTATGTCATGAATAATCTTCTTCCTGCATTTCCAATCTAGAACGATTTCTTGATTTCTAGAGTAGATCCATTTGTCTAGCGATCCATTGCTCATGAACTCATATACTAGAAGTCTGTGAGATTTCTCAGCACAGAAGCCAATTAATTGGACCAAGCTGAGATGATGTATGCTGCCAATGGTTTCAACCTCAGCTAGGAATGATTTCTTGGCTTTGCCTAATATTCCATCAAGGCATTTCACTGCTATCTTTGTGTCGTCTTTTAAGGTCCCGCTGAACACTGATCCAAATCCTCCTTCACCGAGCTTTTTGCTAAAGTTCTCAGTTGCAGACTTTAGATTGTCGTAAGAAAATCTAACAGGCATTCCTGGCATGTTATCTAGATAATGCTCTTCCACTTCATCTTCCTTTCTCTTCTTCCATAATATGAAAAATATGCATCCGATTACGATACCAAGAATAGAAATTCCCGTAACAGATCCCACTATAGCACCATTCGCGCGCCTCTTCCGTCTTAGAACAGCTGGTTGAGTTTCATTCTGTACTTTCACAAATACAGAGGAATTATACCTTGTCTTGTTCTTCTTATTATTCGTCAACGAAAAGATCTCAGGCGGAAGGTAGCACTCCCCATTCGAAGAATATGAAGCATAACGAAAAATAGCAGCTTTACAAGAACAATTTCTCAAACATGCATTTTTACAGGTACTGAGGTCTGTATCAGTAATATCAGCACTAAATGCGAAATAATTCACATCATTGAGCTCCAAAAGTCTGTGGTTTTTTGATTCATTACAAGTCACTTTTGTGATCTCAGAACAACCAAGATTAGGCTCCCTATCATTAATCTGTCTAAAATAGTTTGTTGAATCAGAAGTTGATTTGGGACAACTACACTGCCCATTTGAGCAAATGCCATATCTTCCACATACCAGTGGATAACCACACTCACCATAAAAGCCTGTAAAAAGGTCATTTATCTCTGTCCACTCGCCTTGCAACATATAAAATTTTAAGTGTCCATCAAATTCCAGTTTCAAAAATTGAGGTGAAGATACAGGAGCAACGAATTCCAGTATCCGCGGATTCTCGGAGTCACTGAGATTTGTGATTAAAGCTAAGCTTCCATTCAAATACATAACATAATTTGTTGCTTTACTATCATTTAGTCCAATAATGGATGTATCAAAATATGTTTGTGGTGGACTCGACTCAACGAAAGCAATCAAACCACTATTTGTGGCAGAGAAAGAATACAAACCTCCCTCAGTCCAGTTTGTTGCTGAGACACTTGCTGTTAGCTTCTGCCCTGCTACTAACTTCTGTCCTGGTACCAGAGAATCAGTTGGATTATCAAATGATTGCCAAACAGTAACATTGTTGACATCAAAGAGAACAAGATTTCCCAAATGAGTCAACTTTAAGCCAGCAACAGATTTGTCACTAGTATGTGTTGACCAAACCAAAGTACCATCAGCATCACTAAGTACCAAGTTTCCTCCTAATGTGAGCTGCAAAGTTGCATTCATTCTAACTGGATTGTTACGATTAGCAGACCAAACAACTGGAGGGGATCCTGTATACACAATGAAAATGGCAAAGATGTATGTTTCACAATTGCCATTGCAGTAGAATCCACAAGCATAACGTGGACCAGAGCTTCCTTTGACAAGTATAGGCGTTACTTGTGAACCATCATCAAAGTTCACAGTAACTGGTAAATAACTGTTGATCCAAGTTGTAGAAAGATTTGCAGTTGAACGATGAAGAAGTTGGCTGGTTACTGAGTGAAAGTAACAAAAAAGAGGGAACAAGAAAGGGAATATCCAGCTTACAGCCATAAAAAAGAAATTTGGATGATAATTGTAAGATTGTGAAGTAAACCAATTTTATCTAATATAACATTCATGGACTTAAATTCTCAGAAAGGCGCATTGACCTATCAATAACATCTTGACTTCGGTCAACCACTATTTCATTTTAACTTACAGGATGGTTTGGAGGGAAAAAAAGGGACCTGGTTAACTTATTGCAAACTTGGAAAAACTAATTAAGTGGAATGCCAAAGGAGTCAAATAAAAAACATTGACCTTCCTATTTCATCCAACTTCCTTGTTCCTTATTTTTGCTGTCCACGGGATGGGAAAAGGCACCAAAAAAAAATTTACACCATCCATTTTAAGGTCATTGGATGTAATTTCTGCTCCTAAAATATCTTCTTCTTATGGTCCAATGTACTTTGGGATTTTGGGCTAGTCTCATATCTTACCGTGGTAGCCCAGTTTATTAAGCTAATGATTAGTTGAAGTAAATTCTAAGTAAGCCCATGGTCAATTTGTGACGACCCGGCGTGTCGTCTCATGAGTTACCGCTCTGTTTCTTTCATTCTGCTTCTTATTGCTTTGTCTATCGGTTCTATGTGTGATCAAGTTGGTTGTCTTGGGTACGGAAAGGATTTGGTAAGGTTTGAGACACTTAGTCTCTTTTGAGGAAACTTAAATTGGAAAAGTCAATCGGATGTTGACTTATGTGTTAGAGGGCTTGGATGTGCGTTCCGATGGTTCGGTTAGCTTCGGGAGGTGATTTGAGACTCAGAAGCGTGACCGGAATGAGTTTTGGTGGCCCGAAGTAGATTTAGATTTGAATAGGCAAAATTGGATTTTTGGCGATTTCCGGTTGCTAGGTGAGATCTTGATATAGGGGTCGGAATAGAATTCAGAGAGTTTCAGTAGTTATATTGTATTATTTGGGATGTGTGTGCAAAATTTCAGGTCATTCGGATATGATATGGTTGGGTTTTTGATCAAAAGCGTAATTTAGAAAATTTTGGAATTCCTAGGCTTGAATCCGATGCGAATTTGTTGCTTTGATGTTGTTTTGAGCATTTTGAAGGTTGGAACAAGTTTGAATGAGGTTATGGGATATATTGGATTGTTTGGTTGAAGTCCCGGGAGCCTCGGGTGAGTTTCGAATGGTCAATCGGACCATTCCATAAAGTTTGGAATTGCAGAATTTCTGCAGTATGTCGCAGAAGATTTAGATCTTCGCGTTCGCAAGTGGTCCTCGAGTTCACGAAGGGTCAGATGATGAAGGCTGGGAGTTAAGCCTTCGCGTTCGTGAGGAAGGCTATGCGTTCACGAAGGGCTGGACGTTTGGTCATCGCGTTCACGTGAGGTGGACCGCATTCGCTTAGGGGAAAAGTGGTCAGCGGGGTTTGAGGTATTTTATTCATCGCGTTCGCGAGAGAGGGGATGTGATCGCGAAGGATGGTCTGAGTAAAGTATCGCATTCGCGATGGGAAGGTCGCGATCGCAAAAGAGGAATTTAGGTTAAAGTAATTTTGTGCTGCGCGAACGCGAGGCTTAGACCGCGTTCGGGAAGAAGGATTTCAGGCCTTGGCAGAAGGTTTAAATAGGCGTCTTGTCCGCGATTTTTGGATATATTTCTTTCATTGTTGATCAGTTTTGGAGCTTTTTGAAGAGTATTGAAGAGGGATTCAAGGGGAATCACTTGGAGGTAAGATTCATGGACCTAAAACTCGAATTTAATGTGAAATCTACCTAATTTAATCATGGAATCTAAGCCAAAAATTGAAAAACTAGGACTTGAAATTGTAGAACCAGAATTTGGTATTTGAGGGGTCATTTGTGGATGGATTTTGATTCTTTTGGTATAAATGAACTCGGGGAGTGATAAGGAATCCATTGATGTGAATTTTATCGAAATGCGAGATGTGAGCCCGGGGGTCGGATTTCAGTAATTTCGGAATTTGTGTTGTATATTGATTATTTTCACTTGGACTTTGTTCCCTTAGCATATTTTGACGCCTTTGATTCTGATTTGGAACAAGTACACTGCTCATATGGCATATGCCCATTTGAGCAAATGCCATATCTTCCACATACCATTGGATAAGCACACTCACCATAAAAGCCTGTAAAAAGGTCATTGATCTCTCTCCAATTGTCTTTCCACTCATACATTTTCAAGTGCCCATCAAATACCAGTTTCATAAATTGAGCTGAAGATACAAGAGCAACAGAAACCTGTCTCCGATAATATATGACATCGGGTTCGTTGGAATTTGTGAATAAAGATAAGCTTTCATTCAAAATTTCAAATACATGACATAGTTGGATGCTTTACTATCAGTTGGTCCATCTATAGAACTCTCAAAATATGTTTGTGGTGGACTCGACTCAACGAAAGCAATCAAACCATTATTTGTGGCAGCCATAGAAAACAAACCTCCGTCCAGTTTGTTGCTGAGACACTTGCTGTTAGCTTCTGCCCTGATACTAATGATCACGCTCAATTATGCCTTAAAAAGGACAATGCGGTCACTGTCAATATAACCCAGTTTTATAAGTTCAGAGTCGAATCCCACAGAGAGTTAACCTATCAATTACAACCTTCAAAATCCAATAATACTTCTGAATCAGCTTCCCAAACTTTCAAATATCTTTGTGAGTGGTTTCTACTAACTACTTTTGCAATAACTAAAAACTTAAAGAAAATAACTGAATTTGTTGTAAAGAATAATAAGAAAGACTAAGGTAATGATTTCCCCTATTGATAGAATCCCTTATGTTTATGCTCATACAAATTGTCAATATTTCTCTATCAATCATGAACCCTATTTCTATCGTAATTCTCTCCCCGAGCAATTACAATAATTTACTATTGCACTCTTCCGAGCTACCCTAGCTAGCTTTAATTAGCACAGTTCACTTTAGATTGTACCCAAGATTTCGTTATTCATAATCTCACCTTTACGCCCACAACTATAGATTCCTCCAATAATCTAGGTGTGATGTTGTTCAACAATAACCTAAATATGCACTCTTTTCCAAGTTATGCATACTAAATAGGCACAACTAATTGAGGATCCTATCAATTAACTATAATAAGAACGAAGTTGAACAAATAGAAATTTAGCTAACAATTTGTATTCACATAACCTAGAAGTTCATCAATCAATATGTTCTATCAAAACCTTAAATAAAGATTTAGCTACTCATAATTAAGAAAGCAAAAGAGATAATTGATTTCATAATCAAGAATTCAAAGTAAAAGAAAGAAAGATGTAGAGAGAGTTCTCTCTTACTAGTTTGCTTGCAAAAGTAGTCAATAGTACAAAACTTGCCTCATTTGGGCGAATCCTAACAATATATATAGGGTTTAGGTTTTACAACTTTCGTTTTTACACTCTAGCCCCTGAATTTTCCGCCTTCCACCGCGGTTTGACCGCGTTCGCGGTGGAACCGCGGTGGATCATGTCTTCTAATACTTCAAAACTTCTGCAGGCCCGTTCTACCGCGGTTCTGCCGCTGTCGCGGTAGAACCGCGGTTAAACAGTGCCGCTGAATCTTCTGGGCTGTTTCAGCACAATTCCTTGACTTGTTCCATACATGGCTTTTTCACTTTCTTTTGACTCCAAAACTGCTCTTTTAGCCTTCATTAACTCTAGTGTACCTATAACACACTAAAAACACTAGTAAGAGCATTTCGTCATCATAAATATTATTAAAACAACATTAAAGTGTGATTATTTAGGGCATAAATATAGTCAAATTCACCTATTATCAACACCCCACACTTAAACCTTTGCCCGTTCTCGAGCAACTTTAATCACACTTTTAAGCCAATTTTATCAATGTCTCCCCAAAATATGTCACACAAGTTATCATTCATGATTAACCTAAGTAATGCACAATCCTTACTCAACTGTAAACTCAAATGCCAACACATCATTGCTTACTCTAATTATTATCACAGACCTGCAAACTTACACTTTTCTTCTTGAGTTATATGCCCTCACACAATCATACTGAGAGAAGTTCCCACACATAAGCAATTTAGAACATGGAACTTATATATAGAAAAATTTCACTCACCCTCAGCAAAGAGCATTTATATGTACACATATACACCATAGGCTTATCCCTAGTGTAATACTCCACTAATCGAGTTATTTAATCAAAGATCAAGATGTCTTTAAGGGTTGTAATGTAGGCAATGGGGCGGGTAGGATACTTTTGGTTATAGTGGCTAACCTCCCTTAGCACTTTCTTTTTCACAACTTCCTTTTTAAGCTTTTTCGTTATGCTCCCCCTAACCATTCCGTCACCTTTTATTCACTTTTAATCCCCATTTTTCTTTTGGTGTAACTGGCTTTCTTATTTACATGTATACATCTTTTTTTTTCATTGCTTTGTAAAGCATTTACTGTACATTGCCAGTTCACCATTTTCTATCATTCATTCTTGATTTTCCTTTTTCAATTTTCCCTCACCCCACACTTTCACTTTTGCATATTCATTACAACTCAAGTGTTTCTAGGAGGTAAGGTACAACAATATATGATATAGATTTTGAACATCATAGGGTTATCAAAGAACATGCTTAAGGCTCAAAGGGGTTAACTAAGATATTATGTACAGGTGAATTCACATCATAGCACTGGAAGAGAAGGAAGTGCTAACACGTGGCCTACTGCCCTGCAAAACTGGTTCCTATGTTGTACCGCAGAACAACATAGGTTCCCAAAAGAGAACGTTAGTACAATCTATTGTATTCAGTGAGTCTCAATAACAGGGTGTAAAACTTTAATAACATATACATTACGAGCAAATGTTCAAAATGCACGTAAAACATAAATTATAAGAACAATTTTAAAATAATTGCATTATAGCAGTTTATGATTATTCTAAAAGAGATTCTTTTCTTTTTCTTTCTTATAAAAAGAATGACTTCACTTTATACTTTGTGTGTCCAACTATCTTGACTTAATTTTGTCTCAGTCACCGTATGATCGGCACGGGTTCAATCTCAACCTGATCGAATAGGCCCAATCCACGAGATGCCACTCGTGTCATTATTCTCAGCCCTCATGTATCATTCCTTAGCATGACTAAGTAATTTCCGAGCAACAAGAGCATCGGCTCGTGTGCTCCCTACTTTGGCACAAGTAGTTTCAGGAAGTTAACGCCTTTGTCAGGACCCTCGGCCTAGACGATGACCCTTTTCAGAATAAAAGATACTTCCAAAAATCTTTTCTTTCTACTTCTTCTTATCACTTTTAAAGTCTAAATCTTTTCTTTTTTGGAACATCATGTAGATGCTCATGATGGTATCTTTAAATGTAAAGCATGGCATAACAATGAAATAAACATCTAAAAGTATTTCTAAAGATTCTTGTTTCTTCATAAATTTTCAACATGAAAATAACATATAAGAATAACATAAAAATCTGAAAATTTATGCACATATATTATAATAAATCATCTAAACTTTTGCTAGAACAATTCTAAGTTAATAGGTACACACTCACTCTAATTAATTAAATATAAATTTTTTTAAGCAATTTATCAAACACCTTGTGTGCATGCTTTTGTGAGTTAAACCACTTTAATAATGGGTTATATCAACTCACCTCATACTTCTCGAGCCAATAAGCAGGCTCAAGTCCAATTGAAACCAGTCAAACAATATATTCTATAACACCAATGCATTTTAATCAATTTTAAAGTTTCACACATAAATTTGAAATTTACAAGGAAAAATAGAATTAACTATTCAATTATTGCCTATTACCACTGTAAGATAGTTTATAATAGAAAAATCTACATATTTGAGTTCAAGAATTAGTGATTGGTAAAGTACTCTAGAATTTTATTTTGTTGTCTGCGTAACTTGTGCGTATAACTCTATTGCTTCTTTCTTTGGACCTCCTTTTTTACGTCCAGCTACTGTTTTAAGGCTTTAAGCCTCCCCTTTCTTCAACAAACCTTTATGGGCTTTAGTCCTTTTTTTTTGTTTTAACTTAACTAATAATTGATGATATCCACCTTTAATAATTAAAAATATTAAAATTATTAATATTTTCCTAATTGTATATTCAATTATTTATAAATAGAAAAATAACTCAAAAGTCAATCACAAGAGTTTAAATATGTAATAGAATTATATTTTTAAGATAAAAAAATTAAATTCTATAGTTAACGTATCTTGAAACTTTATAAATTTGAGGAGTGTTACAAATAGTATTTCTGTGAACGAGCAGAACATGTGCTCTGATACCAGTTATTGGATAAATCTCCTACAGAAGTAATATTCACGATAATAAAAGTGAAATAATAACGTAGCACCGAGATACGGTAATTGACAAGAATAAAAGAGTAACAACGATACCAAGATTTTTATTTGGAAAACCCTTTTGAATAAGGGAATAAACTATGGCTCCGAGAGGAGCAAGTGATATCACTATAGTAAAAAATTTTATACTTTGTAGGTCCAGAGTAAAATACTCCAAAGATACAATACTCAAAAGAAATAACGCTCTTTTGATATTTTTATCTCATTACAATATCACTCACATTCTATTTTTCTTACAGACTATTTTCTTATACCCTATTTGTAAAACCTTACTCTTTTTTTCTAACTCTCAAATATAATTTTCCTCGTGATTGGTGTGTGAAATAATAGTCAAAGCTCTCCTTTTATAGTTGAAGCTTCATTCTCTATATTTGACATTTTTCCTCTCGACAGATTTGCAAATCCCACGGCCTATCACCAATTTTGACATGTTAGCATATTTTTCTCCTTCATTATAGGGATGGACCCCACAATCTTTTTCTTATTCACTATGGGGATGAACCCCACAATCTCCTTTTTTTTTTTTTTTGTGTTTCATTTATGGGGATAGACCCCACATTTTGATCATTTTTCTATTCCCGTAAAACAAAAGATATTTGAAAAGATTATTCATTTTCATGCCAGAATAACAATTGATGGCCAAAAAAAAAAAAAACAAAAATCCAAAGCAATCTGATGCTGCAAGTTCAAATTTTACATGCTAAAAAAGCATGACAAGAAACCTTAAGCAAAATAACTAAACAAAGAAACAAACTATCTGCTGCTAGAAAAAAATGAAATCCCAAAACAATTCAAGATAGTAAAGGTTACTTTCAGTTCATCTAATTTAATGAGTTTATGTCTAAGAAAGACGCTTCCACTTTAGAGTTTAGTCCCATTTGCAAATATGGCCAATGATCCTTTTTGAGGAAAATAGTGTGATAATCTCCAATTGCCCATATTTAGTTATTTCAAGACTTCATCAGATCAGATCAGAAGCTTGCTACACTCGTAAATGCAGATAATGTAGATATGGAAATTTCAAGGACGACGATGATCTTGATCTTCCATTTCTTCAAGTATAACATACTTAGCAGCTCCATTTCCTAAGGGTGATCCAGGCATTTCATCTTCACCCGTGTTACCTTTCTGTAATTTGTCGTACCTGAGAAGTGAAAAACTACTTTATTACAATTCAACAATTCAAAAGTTCCACAGTATAGCAGAAAGCACAAAAAAAAAACATTTCTATGGATCACAAAAGGTTGTATGGTTCATTTATAAAGTTGGCCACAGTCAGGATTTTGTTCCAAAATAGTCCAAATAAGTATCAAAACCATTTAAATTGCACAAAATTAGACTTACAATCTAGAAAACTTCATATCATTTAAAATATCAACCATAGGAGAAACTTGCAGGAATGAAAGAGTCATGGTTACTGGTAGACATATACTAACTGAGGATCAGCTGATCAGGTACTGACAATATAAAAAAAAAGTATACATATTCTGTAGTTGATAGTTTAAGAAAGAACTAAATACTAATCTAGTTTTAACGTCAGCAAAGAGCCAGTAATCACAAAAATAACTTAGTGCTAAAATATGAAGGATTCAGTCACTTACTTGTACCAGTTAAACAAACTGACACCAAACATTATCGTCATGAGACCGAGTCCTTTCATCCAGGTAAACTCATCGTGGAAGTAAAATACAGCAACCTGAACAGGCAGCAGACGTAACGATAACCAGCTAGTTTCAGAAATTCTAGAAAACATCGATTCCAGAAACCACAGAATCTTTACATTTATTGAATACTACTCATTACTGAAGTAAAAGAAGTCGACCAACTATAAACAGCGCTCAACAACAACAAATGCAGTGTAATCCCACAAATAGTGTCCGGGAACGGTAGTGTGTACGTTGACCTTACCCCTACCGTATGAAGATAGAGAGGTTGATTCCGATAGACCCTCAGCTCAAGGAACAACGAAACTAAAGCAAAAGAACAGCTCAAAGTGAATAAACTTGCATTGATATCACTTTCATTACTATGTACAAATTCCCCTCTTGAGATGACTGTGATCCAGCGAGGCCCCAGCTTATAGTGTGTACACTTCCAGATGATTCCTTAACTAATATGAACACCTCCAAATTCATAACATGCTTAGTCTGTTATATGGTCTGATTTGTGTATTGTAACTTGCAAGCGACATATTTTAAAGTTCCTCTCTTGTTGGGATAATTATACAGCTCGAACTCTCTATCATGTTTCCTTTGTAACATATGTTCCCCCAACCCCCAAATGCCCGCTGTTAACAACACAAAACAGAAGGAAGAAGCTAAGGATGTCAGTGCTAAGTGACCATTCAAAGGACACAAACGAATTAATTTGTTATCATTGTAATTAGTAATCTTGATTCACCAAGTATTTACAAATTACAAGTTACAACCTTTTCTGGCAATAGATATTCGAACAAATTAATTTGAACAAGCGAGAGACCAAAGGCAAACAAATACTCGTTATCTCCATTTTGATATAAAACTTCTCAAGAATATGGTACGAGAATCATTGTTCAAGCAATAAAGAGATCCTTCTGTGTCAAAATATCAGTATTATAGGATATAGGAAAGTTCAAATCATCAGTACATTCCTGGTGTTTACTTTTATCTACTGTTAGTTTCAATAGTTTTATTCAAAAAATAACTTAGTTTATAGTTCATACCAAGATAGTGACTGCCTCCTTTACAACTCCCGCTATTGTTACTGTTACTGCACTTGTGATAGACACAAGAATATATTCCGTCAACACCTGCAGTTAACATATTGCCAGGTTAGCAGGAAAAAGAGTTAATCACTATTAGAAGGCATCATTTTCTCCAGAAAAAAGAGGAAAAATGAAACAGGAATCCGCGATAAATTGAACTGACACCGGTCATCTTAGACGCATACATACCATAAAGAAAGCCAAAGTTCCACCAAAGAGCATCAGCAAACAACTTCTAGCTATATGCCATGAGCTGTCAAAGTATTTGGTGCTTCCGAATTCATACCACGGATCAAAAATAAGGGATAGCACAGCAGTTGAAAGAGCCATTACTGGCGTAACATAGCTCATTAGTGTGAGTGGATTTCTTAGACCTAGAAATAACCAAAGCATGCATGTCATACAGAATTTATTCACAACTATCAATTTATTCAGAATGTTGAAGATTGGTTGAAGTTATTAATTGTCCTTACCATAGACTTCTTTCTTTATGCCAGTTGGATATGGGAGAGGAGAACAAACACAAAACAGACAAAGTAAGCAGATATTCAGTTGAGAAAACAATGAAAGAAAATTACTTATAACAACGCAAGGAATGTCAGAAAATCTTACCTGCAGAAGAATCTGAGTCATAGTCCAGCGAAACCCAGACATAACTGCAGCAAGCATAACAAAGACGAATCCCAAAAATTGAAATTCTGTCTCCTTTGCAACTGTATTATCAGAGAATAAAGATCAGACTTGTCTATCTAACAGATCCAATTTAACAGACAACACATTATTCACAAGGTGACAGAGTTAGTGAAACACTCGTTGAAGAAAATTACCTAAGTCGATAAAAATTGATAATGATAGTTGTCAAAAGAACAACGCCTTATGCAATGATCAGTTGAGTTCAGCTACAACTACTCCTTTGTCTAGATGTAAATATATCTACAACAACGGTAAAGTTGTCTCCTTGTGAGATAGAGGTCACGGGTTCGAGCCATTGAATCAGTCATGGATGTTTGTATCAGGGTAGACCGCCTACATCACAACCCTTAGTGTGCGGTCTTTACCCGCTCCCTATGTGAACGCGGGATGCTTCATGCACTGGACTGGCTCTCTAAATATATTTACAGCAATCAAAATGCTCATGGTTAAAACCTTAAGTTGCTACATCTCTTACAAGTTAAAATAACCTTGCTCGATCTCACTTGTCACAGTTCTATTTGCTTTTGACTGTAGTATCCACTACTAGAAATCTGCCCGATTTCGTCCAACAAAAACCGACCGACATCGGTTGGAATTTGAGGAAAAACGACCGACTTCCGACCTCTTTTAATTAGTCGAAAAATCAATGGTCGCCAAGGTGTTGCGGCCGAAATCTGCACCTTTGAGGCATTTTGGAAAAAATTGAAAATTATATAATCCTTTTCGTCCTTGACTATCTTCTGTAGGCGGTACTCTTATCCTAAGTTGCTCCGATATGGCAGTTTAGGTGTCACACCCATTTCAACACGCACTAGTACGGGTGTGGGTATGGGATCCGTACCGGATCTGGTCAAACAATTTTGGGTACTTTGACCGCGACGGAAATTCGAGACGAGAAACAATTTGGTTCCCGAAATCATAACCAAACTAGGGTAAATTTGAAGAAAACAGCATATCCTATCTAGGAATCAACCTTTACTTATCTACAACTTGAGAATAAAAAAGAAATTCATACTTTACAAGCTATACATAAGTATTGCACAAAATTTCTCATAATTTAGAGATATTTTTATATTATTTTAGCAGAATCCCCGCACCGATATCTCTACTAGGATCAGTATCCCCGAATCTTAGAATTTACATCTTGAAGGACCCGACCTCTGGATCCGCACCCGTATCAGACGCCCGCACCTGTGTCCGAGATACTTAGCTCTCATCACTTTCCTCATCAACTCAAGTTCCTTTAGTTATATTTCTTAGTCCTACCTTCATAAATTAAGTATCCATCTTAACTTTCTCATGTCGGCTACTGTTTTTGCGTTGACATACTTTCAACTAACCTTCTAAATGAAATGAGAATGTACCATGGAAAAAAGAAAAAATTATGAGATCAGACAAACAGAAATAAGAATGATCATCACAAGATTACAAACAAGAAATATTGTACTAAAAAGTAAATCTTTTTAGCAGTGCATAGAAGTTAATTATTTGATTTAAGAATGACAGATAAAGATGAAGATCATTAATATTTATATGAAGTTAGTGGAATAAATACTACAAAAACATATGCAGACAACTACATGCTAGTAAGTGTCAAATACCTGTTAATAGTATCCCAACAGAAATGATCAAGATGATCCCCATCAGCTTTAAACTTGGAGACTCCAACCTTCCAAAAGTAGTTAACATTAAAAGAAAGGGCATCAGACAAAATATATGCAGGTTAGATAAGAGCCCGAGTCAAATGTATCATATTAATCAAAGATAATTGTTGCAAAGATACTTCCCGACTATTATGTTGACGAATAAGATCTTTGGATATATATACATCTATCACACAGCATAAAAGATTAACCAGAAATACAGATTCTTCTGGCCCCAACCATCCCCCAAAGAAGCATTATAAAACAAAAGAGATCACTGAATAAAGTAGTACCTGAAAGCAAACGCGAAGAACAGGAGAAAGATGGGAGATGCAGATTTACACTGCAATGACATAAATTGGCTTTAGGAGTCCAGAATTTTTATCTTAGTAAAGGAAGGAGAAAACAGAAGTAATAAATGCATTATTCTAGATGATAGTAGGCGGTTATTATGCTGGTCCTTGAAGTCTTTGACAATCTCAATTACTTTGGTCGCGGAGATTTGGGACTGTCAGTAGTGGATTATTAAACTTTCAAGGTATATACATGCAAATTTCTAGAGATTACAATGAACATTATGGTTGTGAGTTTCACTAGCATGCTTCCTGAGAGCTCAACCTTTTTGATGAAATTTTCAGTCTGTCAGTATTGACAGAAAAAGTCTGATAAAAACAAATTGAGGAGAAAGAGTTACACACCATAGTGGCAAATGTGACAGAGATGAAAACAAGGGACGCATTGCTGAGGTTGACATCCATTGCCGTTGTGAGAGCTGTCGGTACAACTGCAAAAGGCATAGGCCATCTCATTTTATGTACAGAATCAGTTCATTAAAAACCATTGTCTGTATATCAGTTATAAGATAGTAAGTGTAACATATGGGTCAACTAAGTCACAAGCTGCGCGCCTGCGGCAAGCCAATTAGCTTTTAGATTATTGAAGCTGTAAACTCATAAGATGCAGAAACTAGACATAAAGAACTATGGAAGTATCATTTCTAGCCCATTAATAAATCCTACTAGTCTTTGTTATATTTTGTAAATATATAAACATATTTTACACATATCTCCTGAAAATCTCAACAGTATAATGAGTTCAATACTAAAAATCTTAAAAGTTGAACCAATAAAATGTAAGTTCTGGATCCGCCTCTAAATCCATGACATTAATACTTACAAATCATGCAGTAATATACTTTAAAGTAAAAGGGCACTGCTATCATAAATATACCTCTCAAAGAATAGTCTCTCCAAGACATCATTACTGTAGGTTGAAATCTATGGGACCAGAAGCCAGTAATGGCCTTGGACAAAACAGCTTGCATTGTGAAGTGGACAGTGTTCATCAGTAAAGGAGCAGGGAACTTCCCTAAATGATCCCCAAGAAGTGTTTTATTGTACCTATTCCACATATCAATACATGAGACGAACAAAAACATCCTTAAAGATTCAATATACAAAGGCAACAACAACTATGCTTCAATTCCAAGCAAAGTTGGGGCCGGCTATATAAATCCTCACCGACCATGTTCTCCATCTACAACGAGAAATACTAGAAGTTCTATATATTTCCTACTGGCATAAGAATTTCTAATAGGGGTAAGAGACTCCTAGAGTGCATAGGACCTAAAGTAAATGTATAAACATGACTAAAATATTTGACATTTGAATAAACATCAATGAGAAAAGAACAAGATCAATGAAATTAAGTACTTACAATGTCAAGAACAAACTGACGCTATACCATACAAGTATGAAGAAAAATGTCTTCAGCATATCAACTTCTGAAATAGCAGAATTCTTTGAATTTGACTGCGGCGTGTCATGGTAATCCGAGAACACTGAGTGATCGTCATCATCATCGCCATCATCACCATCACCATCATCGACAGATCCTCGATGACTCGAGGAACCATTCTCTACATCAAATGGAACATACCTATCTTCTCCACTCCCTACAGAGTTACTACCAAAATCACCACCAGCCCTCATTCTATGCTTGAAATTACTACTACTTTGGTTTGTCTCTGTGCCTATAGATACAAAATCAAATTCCTCTACACCAACATTATGTCTATTGACTAATTGAGCTGAATGAAGAGTGCCATTCTCATCAAACCAACCTGAAAAAGAAGGGTCCCTATGACAACCTGAAGCTGAATCTTTACTCCATAAGTTGTCACTTCTACTACTCTCCTCAATATTCTCTTTACTCAAATCACTCTCCACCATCTCTATATAACATGTTTTTTCAAATGTCTATTTGGTATTATCTTGTTAATTCAGTCATAAAGGCAAGGCTAAAAATCTTGAAATATCACATTAACGTTTAAAATCTTTTAATAGTATGAGGAATGTAGATTCTTGAAATTGGTAAAAATTGTATAAAATGGAATGTGTCAAACAATTTGCAACAGTAAAAATCACAACTTGATGAGATGGAATTTCATGTTGAATCTAAACGAAGAACTCCCATTTTAATGCACGAGATTTGCAGAATGTAAGCCTTATTGATCCACAAAGAAAAGATCAATAGGGATCAAACGTCATGCATGTTAAAGAACGCGATTAAACAAAACGTTAATGAAGATTAAAGATGAAGACATGCAAAGAAGATCATAATCAGAAAATGAAGCTTGCGATTTGATCCGTTAATTTCCGTTAGGTGGAAGAGAGAGAGAAAGAGATATATATGTATATATATTTGGGTTTCGTATTTTAATTTCTCTAAATGATTTTTTTTTAACATGTATGAGCTACACACCTACAAGAAAGAGACTTCCGAATATTTTTTTTCTACTCCCAACTTTAATATTTTCTCCCTCTTCAACCATATATTATTTAAAGGCCTAATAAATTGAAACGGAGGAAGTAATACATTTGATTTTTTCTGAACTTTTTAAAGGCATCTAAATAACATTTGGTGCTTATTTGTACTTAAAAAGGATAGTTAGGTGCCATGCTTTGGAGGTATCACGGCAATCCAACCCATGTGTTAGATTTCAGCACTGTCTAGTTGGACAAGGATTTATCTTATGAGGAAGAGCTGGTAGTTATTCTAGACAGGCAGGTTCGCTAGTTGAGATCCAAGAGTTTTCCCTCTGTTCGTGTTCAGTAGAGAGGTCAGCCCCCTGAGGCGTCAACCTGGGAGTCCGAGTCTAATTTGCGGAGCCGTTATCCTCATCTATTTTTCGACTCAGGTACTTCTTTCTTTTGTCTGTTCGAGGACCAGCGGTTATTTTAGAGGTGGAGAATGTGACGACCCAAAGGGTCATCACCTTGTTTCTCTCTCTTTCAGTGCTCCCATGGCCTTGAAAATCTCATTTTTAGTTACCTAGATTTGCATGCGTAGTCCGGGCGAGTAGCCGGAAAGCTTTATGTGAAATTTTGTGAAAAATTCTAAAATTTGGTATTAAAATGAGTAAAGTTGACTTTTATCAAAATTTTGAGCAGGACAAAGACGGAATACCTCGAGTGAAAGTTTGGGGCAGGGCCGACGGAAACGGGAGTGGAAGTGAGACTTGACTCTCAAATCATCCCTAAGAAGAGTAGTTTCAAGTACCTAGGGTCAGTTATTCAGGGGATCGGGGAGATCGACGAGGATGTCACACATCGTATAGGGGTGGGTTGGATGAAGTGGAGGTTAGCGACGGGAGTCCTGTGTGACAAGAAAGTTCCACCTTTACTAAAAGGTAAGTTTTATAAAGCTAGTTTTATAAAGCAGTGGTTAGGCCTGCAATGCTGTATGGGACCGAATGTTGGCCGGTTAAGAACTCACACACCCAGAAGATGAAAGTAGCAGTGATGAGGATGTTGAGGTGGATGTGCGGGCATACAAGGATGGATAAGATTAGAAATGAATATATTAGAGAGAAGGTGGGTGTGGCCCCCATAGAGGACAAGATGCGAGAAACAAGACTCAGATGGTTCGGGCACATTTGGAGGAGGAGCACTGATGCACCGGTGAGAAGGTGTGAGCGACTGGCTGTGGTGGGCATGAGAAGAGGCAGAGGAAGACCTAAGAAGTATTGGGGAGAGGTGATAAGGCAGGACTTAGCACGTCTTAGGATTACTGAGGACATGGCCCTTGATAGGGGATTGTGGAAGTCGAACATTAAAGTTGTAGGTTAGGGGGAAGTTGTGGATAATTCCACAGCGCACTAGAGTGATATTAGCTAGTTAGGAGGTAATCGTAGGAGGTTACGGATCAGTACATGGAGTTATTTATTGGATATTAGTATACATTTCATCTATTTCGTATTTCTTATATTTCTTATACTGCTGCTACTTTATTATTTTGTGTTATGTTGTTATTTTATGTTATTTTAATATGAGTCTATTGATAGTACTAATTTATCGTCTTTTGTTGATGTCTTGAGCCGAGGGTCTCCTGGAAACAATCTCTCTGCCCCCCGGGTAGGGGTAAGGCCTGCGTACATATTACCCTCCCCAGACCCCACTTGTGGGATTATACTGGGTTGTTGTTGTTGTTGTTGTTGTTGGACCTGGACCCGTGATTTGACGGTCCCGGAGGGTCCATAGAAAAATAAAGGACTCGGGCATATGCCCGAAATCGAAATCCGAGGTCTTGTTTGACCATACTCATCACGAACGTGACCCACATCTCGGGAATGCATAGATTATTTTCACCCAGCGATTTTTAAGTCATAAAAACATAACAGTGAGGGGTTTCATTCAAAAAATACACGAGCCATTTTTTCTCCAAAGCTTTTAGGCGATTGTTAGAGCATTTTTTCACCAAAGCTTCTTGGGTAAGTAATGTTTAACTTCTCTCCTTCATATTCATCATCATTTATCAAATTCCTAACCTCAAATCATGTAATCTAGGGTTGAAATTGAGAAAATGGGTAGAGTTATGAATTTTTGATTTTTTTTTATTTAGACCTTGTTTTGGGGTTGAAATTAAAAACAAATTGTATATTCGGGCTCGTGGGAGAATGGGTGATATGAATTTAGTTCAAACCTCGTGTTTTGACCAAGCGGTCGAGGGTCGATTTTTGGAATTCTGGGAAGAAAGCTTGGGAATCTATATTTAGGCGTTGGGTTTGATTTGTTTAGCTTATATTGATATTATTAAGTCGTTATTGTATAGATTTGATTGAGATGTACTCGAATTCGAAAGGAAAAGTGGTCATTGTGGATTGATTTGGCCGTGGAAGTTAAGGTAAGTGTTTGGTTTCACCCTAACTTGAGGGATTATGAGTTAAGTCCTATTTGTTATTTGTTTTGTGTTGGATGCGACATATGGGCATGGTAACGAGTATCCATGCGTCGGTGTCAAGCATGACCGTGAGTCTTAATTTTACTAATTGTGCACCCAAGATTGATCCTATGAAAGCTGCGAACGAGCAATGATATTAGTGTGTCAAGAAGAAGTTAAATATGATTGGTTACAGCTGACTCCCCCTTGTTGGGATATTTGACTTTTTGTGATATTCCCTTGCCGGGACTGTATTGTGAATTGTGTTGAAAGTATAGGGGCGGGTGGTACGCCTACCACAAGTGATATTGCAAAGAAGGCGGGTGGTACCCCTACCACAAGTGATATTGAAAAGGGAGCGAGTGGTATGCCTACCACAAGCGATATTGAAATGGGAGCAGGAGGTATGCCTACCACGAGATG
The DNA here is from genome assembly GCA_032618575.1 of Nicotiana noctiflora. Lineage (NCBI taxonomy): Eukaryota > Viridiplantae > Streptophyta > Magnoliopsida > Solanales > Solanaceae > Nicotiana > Nicotiana noctiflora. The sequence goes on from JASVEL010006918.1 coordinate 71,365, forward strand.
TTGAGAACTAGGTTCGGGTTGTACGCCTGCAACAAGATGATTTGAATTGAAAGTTGCCTTGTCTTTTCATTATTTCTAGAAGTTAAACTGTATATGTACGTACCATTATTTTTGATATATTTGTTTCTAACTGTTACCCCTGAAGCATGATCCCCTCTCCGGCTTAAATTGTTATGTTCTTGCTATTTTCTGTTGTATTTACATATATATCTGCACAAGTTTATATGGTGTCCAGTCTAGCCTTATCACTACTTCGTCGAGGTTAGGCTAGGCATTTACCAGCACATGCGGTCGGTTGTGCTGATGCTACACTTTGTGCATTTTTGCGCAGGTCGACGTTTCGAGCAGCAACAACTTTAGTTCAGGAGCATACCTTCAGTCCGAAGAGACCCGAGGTAGCCTTGCAGGCGTCCGCAGGCCCGACGTCTCCTCTATCCTTACATGAGACTGTCATCTCATTGTATTCGAGATACACATATTTATGTTTCTTTCAGACTTTGTATTTAGTACTTCTTAGATGTTCGTGAGTATGTGACTTCAGTTCTTGGGTAGGGATTATGTTGGAATTCAGTATCTTATTTAGCTATCTAAATTTATGACTTTCGCTTATTATTGTTGACTTTTTATTGTTTAAATATTATTGTCGAAGGATTGTTAAAAAGGATTGTTTATTAAAGGAAAAGCAACTAAATTCGGCTTGCCTAGATTCTACGAGTAGGCTCCATCATGACTCCCGAGGGTAGGAAATTCCGGTCGTGACACACATATTCTAAACAAATGAGGCTCGTCCCAATAATACATACAGCAATCATGAAAGAACTTTTTCTTTTGGACAGATGAAATGTTACATGGAACTATACCGCGGGACAAGTAGTTTGCAAAATCAGCATACCATGGTGCATCTTCCAAAGTAGTTGTGAGCAGCTGCTCATCTGAAAAGGTTTCTAGAATCTCTTTGACCTCGACTAATTTTTCAGCTCTTTCAAGTCGTGATAGATGATCAGTGACTTGATTATTTATGCCCTTACGGTCACAAATTTCAAGGTCAAATTCTTACAACAGTAGCACCCAGCGAATCAGGCGCGACTTAGACTCCTTCTTCTCAATTAGGTACCTAAGAGTTGCATGGTCAGTGTATACAATTACCTTGGAACCAATCAGATATGAACGGAACTTGTCAAAAGCAAATATCATCGCTAACATCTCCTTCTCTGACACAGTGTAGTTGAGCTGTGCACCGCTTAGCGTTCTGCTTGCGTAATAAATTGAGTGCATCAGCTTATCCTTTCCCTGCCCCAAGACTGCTCCTATAGCATAGTCGTTTGCATCACACATGAACTCAAAAGGTTGCTCCCAGTTGGGTGCAACAATGATGGGTGCAGTTACCAACCTCTTCTTCAGTTCCTCAAATTCCAACCTGCAATCATTAGAAAATACAAAGGGCTAATCCTCTTCAAGGAGTTTGCATAATGGGTTAGCAATTATGGAAAAATCTTTTATGAAATGCCAATAGAACCTGGCGTGCCCAAGAAAGCTTCTCACCGCCTTGACGGAAGTGGGCGGTGGTAGCTTTTCAATCACGTCAACCTTAGCATGGTAGACCTCAATTCCTTTTCTGGACACTCGATGTCCCATGACTATCCCTTCTTGTACCATAAAATAGCACTTCTCCCAGCTTAGCACTAAGTTTATCTCAACACATCTTTTGAGCACTCTGATTAAGTTGTAAAGACAGTCTTCGAATGAATCTCCCACCACGGAGAAATCATCCATAATGACTTCCATAATATCATTTACCAAATCTGTGAAGATGGCTAACATGCACCGTTGAAAAGTTGTTGGTGCATTGCAAAGACCAAAGGGAATTCTCCGTCAGGCAAAGATGTTATACGGACATGTGAAGGATGTTTTCTCTCTATCTTCGGGGGCCATTGATATCTGATTGTACCCTGAATATCCTTCCAAGAAACAAAAGTGCGATCTTCCGGCCATCCTATCCAACATTTGGTCAATGAAAGGCAAGGGAAAATGATCCTTTCGGGTAGCGGTGTTCAATTTCTAGTAATACATGCTAATTCGCCACCCTGTGACCCTACCAGTTGAGATTAACTCATTCTTGACATTTTTCACAACAGTCATTCCCCCCTTTTTGGCACACATTGGACAGGGCTAACCCGATTACTATTAAAGATGGGGAAGATGATTCCTACATCTAGCCATTTTATCACTTCCTTCTTTACAACCTCTTTCATGTTTGGGTTCAGCCTTCGTTGATCTTCCCTGGACGTTTTGTGCCCCTCTTCCAGGAGAATCTTATGCATACAGAAGGCTTGGGTGATAGCCTTTATGTCTACCATTGTCCAGCCAATGGCAGTCTTATTTTACTGCAGTACCTGTAAGAGTCGTTTTACCTGCACATCTAGGAAATCGGATGATATCATAATAGGCAAGGTCGAATCAGGGCCCAAGAACACATACCTGAGGTGATTTGGGAGTGGCTTTAGCTCCAGTTTTTGTGGTTATTCTATTGATGTCTTTGTTGGAGGTGTAGCCCTTTTTTCTAATTTAAGGGACTCAAATTGAGGTTCCCTTGTCTAGAATCCTCGGCCTTCAAGTGCCATGGCCAATTCAGCTAACCCTTCACCATCCATCTCTTCTAGAGTTTTCAGACATGCATCCAATGGATCGTTCACAGTCAGACCGCGTTGTCCTCTTGCAGAATCACATATATTGCATTCACTAAAGAGTAATTAGCATATTCGTTATGTATTCTCATAGATTGCTGAAAATTGAATATGACTTCTTCATCGTTAAGTCTCATTTTTAGTTCCCCCGTCTCACAATCGATCAGTGCTCTGCAAGTTGCCAAAAATGGTCTATCCAGAATGAGAGGTATTTCCTCATCTACCTGGAAATCCAGAATAACAAAGTCTGCTGGGAACACAAACTTCCCCACTTGCACCAAGCCACCAACACATCATCAAGAATACCAGTTGGCTTTTTCACCATGCGATCAGCCAGCTCTAGTAGCATAGAAGTCAGTCTAGCTCTACCAATGCCCAATTTAGTGTACACAGCCAGCATCATCATATTTATGATGTCCCCCATATCACATAAGGACTTTTCAAAGGCGTAGCTCCTAATTGTGCACGGAATTGTGAAACTACCTGGATCAGAAATCTTTTGAGCCATCAGTCTTGTCACTACTGCGTTGCAGGTCTATGTCAGAGTCTCAGTGGAAAGACCCTGAAAATCAAACTTTCGTGATATTGAATCTTTCATCATCTTTGCATAACCGGGCATCTCTCTCAAAGCATCCATCAAAGGAGTATTCAACTGAATCTGACACAGCATCTCCATAAATTTCTTATATTGAACATCTTTCTTTTGTTTAACTAGTCTCTGAGGAAATGGTGCTTGTATCACCCTTTGTGTATTGCTTGTTGGCTTCTCTATGTTGGAATTCTCTGGCACAAGAGGTGCCACTTGTTCTGCAGCTTGCTCATTCATCTTTTCTTTCTCCTGACTCTGCTCAACCACCACTTCAGTAAGCTTTGTTGGATCTTCCACCTCTAATGGAACTGGAGTGATTGTCGTACTCTCCTCCCTAGCTTGTAGATTCTCCCTTTCTCTATCTAAATCTCTCCCATTCTGGAGACTTACTACCATAAGCTGATTTGGGTTTTGCTCCTTGGGGTTTATGTTAGTGTTTGCAGGCAAGGTTTCCTAAGGACAATTGTTCAAAGCCATGGACAGCTATCCCAGCTGCATTTCTATGTTCTTTATGGCTGAATCATGCATTGCTTTTCTTGCACTTTATTATTTGTCCCAATGAGTTGCTGAAGCATACCCCTGATTTCCACCATATTGTTATCTTGTTGTTGAGGATGTGTTTGGTAAGTTAATTGTTGTTGATTATGTTGTGGATAGCCTTGTGGTTTTTGATATGCTACTGAAACCATTTGGTTCTGAGGATGCATACCCCTAGACTGTTGCATGTTAGGCATATACTGCTGATTTTGTGGCGGTCTCCATTACTTTGCTCCTTGTCTCGAACCCCCATATTTGTTAACATAATTAATATCTCCCCTCGCCCCTTGATTTTTGCCTTCTCTGCTCCATGAACACACATAAGACTAATTAATATAAGGTGTACACAATCCTCCAATTGTTGTATCAATAATGTGTACCTGTTTTGTACCCATCTCATCATTCTTCTTCGTCAATATGCTCATCTGGGTCATGTGTGTGGCCATATTCTCTACATGTGAATTATTTGGGTCAAGAGGAACTGAATGCACTATAGGTGCCAGTGTTGTAGCTCTAGTCATCCACCCCGAATTTTGTGACATCTTATCAAGAAGAATTTTGCACTCGGTGAATGTCTTACTAAAAAATGCACCTCCAGTAGAAGCATCCACATTTTCCTTTAAATTGTTAGCTAACCCCATGTAGAATCTCTGGCCAAGCATCTGGTGTGGAATACCATGGTGAGGGAACTTCACTAGCATCCCTCTAAATCTTTCCTAAGTTTCTTGCAAGGACTCAGTCGGCTGCTGCTTATACTGCAATATTTCATTAATTTGTATTGAACTCTTATTAGGTGGATAGAATTTATTCAGAAACTGCTTGACTAATTCCTCCCAGGTGGCTATGGAATTGATAGGGGCGAATTTAGCCAAGTCTGAGCTTCCCCAGTCACAGAGAATAGAAATAATAGTAGCTTGATTGCTTCCGGGATCACATCTGGCTGCCCTTGGGTCATACAAATTGACAGAAAAATTTTCAAATGCTGCTGCGTGTCTTCAATGTGTGACCCGGAGAACAATCCTTTATTCTGCAGCAGATACAACATATTATTGGTTATCTGGAAAGTCTCCGCTTAGATTGCAAGTACACTTATGACAGTGGCCACATTATCAGATGTGGGCTGTGCTTAGTCATAAAGTGCAGCCTTAGGTACAAGAGGCGCCACTACTCTTGCGTTGGGGTTTGCTGGTGGGTCCCCAACATTTTCGTTGATGTTGTCTACGTCACCCATGTCTAATTCGAGATGGTGTGATTGTTGGGATTGTTGAAGTCTCTTTTTGGCACGGTTCAATGCCCTGAATATTTTCTCGGGGTCTGTAAATCCTTCTAGTAGTTCTCCAGTCCTCAAAGAACTTCTAGGCATACACCTTATTTACACAAGAGTTCAAACGTTCAATGAAAAGATTGGGTATAGAGAAAACAGACTACACTTACAATTTTTTTACTTCTTTCAATTGTAATTGATAACACCTTTAATTTCCCGACAATGACGCCAAAATTTAATAACGCCAAACTATGCCTTATAAAAAGACACATACGGACGTAGCAGTATTTTTGCACAGTCGAATCATAGGGAATTAACATATCAATTACTCTTGTCAGATTTACTGAATTCACACAATCAATTTTTCAAAACTTTGTACATCACAGTTGATGATATATCTAACAATTAAACTGAAAGTAAATAAAGGTGAAAGTTAAATAAGCTTGCTTGTATATAATAGGAATAAGATCTAAGGTAATGGTTTCTCCCGTTGTTGATTTTCTTGGTTGAATATGTTTTATAACTAAGACTTAGTTGTCTCTATCAATCATAAATGCTCCAACTATCATAAATCTTTCTCAAGCAATTATGATAATTTACTAGACGCACTTTCTCAAGTTACGCTAGCTAGCTTCACAAAATAGTTCACTTATATTGCACCCAAGGTTTATCTCTTATCTAACCTCTAAACCCTCGGTTATGACTCTCATCTATACTCTGGGAGTGATTTTGTTTATACAAGCACCCAAATATGCACACTCTCTCTCAAGCAGATACATATTAAATAGAAACAGATAATTTAGAGCCCTTTCAACTAACCACAATCAAATCATAGATGAACAAATAGAGATTAACAATCAATTCCAACTATATTAATATAACAACCAAATTATCCCCAATGGGTTTCACCAAAACCTTAGGTTAAAGTATTTAGCTACTCATAACAATGGAAGATAAAACTAATAGATTATTTATAACGAAAGAATTACAATAAAAATAGAAGAGAATAAGAACTATGATGTTTTGGGTGATCTATCACACTTGTTCTTCTTCTAAAAAATAATCTCAAATTAAGATTTTTTTATTTTGGGAGAGTTTATACATCTTATAAGGGTTTTACACAAAGTTTCCCCGAATTGACACTTTGGCCCCTGGAATTCCTAGCTTTTGAACAGTGCGTCGCGGCCCCGGCGTCGACCGCGGTGACGACCGCGGAAGGTACTGCCTTCAACCGCGGCGCAGACCACGGTGAGCACTTTATGGCTTTTATCTCTGCATTCCTTCTCTTTCCGCTCTTTTGTATTCGTGTACTTCTTGAGTGGATGTTTTCTTCACGTTATTGCCTCCAAACACTTTATGTTGCTTCCTCACATCTTATATTCTCTGCAAAACCAATTAGCACTAATTAAAGCATTTTATTGTTAATTTACATTATAAAGCAACAACAAAGAATGGATAATTATGGTATAAATAACAACTATATAGCCTATTATCAATGTGTTACTCTCATATACACTAATATACAAGACTATACAAAATATTAACTTTGTCTTCTAACTTGCGTCTTTTCTGAAATTTAACTTAAATCTACTCCAAATCACTTCAAATTTAAATTTTGAACTCCTTATATTGTCAATCAATTGGAACAATACCCAATCCAAACAACTAACAAAGTTAAAAAAACCTTATTTTTGAACGTAAAGCTTTGAACGGTCTTCAATTGTGGACTTCTAATCTTTTATTTTCTGACATTGCAAACAGGGGGAGAAGCAGAAAATACATGCCCCCTCCCCTGAAACATATGTAAGATGTTAGAAGAATAGAGAGTGAAAGCAATGGTTGTGAGAATACGGATTTAACTCCATAGCTTTTAGAAGCAATGATTGTAAGATTATAGTTAATTGTGTTATTAGTTAGAGTTAGTTAGAAGTTTGTTAATAGTTTGCTAAAAAAACTCACGTGAGTTGCACGTGCTAGTCAGCTGAAGGAAACGGAGTTTCCTAAAGTTAGTTACAACTAAATTTCCGTCTTTCCTATATAGGTTGATTTCCCCTAATTCTGCAATTCTCATGTAATGTTGGAATACGAAATTTCTATCTTCTTTCTCATCTCTCTCTCTCTTCAATCACTCAGAACTCCATTGTTGAGTTTTACTCAAGCACACTTTTCAAGGGCATTTCTTCATATTTGTCCTTTAGGTGAGCTTCACTTTCATTCCTTGCTTGTAATTCAGTTGAGTTCCTATAACTGACATCAATATTTCCACCAAAAATAACATAAATAAAGGGACAAATTGCAGTTCTAGATCAATTTTTTTTTAAATATGGCCTTTGTTTAAGACCAATTCTAAGGGAGAGACTGTATTAATTATACGCAGCACTAGTACTACTAGTTCATTTTTGGACATATTCTTATATGTGACACAAAACTCAACCATGACCCATGAAGCCACGTCAACCGCTGAAGATTAGTTAGTTTGAAAGTTAGTTATGTTAGTTGGAGTCCAAATTCGAATTAGTTAATGGCGGAAAATGTAGTTAGTTTGAAAATTTGTTTATCTTATGCCTTAGCTCAATTCTCTTGCTTTGATCTTTACATTTACAGTAGTTCATTGAGAAGTATAAATAGCCAATTGTAATAATTCATTAGACACTTTTTAATATCAATGAAAATTCGAAACTCTTTCCCACATTTCTAGTTCCTCTATTTTCTTCTTCTTCTCGTTTGCTTCTCTCTTCAATTCCTTGTCTCCTCCTCCCAGATTTCTCTTTAATTTTAGATTAGATACCAACATTTGGTATCAATTGGTATCAGAGCCAAACCATGGGACCTTGAAAAGTTGTCTCCTGCAAATCCCGACTGGCAGGAACAATACGAAGACCTAGCAGTTCAACAGGAAGATCTACGTGCCATTTTGGATCAGAAAACAGATGAACTGTGAGCTGACTTGGATCATCGTCATGCTGAGATGCTACATATGGTTGAAGCTCTCAAAAACTCGATCGATGGAATGCAGTTGCATCAACAATCACGAGATAATGGTTCCACTTCTAAAAGCCATGATAATGTGCAACCATCAGGTCAGGGAATTCTAGGGCCTTATCCATATCAGAAGGCCCATATAGTATCCATGAATTTGGATGATGATGCTCTAGCTTGGTATCAATCCTATTTAAAGAGATTCGCTTATCCTTCCTCCGTGTGATGAGTACATTGAGTCTTTGATTGAAACATTTAGTGAAGAGTATATTGATCCTATGCTAGAAGAGTATATTGATCCTATGCTAGAACTGAAATAGCTTAAGCAGACTGGATCAGAGAAGGAGTTTCAATCCGCTTTTGCTAGGTTATTAGCTCAGTGTGACCTAATTGTTAGTCAGGCTATATCCTGTTTTTAAGTGGATTGAAGGAGGAATTGGTACATCCTATTAAAATGCATGTGCCTCAAAAATTGTCTAAAACTTATCGCCAAAATTTCAAAAGTAGGAACGATTCTTCAAATCACACACAATACTAATAACAGAAATTGAAATGTTTGTATTGAATGAAATCAGAAAAGGAACTATAAACACTGATAACATCATACAAGGAGGGTTTTATAGGTGCTAAAGGATAACTCTACATTTAATACAACTATGGTTTCACCTACATGCTGTGAATTTGGTCACCTTGAGGCTTGAAAACACAATAGCATGCACTTAAAATAACTTAAGGGACATATGAACCTCGACCTTTAGCATTTAAGTTTACCATTTCAGACAATCTCAAGGGCCAAATACTCTCCACAATATTTAGCAATACACTAATCTGAATTTCCACAAGGAATTTGCGTTCATAACTTCCATGCATCTCAACTAGTTTCCATTTTTTCCTTCCAATGTCATATAAAAAGAGGGGCGAACTATTCTTGCCTGGAATTGATAGAATCTCTCCCTTAGGATTGATGGTAAACAAAGAGCAAAGACAACTTCCACGTGTCCTTGTTAAATCTGATGGTAGCTCAATTGTATGCTTCACCCATTCGTCAGTTTCACCAGTACCATTGAGAATATACAAAGCAATTGTGCTTTTTTTGAAATATACAGGACCTAATAGTGCAACTTGTCCCTTTATTTCTGCTATTCTTGGTGTATTTTCATAGAACCTCAATGTCCATTCTCTATCGGGTAATGAAATCATTCTAATGAATTTTTCATCTCCAACACTGAATGCAGCTATGTTACATCGAATTATATGTACCCAATAAATGACCCCATCAATATAAACACAGTTGCCATTTGAAGGGAGACAATTGGAGCAACCGGAGATCTCTCTCCATAACTTGTCCACTCCAATGGTAAAAATCAAGTATCTCCTTTCATTATTCCCAAGGTGTGCCTTGAACACTTTATGGTTCTTAGTGGTGGGATCAACACAAAGGGATCAACAAGTCATTAGACCGTAAAGTTTTCCCGTGGGTTGTTGATAAGGAAGAAAGACATGTTGTTTTATGAAAGGATTGCAAATAGCAACTTCTCCAACATTGTTCCATAGACAAACTAGGCCATTGATAGATTGCATATAGTTAAATTCACGGAAACATGGCTGATCCAAGTACTGAATAGGACAAGCTAAGTCTTGATATTCTTCTCTTTGGCCTAAATTATAAATAACATCTTTAGGAGTCCAAGCAACGCATCCTACGAGGATTTGAGCTACACAACTTTTTTGATGTGCTTCAATGAATAAAGGGTCTGATATAATGGAGTGGAGGAAAGTGATTTTGAAACGCACCTACAACGTAGTAGAGACTTGGCACGAACCCTTTTCAGAATTTCAACAAGAAGCTCGTGCGGAATGCATGCGACAATGATGTTCTCCTCCGCGTATACTTTATTGTGACACATGACCGTACTGTTATGTGAAAATTGAGAGCAAAGAATGAATTCATGAAACACATAAGAAGCGTAGTTTAAAAGCGTCTTTGAGTTGGACTCGGTTTTGCAGCAACAATAACGGAATCGGTGTTTGTATGTTCTTTTAGGTTTAGGTTATTGAATTTATTTTTGGTCCTTTTTGCTTGTCAACTATATATTTGAGGGGTACTAAAAGAAGACTAAATATAAAATTTGGTGTTAAATAATATCCTTGTGAAGTAGATCATTAAGCTATTTTTAAAACGGAAACATCCGAGTATATCTCTGCTTTGTTCGTGAGAATCTATCCATATTCAAGACAAGTGCACTCCTCGTGCAGAAAAATTTTACCATTTATTTTTCTTAAACATAACTGAAACATGAAGAAGCCTACGCCCCTGAACCAGCCAATCGTCGCTTGGTGGCATTGGAGACAGACACTTGACCAAGCTTGTCCGTTTCTGTATATGGTGATCTCTCTTTCAGAGGCATATAGTGACGCATCCATACACCAGTATACACCTGAAAGAGAAACAAATCTCAAATGAATAAACCCGGGAAAATTCAATAAGGGGAAGCAGTTATAGGACTAAAGACTTCCCCAGGGGGATAAGAAGTCAGAAGAAGAGAACTGTGAATAAATCAATTATAAGTAGTCCAGCAAAGTAGCCAAAACTCATTTAGTTGCTAATCAGACCTTCCACCTAATATTCATTAGGTTCTAAACGAGCACCTTTATGTTTTCTGGATCTTCTAAGATGCCAAGGCAATCAAGAGACGGAGGAAAAGTCCAAAGAGCCGAGGTTTTGACTTGGCACAAGCAAGTACTAAGCGGCTAACATAAAATTTAGTAATTGCTAATAATAAAGTCTTCTTTGTACAGAATCTTGCCCCTGTGCCGAGGGTCGATTGGAAATAGCTGTGGGTAGAGGTAAGGTCTGTCTACATATTACCCTCCCCAGACCCCACTTAGTGGGAATATACTGGGTTGTTGTTGTTGTTTGTACAGAATCTGATTATACCAACATTGAAAAGCCAGACCAAGTGATTTTACCTGTGCAGGTCTCATTATCTTGGTATCAGGATCATCCAGAGACTCACGCCAATGAGACAAGTAACCAGCCATCCTAGGAACTGCAAACAAGACTGGAAAGAATTCCGTTGCGAATCCCATTGCCCTAATACATGACAAAGTATTATCATTAGAGAAATATCATTAATAACAAATACCAAAAAGATTCATCTTACTTTGTTCTTACCTGTAAATTAAACCAGAATAGAAATCAACGTTTGGATACAGCTTCCTTTTTACAAAGTACTCGTCTGAGAGTGCAGCTTTCTCCAGAGCAATAGCAACCTGAAATAATAGGAGAAATTTTGGGAACCATATAAAATGTTGGGTCATTGAAAGAAATCAGGTCATATTACAGCCTTTCATGCATGCAAGGATTTAATAGATGTACATATTTAACCAGCCAGCCAGAGAGATGCAGGATATCTGGGTGGTGGCATAAAATGCTCTGACTGTGTGTTACCCACCATAACATTTAACTCGTAGCCAATCTCATCTCCTGGAAAGACATTTTTTCTCAATTTGATACATAATTTACATATTTCAGAAAAGATAAGATTCTATCAACTCTTCCACATAGTAAGAGAGCTAACAGGCACACTCGATGTCATTGTAGGATAAAGATGTAGTCGAATATCCGGCATTACAAAGATAAAGGAAATCCCCTTAGTTGATTCAACAATGAAGAACCAAAGGGAAATAACTTCTTCCAATCTGAGGTAGAATAAGTGGCAAAGATAGAAATTTAGCTACCTCGAAAGATCAGATTTTTGTTAATTTGGAATTGCCGGAAGAAAGAACAAAGACTGCCTATGGAAATATAAATAGTGGGGAAAGGAAGCTTGAATGGCCTTCTGAACAACAAAGAGAAAATGGTGCTTCTTTTGGAATAACCAAGGAACAAATAAGAATGGATTTTACTGGACTTGTTTGAAGGTAACCACAGAAGAACATTGGTGGTTTATTACTGTTGTAGCTGTGATATAACTAAAATAGCTCAAATTCACTTTATGAGCTTTTTATGAAAGTGAATTTAAAACATCTAAGGGTAATACCCAGCACAAGACCAAGCCAAAACCACCTGAGCGTGCACTGCCTATACTTCTTTTAGTATAGATGCAACAAACTGGGAGAAGTTGGCTTTACACTTATTTCTTTCTAGCCATAAATGAAATGTTTTAGTGGGAATAACCTCTTATGTAATTATGTCTGCACCAACTTTACTGCTTTAAAATCTTCTTCTGTAATTCGAGAAAATCTGAAGTCCACAAGGACTGCTTAAACATGGATACAAAATATCCTGTTACTTCTAAAATGCTAGCAAAAATGAATTAAATGATGGAATGGACCTCTTGGAAACACCAGCTAGACCAAGAAAAGTTATAATCTTTTTTAGAAGAAGTGAAAACCTTACCTCAATCAAAGGATCCCGACCAACAATTGAAAATACTTCATCCGCGAGCTTCTTGATGACTTTTGCTCTGGGATCATAATATTTGTAGACACGGTGCCCAAAACCAGACATTTTGCGCTTCCTAAAGGGACGGAAGTTTAAGGAAATTCATATGGTTAAAAAAGAACAACACAAATCTTTTGATGTTACAACAATGACTATCAAAAATCCTTGCCTGTTCTTCACACCCTCAATGAACTCTGGAATATTTTCAACGCTTCCGATCTCACTGAGCATCTTCAGCACAGCCTGTAACCATGTAATAACATCACAATCAAGCATAATACAACCCATCGCAATGTCATGTGAGAGACACAAAGATACAGAGAACTCATAAAATTTGAAACTCCCCTATACGTGCACATTAGTTGCGGTAGAAATATTTTACCTCATTTGCACCCCCATGGAGTGGGCCATACAAAGCTCCCACAGCTCCAGCTATAGCTGTGTATACATCAACCCCACTGCACAATCATTTGTATATAAGTCATGTATCTTATTTATACATCAACCCCAAATGCACAATTATTTCTATATAAGTCGTGTATCTTAGTGCTATTGTCTGTGCAAAAAGATGCCTACCTTGAAGCAAGATGACGTGCTGCAGCAGTAGAGCAATTCATTTCATGTTCCGCATGTAATATGAAAAGAATGTCGAGCACCCGAGCGAGTCGAGGATTGGGTTTGTAAGACCTATTACCTCTGTAAGTAAGGTAAACAAAAAGATTCATTTAATTTATTGGCTGCACGCTGAACAATTGAAAGTGATGTGATGGCAAATGCAACAAGGAGAAGTCCACAGACACGTTGATTTTTATGATTACCACTATATTTACAATCATTCTCTGGCTAATAAGAACCAGGATAATACTTCTATCCAATTTAGGCATCAGTTAGAATTCCGGACATAAACCAAAGAAACCAAAGTGGAACAGTAGAACTTACAATGAATCTAGCATGTACAAGAAGTTCTCTGCATAAGAGAGATTGTTGGATGGAAGGACAGGTGGTCTTCCAGCCATTCTTAAGTAAGCAGCCGCAGCAATTGTAGGTGCCTGCAAATACAACAAATGAATACTTATTACTACTTAGTACTTTACACTCAGTTGATAAAGATAAGAAAGCACATGTATCAAACTTTAATGCGATATCATAGCTCAAAATATCAGAAGTTCAGACAATCAAAGAAAAAATAGATGAAGGAGAGGAAAATAACCTTGCCAAGGATCCGGACTATTTGTTTATCTCTCACTTGTTTAGACTTGTATATATCCTGTCCCTGCATGAACAAAGACAAATTATCAGAATCACGAAATAAAATGTCGCAATTCAAATGCTTGCTGTCAAAAATGGGTCAAAAATCAGAAGGATCTAAATTCAGAAGGTAAATCATTTTTATTTTGACAAGGTAGTAAAATTTTATTAATAAAGTAGTACCAAGAGGGTACTAGCAAAAGTACAGAAGATAAGGAGCAAGCTCCCAACTAGTTAAAACTTTTGGGAATCCAAAAATTCAGAACGTAAATCAATTTGTGATCTCTCAACCCTTAGTTGAGAATCTTGCTTCTTAATGACCAAAATTCAGGCTTAAGAAAGGTCTTTAATAGTATTTCTTTTTCCATTGAGATGGACCAATAAGCAGACCAAGAGAAGCAATTTACATTGTACCCCAAGAAATAAGTTATATTGTCTTGTTAGCTTAAAAAAGAAGTTAAATGATCATCCAAACAGGAGGAAATATTTAATTGTTCAACTTTGTGTAAGAGACTTTTTCCGAACCATATACAAAGATCCTTAAGATTTTCCTTTGAACTATTTGAATTATCCAACTCGAGCTATGAGAATAGAAATGGTTTCTTTTCCATTCGCTGAAAGAAAGAAGAAAGAAAGAGTTGGGATGTTTTTCAGATTTAACCGGCACAATAGTGGGCAACACTAGTAGCTCTAACAGATACCCTCTTGCCAACTACAAAGAAACTTCAGGTGGGGACAAAAGAGTGCAATTTAAACTACAGCACGAAATTTGAGCAGAAGAGAGGGTTTAGACAAATACTCCCTCCGGTTCACAATAAGTGTCCAATTTACTTTTTCATTTTGGTTAAAAAAAAGTGTCCAGTTATGTAATCAAGAAAGAATTCAATTTGTTTTTACAAAATAACCCCTATGTACATATCCCTAAAAAGTTTTCGTACTACTCACATTAAATGTTTAATTAGAGGTAGTTTAGTTATAGTGGGTATTTTTGTATAGAATTTAGTATTTTCTTAATGGGCGTGCTAAAAGTAAATTGAACACTTGTTGTGAACCGGAGGGAGTAGCTGTTAAAGAACAAACGGATAAAAGATAAAACATGCTTCTTCAAAAAATATATGAAAACAAATTTCGCTTTAAGTTCTGAACATTTCAAGGTGGCAATTATAACATCTCATTATGAACTCCTTTATTCAACTCTCACTAGGATAATAAGAAGCTAACTTTCAAATTATTATTCGCGTCAGTCATTACTGTCAACTCTTAGAGAGACACCTAGACAAAAAATTTGACAAGCATTCTCATCAGAAACCTATAGTGAACTCTCTAAATATTGATAAGCTAGTAATCTCTTGGTGGTAAGACAATCATGATGAAGCAGTGTCCCTTAATTAGAACTAAGAAGCTAAGGTCATCTCAGGGAACCAAAATGCGATCAGGGAACATCTGAAGCAATGAATTTAGGTAAATCAGAGAAGCTTTGGCTACAGATCATATATTGGTCAAACACTTCCATGTCTGTTGCATCATAGCAAACAGGGAGAAGAGGCTACACAAGGTGGAGTATTTGAAAATGTTGCTTACTCTCAGAGCTGGATTGGCATCAGGATGAAAGACAGAAAGAGCACTCATTGCACTGACAAGAACACCCATTGGATGAGCATCATGGGGCATTGAATGTATAATATCCTGCATCACAAAATTGCAATTGGTTCAGATTTTTTTGGACTCCAACAAAATCAGGAACCCAACAAACAACAGCATAAACTTCAAAAAAAAAAAAAAAGGATTTTGCAGAACTGTTTAAAGGACATAGGGTATGACCGTTAATGACCATATTTAAACAACTGACATCAATATATACAAAGCGTAAATCATAATCACATAAATACTGATGATGTGAAAATCTAATAGAAGTACTTCTTCGGTTCTTCCTTCCCTTGCACTTACATTCTTCTTCTACTAGTGAAGGGTGTTAAGAACTAAGAGAATGTAATGCAATTATTTTGAGGGATATGCTTAGTTTAATAGTATGGAGTGTTCTTAATCTAGTAGCTGAAACTCCTATTTAAGGAGCTTTCTTGTATGTTCTTTACAACCAATTCAATACGATTTTTTTCTTTCTTTCTATTTCACATAGTATCAGTGTCTCTTCCATCTCGGGAAAGATTGCAGTAGTTACAACCACCGGACAAAAGGCTTTCCCTCTCTTCATAAGTTTTCATTGACCCTTTTGGAAGATGTAGTGACTGACCAAACATGTACAGTAGGTGAAATGCCCATGGGGCTTCACAAGTTTCATACTCCAAGACTATGATGTTTATGAGAGAGGGAAAATATTGCAGACAAAAGCTAATAAGTGCAGAAGCACTATAAGTTCATTATTTAAGTAAAATCCAAGGATGTTCCTGTCTTCAAATCATGGGGAGCATTTGCGAGTGACAAAAATCTGAATCCATTATAACTCAAGCTTTCTAAGAAAACTAAAATATGAGCGCACCAAGATTCCTTGTGGAACTGCTGAATGTTGTGAAACTGTGAACTCCCAATCTGCCAACTGGTTCTCAGATGGTAAATTACCATACACTGCAAATTTCAATAAACACAAACGAAAAGATAAATCAAACAGATAGGTCAGACGTATGGATCTGCTATTTTGTTTGTGGGTTGGGTTTTTTTTTTGTGTGGGTGGGGGGGGGGGGGGCAACAATAGTTTTGCTCTGCATGTATAGCTGAAAGAAGTTAATTGTCGCTGAAGTTTAGAAAGCATGTAATAAGCGTGGAAGTATGCAGAAAAAGATAATGCAGGGGATTGATCAATATCTACAACAAAGCAATAATACTATTGTTGCAGTCCGCAACCCGATCCCTTATCATTTAACATTATTGCGGCGTGCAACCCGATCCAAATATATAACTGTTGCAACGTGCAACCCAACAACAACAACAACAACAACCCAGTATAATCCCACTTAGTGGGGTCTGGGGAGGGTAGTGTGTACGCAGACCTTACCCCTACCCCGGGGTAGAGAGGCTGTTTCCAAATAGACCCCCGGCATCCTTCCCTCCAAGAACTTCCCACCTTGCTCTTGGGGAGACTCGAACTCACAACCTCTCGGTTGGAAGTGGGGGTTGCTTACCATAAGAGAAACCCCTCTTGTCATATGAAGAATATAATTAAGTAAAATATGCAAAACATGCTGTGTAGCTCAATGGTTCAGCTTGATCAAGCAGAACAAGTATGCATCCACAGTGCACCCTTGGTGGGCCCAAATCAGACAACCAGTGGACAACCTACCCCAGAGTAAGGAGGTGTATCGAAATTGCCTAGTATTATCTCAGTTTATAACTCCAAAGTTCTATAGCATTACAGCTTGATTCGAAAGTTAACTCCTATGGAGTTCCATACCTATACATTTGCTTTTCTATTCCTTCAAAAAGCTCCCAGAAAGTTTGAAATTGTCAAAGTCATCTACCTCAAGCTGATTCTTTAAGTCTATCCAATTGACTCATGATGTGCGGATCTGATCTTATTTCTATTCAAATGCTAGTCTTGACCAAATATTCATACTTTTTCCCATTTGTCATTATATCTCAGAAAAACCGTCACCACTATTACAATCATTTTAAACCTTGCTGAATTATTTGATAATCAAAAGCTACATTTACGAAAAGTTTCAAGAGATTGCAAAATCCATTCAGAAATTACTCTAGACACCAGACACCCCCAATGGAAATGACCAAAATTTACAAAGGCAGCAAAGATGAATCTGGGCCAGCAATAGAATAGGAACCTGTAATTAGACATTTAAATGAATAGAGATTTTCATGAGAAGCACTTACTCAAAAGATAAGCCACTTCCAAGAAGGAACTTCCCTCAGCCAGCTCTTCAATTGGGTAACCACGATATCTAAGTATTCCAGCATCACCATCTATATAACATATTGATGACCGAACAGGTGCTGTGTTGAGATAGCCCGGATCATAAAGCTTGAGACCCTTATCATTTTGTCCTGCCGTTATCTGCACGACAATTATATCTGGAGTTAGGAAACAATTTCAGGAAAAAATATGACTGAAAGTGGCAAGAAACAAAAATGATAACATCGGTAATTTTTTGGAATTTAGAGCTCCAATGAGACAGAATAGATCATGAAACAAGCACTAAGATATATCTGTTGAGCTCAATTGGCCTAATCTTAAAAATACTAGGACAAATAGCTCCATAATCTAATCTCGGACTTTGCTGGAAATTAAGGAAAACAGAACAAGCAGGGTTTACAGCGTCCCTGAATCGAGAAACATCTATATGTTCCACCAGTAGTACAGGTGCATACAGCCAGAGGCATATCACAGTGAGTCACTACTTCAGGCTCAAACTTTGTCAAAAAAAAATTATATATATACACATTTGCACACACACACACACGTAAATGCACTTGTGCGTATATATATGTGTGTATATTTTAAATATTACATATATACAAATAAAGCTTTATAAAAAAAAATAAGGACACGTATATATGTTAGACTTTACATCTGCATACATATATAATGTGTGTGAATATATATATTAGACTTTGCACCATATATTTAAACATTATAGATTTGGCCAAGAAGAACAAGGAACTCTAGTACTCTACTAAAAGTAAACTCGGCAGAATTGTTACTTTCAGAAAGTCTTGGTTCAAATCAACAAAGAAGGCAAGGTCCAATTCTCAAGGCAGTTCTATTGAACTTTTATCTTAATTGACAATGTAAACTGGACCTGATTTAGCCACTGTCATCCATCCTTTATCAACATCAATAACTCATCTATGTACATTCATTTCTTTTTCATGTTTCTGACAATTTCACTTTCTAATATCAACTCGATTTCTCTGCATTAGCTATTTCCTTATGACATGTTTGATTGATTCACAGATCACAAAGCAAGTCCTTTCTTGCCTCATTATTGTAAAGATCTTATGAAACAAGTTTTAAAACCCTCTTAATATAATTTGGCTTTCTTTTGATACTAAGGCACAGCTAATGCGGTCTATAATAGCTCAGCCAAAAAAAAAAAAGGACCGAAATTTCCACTACCGCAAAAGTAGTTACAAAATTATAGAAAGTAAGAGATCAAAACTGAAAAGAAAATTCGGAATTTGATTTGATGAATACCTTTTTCAAGTCGGTGGCTTTGATAGTGCCTTCCTCGGAAACTTGAACCGGGTACCTCTTACCGGTTCGCTCGTCGATGATCGTCAACGCGCCTTTTAGATTCGGCGGCGGCGCAACGACGGAAGTGGCGGATACAATGGAAGTTTCTAAAAGTTTGGAATCGGAGAGATTGACTGAAGCGGCGAGGTGAGCTGAAAGCACAGCTAACCGCCCTCGCGCAACAGCTGAAGAATTCCCCTTCTCCATTTGTATGCTTTTTTTTTTTTTGTTTCTAGGAAAATTTCTGCGTTCTGTTTGATGATTGATTAGAAAGGTATTGATCTTGTGTTTGCTGTGTATATATATGTGTGAAATGTATGGATCTTTGTTTGTTTCATAAATTGGAAAGTCAAGTGGGGAAAGGCAATTTCTGAGTAGCTTACGGTGAATTACATTATTTGAAAAATGATCCGATGTGGCTTTTTTGTTTTGCGACGTGTCAGCGTAGATTTATCGATTTTCCACCAATTTCCTTTTAACTTAGGTAGTACTAGTATTTTGGGCTCTTTTTCACGGAAAAGTATTTCATAATGAAGTTTTAATTTGTGTGCAAGGATAATATAAAATTATTTTATGTTATATGGAGTATCAGTTAACTTGTATAACGGTTTGTGAAACTTTAGTTAGCCAAACATCTATTGGAAATAACCTTTGTATCTCTAAATTAGGTAGAAGTAAGGTCTACGTACAAACTATCCTTCTCAGACCTCACTTGTTGGCATCAAATTCGGTTTGTTGTTATTGTTATTGTAACGGTTTGTCAATCTTATTTTTTTATGTAACTAATTTCATTATTAAGAAGGAATATTATTTATCAAATGTAATTTGAATCTTTTTCATGAAGCTCGACTTCAGCTCAATGACATATATAGCGTGTTATAACATATTTGGTCGTGCGTCAAAATTTAGCTTATTTGAAAAGTATTTAAAAAAAATTAATTTGGTAATAAATAAGTTATATTTAGTTAATTAATTTGAAAAGTACTTTTAAGCAGCAATTAGTAGTTAGTCAAGTTTTTGAAAGTGTTTTTGTGTATTTTTTTTTTAAAATACTTTACATAAAAGTATTTTTTTTGAAAGATGCTATTTTTTTTGTGTTTCTTAAAAATTATTTCTGCTTCTACTTAAATTTTTCCTTGATTAAATACCTTGACTTTAGAAAAAATGTAGTTTTTGCTAAAAAGAAATCACCAAAACAAAAGGCACAGACAAACTTAAACAAAGACGAGTTTTTATATGACCTTTTACTATTCTCAAAAATTCTATTGGTGTCTTACTTTACCTTTTCGTTAGGGGAGATGATGTCACTCATTTTTACTAAAAAATTTATTTTGTGTATTATATAATTGACATAAGTTGTATTATAATTTTATGAACTTAAAAATATAAAATTAAATTTATAAATTTATAAAATAAAAATGAGCCTCAATTAGTATTAGTTGTGAAGAACACAATAAAACTTCTCCATTTTTATTAGAGTGGACCTTAATGGAAAAAATTAATTTAAGAAAGAGAAAATAAAAAACAGAGCAATTCAAAGGCAGCGACGTAACGCAAGCGATTACAGTGATTTGTCTTGGGATGTACAAAATAATGGATAATATATCCTATTTTCCTAATTCCATCACGTTTCCCAAGACGGTAGTTAATGAAGTTATCACAATTTTTATTTTTTTTAAAGCTTTTCTTTGACTTCTTTTTTGTTTCTTTTGTGCTATTTCTCTTTAGCCGTTAGTGGACCTTTTGAGGCCCAAGCAACAATTAGACGAAAATGTGGAGGCCTAGTTCCAGATTTTTTCATAGGAAATCATCATTCTATTGCCACTCGATCAAAATAATGGCCCCACTTTACATAAGCTATTCTTTTTAGATTTTATTAGCAATTCAATTTTATATTAATTTATTTTTTCTTATCTATACTATATATAAAACTTTATTATCAAATGTGTATAGTCTCTAAATTACTCACCTAGTCCATACTTTTTCTATAATTTATGTACCATTTGTTTAATACACGATTAATCGGGCAAAATCTTCCATAATTAACGCGCTAAAAATCAGGAAAAAATCTTGCTATTTATTGAGTCTACATTAAAATTCTGCCTTAATTTCCTGCGAAAAATCAGAAAGCCATTATGGAAGTAAATATTCTTTCAGATATTTTCCACCATTGATAACCATTAAAAAGCTTGAAAGTTTTGAATTCAAATTTTGGTTTTCAAAAATCATTATTTGTTTGGATTGGGTGTTGTTGCGAATAATCGGGAATACGGTTTGGAGTTTATATCTCAGTTTTGAAGGATTTTGGTGAAGATTAGACCTGGTTTTGACTGAATTTTAAAATGAAACTTGAAGAAGAAGAAGACATATTGCAAAAATTGTAGATAAATTGTAGATTACTTGTATTCTGATTGTAGATACTTTATTTTCTTCTTTGACAAATAAAAATGACTATTACTTTTACAAATCTTCTAAAAAATACAATTCTATCAAAAATCACAATTATGCTACAATTAGATGGGAATTGGGATTTAAAAATTTAATGTACCCACCTTATAGATTTTTTGTAGATAAATTGTAGATTATTTGTATTCTAATTGTAGGTGTTTTATTTTCTGTTTCACAAATAAAAAAACTACTAAAACTTCTATAAAATCTTCTGCAAAAAATAATCTATAATTTTTCTACAATTTATCTACAATTTCCGTAATATGTCTTCTTTTAAGGGTATCTACAAAATTATTATATTTATACTATAATTAAACTACAATCTATGTTAAAAAAATGTTGACTACAAAAGTTTCTCTTCATCTACAAAATTCCTTCAAATAAACTACAAATCAATTTAAGTTTTGTATAAAGCTGTATTATTTTTAAGAGTATCTATACACACAGAAAACTCACATATTAGCAAGCGAGCAAAGAGGCAACAACATGGAATAGCAAAAGAGCGAAAGTATGAAAATATGCATTGTGAAAGTATGGAAATACGGCCATGGACAATGAGGCGTCAAAAGATAGGCCTTACCAATCTCCAAAGGCCTCTTCATATTAGTAAATTGAACATTTATTATGAACCGGAGAAAGTATTTGCTAATCTCTAAATAGTATCCCTCCTAATGAATATCCGTGCACTTGCCTCCGGCTAATCGCTCAGTCCCAAAATAGTGTTCAGAGCTAACACAAAACTAGGGGAGTAACATTCTCATTTGTCTTAAAATTTTCAACTTTTACATATTTAAAGACTAGAACTTTGATAATCTGAGGGGTTCTCTCGAGGATATAGGCTTCCCAACTTGGGGGTGTTGATTGCCAAAATTGCAATTGTCCCACATCGGTGGTTCTCAAAATGTGGATGGAAATTTCCCCTACAAAATGAGACCTAATGTTTAGGATTTAAACACACATCTCATTTGTCTTTTTATCTTCTTAAGGCATTTGTATCTTTTTCCTTTAGTATTATTTCACTTGTATTTTGGAGTGGAATAAAATATTGGTTGTGTACGAGGAGTAGGCAAAATTAGCCGAACCTCGTAAATTTTGGTGTTCATTTTATTGTTGCTTTATTATCTTATTTATTATTTAGTGGCTGCCATAATTTTTGGTATAATAGTTGTGACTCATTCACACTATATATATTTGTCTTCCGCAATAATTGGTATCAGAGCCAATGTACTGTCTAAGTATGCTCTGTGGTTGCAGCACAGTCTGATTTTCCACATCAGAAAAGAATTATCTTGGTAACTGAGTGAAGGTTCTGTCTGAGTATGCTCTGTGGTTGCAGTTTAGTCTAATCTTCCACATCAAAAAGGAAATAATCTTGATTTGTGTCGTCAACTATTAAATAATATTTATGTCATAGATGGGAGACAATAAACAAGAAGAATTTACATCAAATGTCAACAATACGTCATCATTGGCATCTTCGCTTATGACAAGAATTATGTCAAATGTGAAATTTGCGGTATAATTTGACGGGTACGGACATTTTGGAATGTGGCAAGGCGAGGTTCTATATGTCATTTTTCAACAAGGGCTAGATCTTGTTATTGAAGAAAAGAGACCAGATGCTATTGGAGAAGAAGATTGGATAATTATCAACCCTGTTGCTTGCGGTACCATTCGATCCTACCTTGCTAGAGAGCAGAAATATCCATACACAAAGAAAACTTCTGCTAGTAAATTATGGAAAGCATTGGAGGATAAATTTCTAAAGAAAAATAGTCAAAATAAATTATACATGAAGAAGAGACTTTTTACTTCACCTATGTTCCTGGTACCACGATGAATGAAAATATCATTAGTTTTAATAAGTTGGTCACGGATTTGCAAAATATGGATACAAATTATGATAATGGTGACTTGGTCTTGATGTTGTTGGCGTCACTTCCTGATGAGTACGAGCACCTTGAAACTACTCTACTCCATGGAAATGACGAAGTTTTTCTTAGAGAAGTTTGTTCGGTTTTGCACAATTATGAACAAAGAAACTGAGAAAAACAGAAGGGCGGAGAAGAAGAAGCACTATTTGTGAGGGGTCGTCCTCAAAATCAAACGAGGAAAAAGAAAGGAAGATCTAAGTCAAGATCTAAACCTAGCAAAGATGAATGTGCCTTTTGTCGAGAAAAGGGGCACTAGAAGAAAGACTATCCAAGGTTGAAGAATAAGGACAAACATAACAATGGAAAGGCCATTATGGATTTAAATGTAGCTGATTGTGATGATTCAGACTTCTCATTAGTTACAACAGAGTCATCAACATCATCAGACATATGGTTGATGGACTCGGCTTGTAGCTATCATATGTGTCCCAATAGGGTCTGGTTTGTGAAATTTCAAGAAGAAGAATATGGAGTCGTCCAAACAACGGATAATAGCCCTGTTACCTCATATGGCATTAGTTAAATACAATTAAGGAACCATAATAGAATGATCAGAACATTAACAGATGTTCGATATGTACCGGATTTGAAGAAGAATCTTATCTCTGTGGGAGCCCTAGAATCAAAAGGGTTCAAAATCGTTGCAGAAAATGGAGTAATGAGAGTATGCTCTGATGCACTAGTGGTAATGAAGGATAATCTGAAAAACAATAACATGTACCACTATCGTGGTAGTACAGTTATTGGAAAAATGACAGTGATGACAAAGAGGCAGGAGCAACCATGCTATGGCACATGCGCTTGTGACATGCTGGAGGAAAATCCTTGAAAATTCTATAATATCAAGGATTGTTGAAAGGGGTAAAGGCTTGCAATTTGGAGTTTTGTCAACATTGTGTCAAAAGGAAACAGACGGGGGTTAAATTTGGTACAACAATCCATAATACTAAAGGCAGTTTGGATTATGTACACTCTGATGTTTGGGGTCCTTCCAAAACACCTTCATTGGGTGGGAAGCACTATTTTGTAACCTTTGTTGATGACTTTTTCCGAAGAGTATGGGTGTATACAATGAAGAGCAAAGACGAATGTTGGGAATTTTTCTAAGATGGAAAACAATGGTGGATAATCAAACAGGCAGGAGGATCAAGTGTATTCGCACAGACAATGGAGGTGAATACAAAAATGATCATTTCGATAAGGTTTTTGAAAATGATGGCATCGTCCGACACTTCACTGTCAGACATACACCACAACAGAATGGAGTAGCAAAATGTATGAACTGGACCTTGCTGGAGAAGGTACGACGTATATTGTCCAATGTTGGCTTGGGCAAAGAATTTTAGGCTGAGGTAATTACATATGCATGCCACCTTATTAATCGTCTACCATCTGCTGCTATTCATGGCAAGACACCATTTGAAAAATGGTATGGAAAGCCTGTTGTAGATTATGACTCTTTGCACGTGTTTGGCTCAACTGCATATTATCATGTGATAGAGTCAAAATTGGATCCAAGGGCAAAGAAGGCTATTTTTATGGGGATTACTTCTAGAGTCAAAGGATATCGCTTATGGTGTCATATGACAAAGAAAGTAATATTCAGCAGGGAAGTTACCTTCGATGAATCTGCTATGGTAAATAAGGTAACATATGAAGATACCAAACAAGATGATGGTGTTTCTAAGCAAGTGGAGTTTGAGGGAAAATTTATTTTTCCTACATAAGAAATAGAGGAGGAAATAAATGAAGATTATCCTCTGGAAGGAGAGCCAGTAGAGGAGATTCCAACTCAGGAATTTCAACAACAACTTGAATCAATAGCAACTAGCAGGCCAAAAAAGAAAATACCGAAACCTGTTCGTCTCATAGAGGCAGTTGCTTGTGCAACCGCAATTGCAGCTAATGATGTTCCTACCACTTATAAAAACGCAGTCCAAAGTTCAGAAGAAGATAAGTGGAGGATTGCCATGAATGATGAAATACAGTCTCTTCATCAGAATCAGATATGGAGATTGGCCAATCTCCTGAAGGGAAAGAAAGCAATTGGGTGCAAATGGGTATTTGCAAAGAATGAAGGATTTCCTAACAAAGTAGATGTTCGTTATAAAGTAAGATTGGTTGCCAAAAGATATACTCAAAAGGAGGGAATTGATTATAATAAAGTATTTTCTCCAGTTGTAAAACATTCATCCATTCAAATTATGTTGGCTTTGGTAGCACAGTTGGATTTGGAACTAGTTCAGATGGATGTAAAAACTGCGTTTTTATATGGAAACTTGGAGGAGGAAATCTATATGACTCAGCCATAAGGATTCAAAGTTGCTGGAAAGGAAAATATGGTGTGCAAACTTGAAAAATCATCGTACGGGTTGAAACAATCTTCTAGACAATGGTACAAGCGATTTCACAAGTTTATGTTGCAGCAAGGGTACAAGAGAAGCAAATACGATCATTGTGTGTATTTACGCAAGCTTAAAGATTGTTCCTTTATATATCTTCTCCTATATGTTTATGATATATAGATAGCTTCCAAGAATTCGGAAGAAATTGATAAGTTGAAGATTCAACTAAAGAAAGAGTTCGAGATGAAGGATCTAGGTGAGGCGAAGAAAATTCTTGGCATGGAGATAATAAGAGATAGACATTCAAAGAAACTTTGTTTATCTCAGAAAGAATATTTGAAGAGAGTACTACAACGTTTTGGCATAGATGACAAGACTAAGCCAGTTAGTACTCCACTTGCTCCCCATTTTATGCTAAGTAGTACTATGTCGCCATTAGATGAAGCTGAACGAGAGTATATGTCAAAGGTACCATACGCAAATGTTGTTGGTAGCTTGATGTATAAAATGGTCTGTACGAGGCCTGACATTTCACAAGTTGTTGGAGTTATTAGCAGATATATGCATAATCCAAGAAAGGAGCATTGGCAAGCTGTAAAGTGGATTCTACGGTATATTCATAATACTGCAGATGATGGGCTAGTTTTTGAGCAGGGAAGGCAATCAATCTGTAGTTGGATATTATGACTCATGGACAAATGAAGATCAACTACTGGTTATGTGTTTACTTTTGCAAAGGCACCAATTAGTTAGAAGTCTACTTTGCTGTCAACAGTTGATTTGTCTACAGCAGAGGCAGAGTACATGACTATTACAGAGGCTGTGAAGGAGGCAATTTGGCTTCAGGGGTTGCTAGAGGAGCTTGGTATTGAACAAAAAAGTATCACAATTTTTTCTGATAGTCAAAGTGCTATTCAATTAGAGAAGAACAGAGTTTAACATGCAAGGACGAAGCATATTGATGTTCGGTATTATTTCGTATGAGAAATCATAGAAGAAGGTGGAGTCACGGTGAAGAAAATTCATACTACAGAGAATCCTGCTGATATGCTGACAAGAGTTTCCCCATTGTGAGCACGTGATTTTTGCCCTATAAGAGAATCACTCCCAAATTCAAAATAAAATAGTTTTTGCGTTGCGTGGGATTTTCCGTAAATTTTGTGCCATGTCTTAATTACTTATTTGCATCCTTTGTCTATGCGTGTCATTGTTGAATTAATTAAAAACACAAAAAATATTAGGACTCAATTTTACAATTAGGAATTAATTAGTTTAGATCTTTTTTGTTTTAATTATTTAGAATTTTAAATGAAGAAAACAAAAGAAATTGAAGCAAAACCGAATTTGGGCTATTTGAGGCCAACCAAACACCAAACCCGCCCAACACCCTTGACCTGACCCAAGCCCATAACCAAATGACCCCACACATTTCAATTTGTTCATTGCTTTCTTGAACACCCAAACAGAACAAAAAAACAAAACCCTAGCCCCTCCTCTCTTTTCTCCATCAGCCAGCAGTACCCAGCCGACCACCATCACCCTAACGTCCAGCCATGGATGAACACCGCCTCCACCGTTCGTCAACCAGTCGCACCCTAAGTTTCTTTCGCCAGCCACACACACACACACAGCGACCACCGCTGCTGCTCACGACAAACGAACGAACACCGCCTCAGGCCAGCACCCTCACGACACTACCCTCACGACCAACAGACTCCAGACACCGGCCAACACCCACTCGACCTTCCCCGTTTCTCAAATAGCCATAGTTTCTGTCCGAATCTTTCTCCAAACCATCAAGCCCCAACACCAAGTTGCAAGAACCCTAAATTTCGAATTAGGGATTTGTTTTCGGATTTTCAGAGAAATTGGGGTCTAATAGACCTTAATTGATTTGTTTTCCCTTGAAATCATTTCAATTAAGGTCCGTTCGATTCCGAATACGAAAATTCAAGTGGCCGGCCACTGCTTTGTTTCAAATTATTCGGAGGTACTGTTTTATTTCCTTTCTTTCCTTGTTTATTTTATTTGTTTTGATTATGGTTGTCCGTTTGTTGTGATTTTCTGTTTTTCCTCATCTGTTTGGGACCATTTATTTGGTCGACTTATTATTTCCTTGATTTGTCTATTGTAAGTGTGGTGTTATAAGATAAGAATTCGACTCGATTCGATAGTCGTCGAATTGTTATTTTCCCAGCCCCTTTGATTTTTCCCCGACCTTGTGAATCCTGTTAGTCGCAATGCAGTAGTTAGTTTACTCGAATCGAGCAGCTTATTTGATTACTGAAGTTAGATTTACCGCTGCCAAAACGAGTTGTAAATGCCTATTGTGTGTGTGTTGAAATTTTCCTGCAGAATCTTTTTGAAACTTTTAAAAATCTGAATTGTTTAAATCTGTCACGAATTGGACACAAAGTTTAATCGATAGCTTAAACGTTATTATTTTGGATTTTGTGGAGATTTCTGTTTGCATTGTTTGTTTAAGGATTTGATTCGCTTTGTTGATTGTTCGACTCACTGGTTAAGTTCATTGTTAATCAATTTTTGTTTGGATCTTGTTGAATCCTAATATGTGTATTGCTGAATTTTGTTCGGCATTGGTTATAGCTGATAGGTTTTTGGATAGATTGATAGCTTCAGTAGCTTTAGGAGGGTAGCTTAGAGGATTGAAACCTGAAAATTATTCAATTTAAGTGGGCTACCAATGCTGAATATTAATGTACTACTTAGCTTAGAATTGCTTAATAAAAAGGGGACTTGCTGGCTAGTTTAATGTTTTGAAAAGGTGAGAAAAGTAGATAACATGGGAGTAGTAATTAGAAGATAAAGGGGGCACATGGGAGGGAATATACAACTAAAAAAGGGTGAAAAAAAGGGAATAATATGTGCTGGACAGATCTGAAATAATTAAATATGTTGATGTTTTGAGTCTTGAAGGCTATAAGATTCACTGGCAAAAAACTGAAAATGGACACACTCACACAGATACCTACTGGAAAAAGGAGAGCATAACAGTTTTACACACATACATACACAGAGAGAAAGGTTTGCTAGCAGAATACTGAAAACAGAGAGAGCAAAAGGAGAGAGTTCTTTCCAGTCTTTGAAATCAAAGATAGTTTGAAAGGAGAAACTGTTCCATTAATCTTTTTCTTGAGTCTGCCTTCCATTTGAGGATCAAACTTCAGTTTTCTATAAGCCTTTTTAAAGATTAGTCTTGTGAGTAGAAACAATCGAAATCATCATGTTTCTGGCCCTATAGTTAAGACTCAAAACACTGGTTTGTTTGTGAAGTATAGCTTGTTTGGCCGTATAGTTTTCAAACTGGTTTCGAGTTTTGCTGGGTTCTAAGTTGCTTTCTATGTGCTACTGCTGGGCCTGCTGTTGTTTTGCTATCTGTTTGGGCTGCTACTAATCTTTTCCTACTTCATTTCTGTTGTCAAAATCCAGGTACACATCTTTTGGATTTGTCCATTCTTGTATCAGAAGTGAAATGAAAAGATGTTCCTTGAATCCTTTTAGTTGAAGATGTTACCTAAATGATCCTATTTAGCTAATTGTCAAGCTAAAACTGTTAGCAAAAATAGATATTGTATAGCTATTTATTTAAAAGATTAGGAAATGCATATAGTCTTGTATGTCTACTTAGCTTTTGCCTCAGCATGTACGAATTGAAACAAAATCCGCTTGTATTGTTTATCATTGTAAACTTGGTTTATTTTGGACAATTGATAAAAATAGACATTAGTTTTCATTTATGCTTAATTAGTTTCTATTTTGTTAGTATATGTTCGAGACTCGTGTAAGTTAAAACTAACCAATTCGGATTGGAATTCCTTCTGACATTTTATAAGCAATTGGTTAAAGTCAAGTAGCTTAAGCATATTTAAAGTGTTAGTTTGATTAAGTTTAGCTATTAACATAAGATGTTTCGAATCATTTCAGAGTTTTTCTTCATTCGATTCTCCCTTGAAATTTATTTGTACTTAAGCAAACAAGATAAGTTAGCCCAGGCTTTAGATGTCAATGTTAGGTCGATTTTAATCGCATAGTCTTGATCTCGCTAATTAGCATCAAATTAAGGATAGTAAACAATCTTACTTTTAATAATTGGATCAAGGTGAATTATTTCTATTTCGCATATTTTGATCAATTTTCCGTTAGTTTATATCTTTTCATTCAATGTCTAGCCATAAGTCAAAAGCTAGGAAATAATACATCATTTGGTACAACTCTTTAATTGGAAATAATTCTAAGGGATACGCTGTTAAATAAATTGATCTTTTTTTTTGGTTTAATTTTACAATGGCTTTAAATCGGCATAGTTTCAAATAAGTAATCCGAAATTTTTATTTATTCACCTATCTGTTAAAGTCCGAATCTATGTTGTAATTAGTCTTTCTTTTGGTATGGTTTCAAATTAATAGAGCGGTTTAAAGTTAATTAGAGCATATAATTTATAAGCATATATAAAAATCAGAAAATTTTAGCCATTTATAATAATTAAAGCGATCGTGCTAGAACCACGGGATCTGGGGGTGCCTAACACCTTCCCTCGGGTCAACAGAATTCCTTACTTAGAATTTCTGGTTCGCAGACTTCATTTGGAAAGTCGAAACTTCCTCGATTCGGGATTTAAATAAATCGGTGACTTGGGACACCTTAATTTATTCCAAATGGCGACTCTGAAATAAATAAAATAATTCCGTTTCGAATATTGTCACTTAAATTGGAAAAACTCCCTTACGCTTCTACCCGCGGGTAGCGGGCGCGCCAAAAGGAGGTGTGACACTTACATTTACAAGTTTATCGTATTATGGTATTTATGATGGATATTATAGAATTCGAGCTTTGAATAATTGTTGTATTTGGCTTATTATCTGATTTTATTATATGTTTGTATTTAATATGCTAAATGTTGCTTTTACCGCTTTGATATTTTGTGAATTGTATATAAATTGTGCCGATACCCATTTTTCTCTTCTAAGTCTCTTTAAAATATAATATAGGGCATTTGCTGGACATAGACCATTTTCTCAAGATAGCTGTGGTGCTTGGCACCCGGTAAAGGATTTTTTTAGTCACACATGTTTAGTCGGAGAGTATTGTCAATTAAGCCGGAAAGCCATGCTACCGGTGCACTGACACTCCCCGGCTCGAGTTGTCCGCTCGAGTTAAAGCCGGTCTAGACGCCTTTTCCAACAGGATGATGACTTAGAATAACAAAACCTTATGCCGGATCCCCGATAGGAACGTTTATTTGCATCATGTGCATATTTGACTTAGGAGGCTCAACACAAGGGTTGGGCCTGTCTAGGACAGGTGTACCTGAAACAAAAGATCAACTTGTTGCATCTTTCTTTGTGCATCTATTTGTTTCGATCTTACATGCCGACCGGTTTGTTATTAAAAAAGAGGGTAAGAAGTGGAAGATGTCAATCAAATTAATGGAGAACGAGATGCTTTTCTTGTAAAATAATTTTTGAAAAAAATGAAAAAAAAAATCTCCGAATAAATTTTGTTAATTTTAAATAGTTAGTTTCTTTGAAAATTTTTGAATATAAAAAAAAATCCCAAATAAATTTTCTTAATTTTACGAAAAATAGTTTAGTTTCTTTGAAAATAATTTTTGAAAAATGCAAAAAAATGCAAATAAAATTTCTTAGTTTCCTTTGAAAATAATTTTTTTGAAAAATGCCAAAAAAAAAAAATTCGAAAAAATTTGTTGATTTTATTAAAGATAGGTTAGTTTCTCTGAAAATAGTTAGTTTTAGAAATGCTGTTTAAAAATAGTTTGTTTTCGTTTCTTAAAATGATTTAGTTCTTTTATTTCCGAACTACGCGGGTCTGATTCTCACTGAATGTAAGATACGTAGGAAAACCTCATCGGTTCCGACCCCAATTTTAAAAAAAAAAACAACAACAACAACAACAACAACCCAGTATAATCCCACTTAGTGGGGTCTGGGGAGGGTAGTGTGTACGCGGACCTTACCCCTACCCTGGGGTAGAGAGGCTGTTTCCAAATAGACCCCCGGCATTCTTTTCTGGTGAATTTCCCGCCTTGCTCTTGGGGAGACTCGAACTCACAACCTCTCGGTTGGAAGTGGGGGTTGCTTACCATCAGAGCAACCCCTCTTGTCAATTTTAAAAAAAAAAGAATCCAAAAAAAAAAAATATTGTTCGTTTAGTTCCTTCTTTAAAATCTTTCCTTAGAAAATGCAAAGAAAAAATTAAAAAAAACAGTAAAATTAGTTTAACTAAAAAAAAAGTGGTTTCGTTCTTCCTACTGTTTTCTTTTTATGAAATAAAAAAAATCAATAAAATTAAAAAAAATATAGGTTTCTTTCATTTTGAAGTACTTTTCTAAAAAAAAAAGGGAAAACAAAAATCCAAAAAATATTTTTTTTTCTTAGAAAAAGAGACAATAAGTAAATTCAAACAAAAATATTTTTTTTATCCCAAAGCAAATAATTTTTTTTTAGAAGTTTTTCTTTCAAAAAAAAAAAAGCAAAACAAAAATAAGCAAAATATAAATATGTTATTTCTTTTAAAGCGTTTCTTTCAAGAATTAAGAGAAAAAAATTAGTTTATTTACTCCATTCCCGATTATCCGAACTACGCCCGGTCTGATTCATGCGAGGACATGATACGTAGGCAATCCACATAAGATTCGACCATCACCAAAAGAAAAAGAAAAAAAATGAAAAAAAAGAAAAAAAAAAGAAAGAGAAAATTGATAAAGGGAGAAAGAAGATGAAAGCAAAGGAAAGTATAAGCCGGAGTAACGCATTACAATCGAATACAAGTAGCAACACGATCAATTGTATAAGTGCATCACACCCAACGTGAGATTACTTATCTGTTATGTTGTCTCAGACTAACCGTTTGTTTGCCAAACTCCAGGTTTTAGAAAAGGGTGGTTGATTTTGTGGTACTCTGGCCTCACATTCATACTCCACGAGGTCCAAAGGAAAAGTTCAGCAACCCGTTGCTAAATCAAAAGAAAGTACCCATCCTTATTTCACGAGGTCGAAAAGAAGTGTCAACATGTCTTCAGAAATCCCTCTACCAACCGTTCCCGTTTTGGAAGAGAGCTCCGTGTCGGCCATTCCGGCTACTGAGTCGGCGGCTGTAGAAGAAAACAGAATTTTGCGCTGTCGCATGCTGGAGATGTTAGATGACTGGAATAACGGAAAAGATCCCCCAAGTCTGATCCCTGGGATCCCCGAACTATTCCTCAGGTCAAGTGGGATTTCTAATACTCCCACCAATTACCCACCTACTCTGTTTGGGTATTCTAATGTCACAACCCTCTCTGAATCACCCTCCACTTCCTATCCTCGGGTGACAGCATTAGATACATCCACAAGAACGTCGGTTGGTTTGCCCGTTCCAATCGCGGCGCATCCCGCCACACATACTTCTTTCTTTGACTCCTCTTCTTTTACATTCCCGGCACCACCCCTTTCACGGGATCCTACCCAGTTTGCCGCCAATGTTTATCCTCAGCCAACCCAATATGAGTTCATGCCAAGCCAAAATCCAAAAGCTCCCGAACGGGATGAAATGGCAAAAAGAATGAGCAGCTTGGAACAAAGTTTGAAAAACATGCAAAGTCTAGGCGGACAGAAGAGTGTTTCATACGCAGATTTGTGCATGTTCCCACATGTCCATTTTCCATCAGGCTTTAAGATGCCAAAGTTCGAAAAGTATGACGGGCATGGCGACCCTATTGCTCATCTAAAGAAATACTGCAATCAATTGCGAGGTGCCGGCGGCATGGAAGAATTGCTGATGGCATATTTCGAAGAAAGCTTGATCGGGATAGCCTCAGAATGGAACATGGATCAAGACATATCTCGATGGCACATCTGGGACGATTTGGCCAGAGATTTTGTGAAACAGTTCCAGTAAAACATTGACATTGCGCCAGACATGAATTCTTTATCGAACTTAAAGAAGAAACCCTCAGAAAGCTTCAGAGAATATGCTATCAAATGGCGAGAGCAAGCATCCGGGGTGAAACCCCCTATGGACGAAATAGAAATGGTCACTACTTTCCTCCAGGCTCAGGAACCAGACTATTTCCAGAACATGCTGTCAGCAATGGGAAAGCCTTTCGCAAAGGCGATCAAGATTGGGGAAATGGTAGAAAATGGTTTAAAGACGGGAAGGATTTTGAGTCAGGCAGCCATTCGAGCGACCTCCCAAGCAATCCAAGGAGGGTCTGGAGGAATAGCAAGGGTAGGATGAAAGAGGAAACATCCATGGCAACTTCGGGTGATAGTAGACACCATGCTCCTAGACCCTTCTTTTCAGAAAGAACCCCCCAGCATTATTACTCTGCTCAGGAAATGTCCTATATCCCTCAACCATACGCAATCATGAATGCTCAACCTTTTGCGCAACCACAACAGCATGTCAGTAGAAACCAAGCTCAATTTCCAAGAAATCAGCCTCCCTACCAGAACCACTATAATCCTCGACCTCCGCAGAATAACTTCCGTCCTTGGGAACAGCCAAAGAAATCAAACTTTACCCCAATTGGTGAATCCTACTCTAGTCTATTCCCGAAACTTGTCCAAATGGGTCTACTGCAGCCGGTTCCTCAGAATAGACAAAACCCGGCATCGCCTTCCTACAAAGCTGGTGTCAGATGTCCATATCATTCAGAGGCAGAGGGCCACCATACTAATGACCGTTGGACTTTGAAACAAGCGGTGGAGAATTTAATAGAGCAAGGGAAGATTGTGTTGAAAGATGAGGATGTCCCAAATGTGACCAATAATCCATTGCCTGCTCACAATAACGGGCCGATAGTTGGGATGATTTGTGAAGACGAAGAATTTGATCCAGCGCTTAAGGCCATAATTGCTATTGCTGACGTGGAAAGGAGGCCCAAGGTGGCCCCGAAACAAGAGAAAGGGGAAAAGAAGAGTAAACTCACTGAGTTAGAACCAGAAAAGGAAATTGGTGCACCTAAGCAAGCCTATGTGGCATGGGGGCAATTAAGACACCACGGCTGAATGAGCCAGTGTTTGTTGGACGCGTACCACAAAAGCTTAAGGACCATCAAGAGGAAGATAATGAGGATTTCATGACTGAAGAGAGTGAAGGAAAACATGAGGCAAAGCTCTGCGATACCCACATGGTCGAGCTAGGGAAAGGGACTATCACCGTTGAGATGGGACCGGACACTAAACTCCCAAACTGAAAGGCTAAGCCATTCTCGATCAGGCGAAAGCCCAGTAAATTTTTCCTGCCGTATTTTTCTGCATCCAGAGTTTATTTCGGGGTGTAAATTGGATGTTTCTTTTAGTTTTTGTCTTTAAATTTCCAAATGTGAACCCTGTTTATCCTTTCGATTCCAAGAAATGAAATTAATATTTCATCGCCTGTTTCCTTTTCTTTTGTTATTTTTTTCAGATTTGTTTTAGTTTTCTTTTTCTCTTCTCTTTAGTTCAAATCATGCAACTTTAAATAACATGACATGCTTGCGGACTTCATGCCTGGATCCCAAAACGCTGTTAGACTTCAGAATAATGAATCGAGAGTTGAAATGCACAAAAGTTTATTTTGAGGAAATGAAACAATGAATTGGAATAACTGAAGGAAAATTGGTTCGCATACGAAAGGGGCGTGTTGTACTCAGGGAGTACCTGAGTAATTATCCCAACAAAGAATGGCCCATGCTTGCAACAAGAAAGTGCGGCCCAGGAATCTCGAAATAGAACAACCTGCATTAAGGTGAATTCCTCCTCATTACCAAGAAACAAAAGGAAAATTTCGCTCCTAATTGGAAGGATCCATGCATCATCCGGAAAATATCACTGAGAGGGACACTGTATCTGGAAGACATTGAAGGGAATGATCTTGAAACGGCAGTCAATACAGATACAGTATAAAGGTACTATGTCAGGACCTCCTGCGACGTTGGCTTTTGTATAATTGAGATGACGAAGGCTTTCTTTCTTGCTACCCCAAACACTATAAATCCTTTGTAAAACCCTTTGAGCCGATTATGTTTCTTTGTTCACCCTCTTTGGAACCCGAAATAGATATAAAAAAATCGAAAAAAAGGAGAAAAGAAAAAAAATAATATATGAAAGAAAAATAAAATAAAATAAAAACAAAAATTATCACCACTTGAACTACGTTCTAACTTGATTCCGAAAGGATACGTAGGCAACCTCTCCTGAGGTTCAGTACACCAAAACAAAAATCCCAATTTCCCCAAAAATTGAAACTGGGGCAGATGATATGACGGTTTAGTTTAGATCCGTCAAGATGGTTCCAGAGTTGTAATTCCATTCAATTTCCTTTTCACCCAAAAACCTTGTTCAAGTCCTTCAGATCAATTGGCAAAGGCAAGAAATTGAAAAATGTCATTGACGGAAATCTGACACAACTTGATTTGAGAGAAACAAAATGAGAGAGTCTTATCGGTGAAAACCTTCGGGCACCATAAGGCGATGGCAGTTGGAGAAGTTAAAAATGAGAGAGTCCGTTTAGTGAAAACTTGCGAAGAGCACTACCGGGCGACAATGAGAAGAGAAATGAGAGAGGCCGATTGGCAAAAACTCGAAAAGGGCACCACCGACCAAAAAGAAGACGTCCCTTCACTAAAAGAATTTTGGCAAGGTTCCCTGGTTTTGAAATTGCGAATCAATGGGTTCATAAGAAGTTGGAAAGTTTATGTGGGTCAGGTGTCCAGTCCAAGAAGCATGTCACGTTTATTTGAAGTCAGCATGCATCCGAGATAAGTCCTTCATTTCCCCGAAAGGGACGCTTCTCTTTAAACTCATTTTCTTGTTTTTGTATAGTTATTCTTTGAATCCCTTTCGGTTTAATTTTAATTCTGAAACTATTACAAAGAAAGGCGGCAAGACCGGTTTTACAGGACTCCGTTTGGTAAAAAGGGGTGAAGAAAGATACCCAGCCTCAATAGTGTATTGATCCAATCCCAACTGATCATGATGGTCGATCACTTCCAAAGGAACGGATGTTAGGAAGAAAATGGAAATCAAAGGCTAAGGTCTTAGAAGAAACGGAATGAGGCAGAAGGACAGAACCCATACAGAAAATCCTCGTGGAATCCCGAGGATGAACCCGGTCAGTTTGAAAAGAAGTCACCCCCAAAGACATTTGGTAGCAAAGTTTTCAATGGAAATGGGGCAATGATCAAGCAATGAAGATAATCAAGGCCACAAAGTCAACCACTTTTTCAACTAATGAAATGTTATTTGTTAAAAGCAGGTCTATTTAATTGTGCAAGAAAAAGGTACAACCCAAAGAAGTGAAGTACGTAAGCATTGAAATGGCTCTGGAACAATGAAAGCGCATAAAAAGAGAAGTTTCTTTTCAAGATCTTTATCTTATGCATTTGTTGATGGTTAAAAAGAAAGCCTAAAAGAAGGCCCAAGAGGAAGAATAAAAGAAAAGAAAATGAAAACTCCAAAAAAGAGAATCAACTCATGTCAGTCCAATATCTGTTTGGACCCCGGTCAGAAAAACCGAGGGTCTTTCCGGCCAGAAAGCTGGGAAACTTTTATCCCCGGTCAGAAAACCGAGGATCTCCTAGTCAGAAAACTGCGGAGCCATTTACTTTTACCCCGGCCAAAAAACCGAGGGTCTGACGGCCAAAAACCGTTAGACATTGTTTGAATTTCGGCCAGAAAGCCGTGAAACTTTTATCCCCAGTCAGAAAACCGAGTATCTCCCAGTCAGAAAACTACGGAGCCATTTACTTTAACCTCGGCCAAAAAACTAAGGGTCTGACGGCCAAAAACCCGCTAGACATTGTTTGAATTCCAGCCAGAAAGCCGTGAAACTTTTATCCCCTGTCAGAAAACCGAGGATCTCCCAGTCAGAAAACTGCGGAGCCATTTACTTTTACCCCGGCCAAAAAACCGAGGATCTGACGACAAAAAACCGTTAGACATTGTTTGAATTCCGGCCGGAAAGCCGTGAAACTTTTATCCCCGGTCGGAAACCGAGGATCTCCCGGTCGAAAACTGCGGAGCCATTTACTTTAACCTCGGCCAAAAAACCGAGGGTCCGACGGCCAAAAACCGTTAGACATTGTTTGAATTCCGACCGAAAGCCGTGAAACTTTTATCCCCGGTCGAAAACCGAGGATCTCCCAGTCAGAAAAAACTGCGGAGCCATTTATCTTAACCCCGGCCAAAAATCGAGGGTCTTACGGCCGAAAAACCGTTAGACATTGTTTGAATGCCGGCCAGAAAGCCGTGAAACTTTTATCCCGGTCAGAAAACCGAGGATCTCCCAGTCAGAAAACTGCGTAGCCATTTACTTTAACCCCGGCCAAAAAATCGAGGGTCCGACGGCCGAAAAACCGTTAGACATTGTTTGAATTCCGGCTGAAAGCCGTGAAACTTTTATCCCGGTCGAAAACCGAGGATCTCCCGATCGAAAACAGCGAAGCCATTTACTTTAACCCCGCCAAAAAATCGAGGGTCCGACGGCCAAAAAACCGTTAAAAATTGTTTGAATTCCGGCCAAAAAGCCGTGAAACTTTTATCCCGGTCAGAAAACCGAGGATCTCCCAGTCAAAAAGCTGCGGAGCCATTTACTTTAACCCCGGCCAAAAAATCGAGGGTCCGACGGCCAAAAACCGTTAGGCATTTTTGAATTCTATCCGAAAGCCGTGAAATTTTTATCCCCGGTCGAAAACCGAGGATCTCCCGGTCGAAAACTGGGAGTCATTTACTTTAACCCCGGCCAAAAACCAAGGGTCCGACGGCCAAAAAACCGTTAGACATTGTTTGAATTACGGCCAGAAAGCCGTGAAACTTTTATCCCCGGTTAGAAAACCGAGGATCTCCTAGTCAGAAAACTGCGAGCCATTTACTTTAACCCCGACCAAAAAACCGAGGGTCCGACGGCCAAAAAACCGTTATACATTGTTAAAATTCCGGCCGAAAGCCGTGAAACTTTTATCCCCGGTCGAAAACCGAGGATCTCCCAATCAGAAAACTACGGAGCCATTTACTTTAACCCCGGCCAAAAACCGAGGGTCCGACGGCCAAAAACCATTAGACATTGTTTGAATTCCGGCCGGAAAGCCGTGAAACTTTTATCCCGGTCAGAAAAACCGAGGATCTCCCGGTCGAAAAACTGCGAGCCATTTATTTTAACCCCGGCAAAAAACCGAGGGTCTTACGGCCGAAAAACCGTTAGACATTGTTTGAATGCCGGCCAGAAAGCCGTGAAACTTTATTCCCCGGTCAGAAAACCGAGGATCTCCCAGTCAGAAAACTGCTGAGCCATTTATTTTAACCCTGGCCAAAAATCGAGGGTCTTACGGCCGAAAAACCGTTAGACATTGTTTGAATGCCGGCCAGAAAGCCGTGAAACTTTTATCCCCGGTTAGAAAACCGAGGATCTCCCAGTCAGAAAATTGCGTAGCCATTTACTTTAACCCCGGCCAAAAAACCGAGGGTCTGACGGCCAAAAAACCGTTAGACATTGTTTGAATTCTGGCCAGAAAGCCGTGAAACTTTTATCCCCGGTCAGAAAACCGAGGATCTCCTAGTCAGAAAACTGCGGAGCCATTTAGTTTAACCCGGCCAAAAACCGTTAGACATTGTTTGAATTCCGCCGAAAGCCGTGAAACTTTTATCCCGGTCGAAAACCGAGGATCTCCCGGTCGAAAAGCTGCGGAGCCATTTACTTTAACCCGGCCAAAAAATCGAGGGTCTGACGGCCAAAAACCGTTAGACATTATTTGAATTCCGTCCGGAAAGCCGTGAAACTTTTATCCCCGGTCAAAAAACCGAGGATCTCCCAGTCAGAAAACTGCGGAGTCATTTACTTTAACCCCGGCCAAAAAACCAAGGGTCCGACGGCCAAAAAATCGTTAGACATTGTTTGAATTCGGCCGAAAGCCGTGAAACTTTTATCCCGGTCGGAAAATCGAGGATCTCCCGGTTAGAAAACTGCGAGCCATTTACTTTAACCCCGACCAAAAAACCGAGGGTCCGACGGCCAAAAACCGTTAGACATTGTTTGAATTCCGGCCGAAAGCCGTGAAACTTTTATCCCCGGTCAGAAAACCGAGGATCTCCCAGTCAGAAAACTACGGAGCCATTTACTTTAACCCCGGCCAAAAAACCGAGGGTCTGACGGCCAAAAACCATTAGACATTATTTGAATTCCAGCCTGAAAGCCGTGAAATTTTTATCCCCGGTCGAAAAACCGAGGATCTCCCAGTCAAAAAACTGCGGAGCCATTTATTTTAACCCCGGCAAAAAACCGAGGGTCTTACGGCCGAAAAACCATTAGACATTGTTTGAATGCCGGCCAGAAAGCCGTGAAACTTTTATCCCCGGTCAAAAAAACCGAGGATCTCCTAGTCAGAAAACTGCGGAGCCATTTATTTTAACCCCGGCCAAAAACCGAGGGTCTTACGGCCGAAAAACCGCTAGACATTGTTTGAATGCCGGCCAGAAAGCCGTGAAACTTTTATCCCCGATCAGAAAACCGAGGATCTCCCAGTCAGAAAACTGCGTAGCCATTTACTTTA
This sequence comes from Nicotiana noctiflora, assembly GCA_032618575.1. Classification (NCBI taxonomy): domain Eukaryota; kingdom Viridiplantae; phylum Streptophyta; class Magnoliopsida; order Solanales; family Solanaceae; genus Nicotiana; species Nicotiana noctiflora. The sequence continues at coordinate 111,588 of JASVEL010006918.1, forward strand.
ACCCCGGCCAAAAAACCGAGGGTCTGACGGCCAAAAAACCGTTAGACATTATTTGAATTCCGGCCAGAAAGCCGTGAAACGTTTATCCCCGGTCAGAAAACCGAGGATCTCCCAGTCAGAAAACTGCGGAGCCATTTACTTTAACCCCGGCCAAAAAACCGAGGGTCTGACGGCCAAAAAACCGTTAGGCATTGTTTGAATTCCGGCCAGAAAGCCGTGGAACATTTATTTGTGAAACTATGATTTTCTTAACCAATACCAAAGAGTCTTTTTAATCACTTTCTATGTCACAACTAACTCACGAAATTTTCCTAGCAAAACTGGGGCAGAAAAATTTTGTTCGTTTGTCTGTTTTGTTGTCTAAATAGGTTTGACCTCGGGACGCAAGGATCGAGATAACCTACGAATGGAACATCAATCCAGAATGAAGAAAAGAAGAAAAGAACCAAAAGAAAAGAGTTCAAACGTTGGAGTAAATAAAAGCGCGGATTACTCAGAAGCTGATTGAAGTAACAAGCTCCGCCGACTCCGTTTTCACTCAATGTTACAGAAATAAACAAGCACGTACAACTTGGTGAGCATCAAGATTCAGATCGAGGTCTATAGCAAATCAGCTAAGATTCAAGATCAAGTTTTCAAGAGAATCATAGATAGGAATATTGTAACTCATAGTTTGATAGCATAGCTAGTTCAGCTTTAATTTCTTTTTGGTGTAATAAGGATGTCAGTAAGCAATAAGCAGTAAGCAGCAACAGCAACAACGATAGCAACAGTAACATCAAAGTGTCAGTTCACGGTAGTCCCAGCTACCAAAACTTCCTGAACTATATTGACCTGATTTCTGTTTAGCCCAGGATATGTAGGAAGCCCCCGAAGCAAAGACTCGGTCAAGATCTTTTAAAAATGCTTCACACGGAGTGCTCAAAACGGGCAAAAATTGCTCGTATTTGCTCATAATCTTTGCACAAAAACTCTTCGAGTTTTCACGCAAAGAGGGGCAGCTGTGAGCACGTGATTTTTGCCCTATAAGAGAATCACTCCCAAATTCAAAATAAAATAGTTTTTGCGTTGCGTGGGATTTTCCGTAAATTTTATGCCATGTCTTAATTACTTATTTGAATCCTTTGTCTAAGAGTGTCATTGTTAAATAATTAAAAACACAAAAAATATTAGGAATCAATTTTACAATTAGGAATTAATTAGTTTAGATCTTTTTTGTTTTAATTATTTAGAATTTTAAATGAAGAAAACAAAAGAAATTGAAGCAAAACCGGATTTGGGCTATTTGAGGCCAACCAAACACCAAACCCGCCCAACACCCTTGACCTGACCCAAGCCCATAACCAAATGACCCCACACATTTCAATTTGTTAATTCAATTCTTGAACACCCAAAGAGAACAAAAAAAACAAAACCCTAGCCCCTCCTCTCTTTTCTCCATCAGCCGGCAGTACCCAGCCGACCACCATCACCCTAACGTCCAGCCATGGACGAACACCGCCTCCACCGTTCGTCAATCAGTCGCACCCTAAGTTTTTTTCGCCAGCCACACACACACACAGCGACCACCGCTGCTGCTCACGACAAACGAACGAACACCGCCTCAGGCCAGCACCCTCACGACACTACCCTCACGACCAACAGACTCCAGACACCGGCCAACACCCACTCGACCTTCCCCGTTTCTCAAATCGCCATAGTTTCTGTCCGAATCTTTCTCCAAACCATCAAGCCCCAAAACCAAGTTGCAAGAACCCTAAATTTCGAATTAGGGATTTGTTTTCGGATTTTCAGAGAAATTGGGGTCTAATAGACCTTAATTGATTTGTTTTCGCTTGAAAACATTTCAATTAAGGTCCGTTCGATTCCAAATACAAAAATTCAAGTGGCCGGCCACTGCTTTTGTTTCAAATTATTCGGAGGTACTGTTTTATTTCCTTTCATTCCTTGTTTATTTTATTTGTTTTGATTATGGTTGTCCGTTTGTTGTGATTTTCTATTTTTCCTCATCTGTTTGGGACCCTTTATTTGGTCGACTTGTTATTTCCTTGATTTGTCTATTGTAAGTGTGGTGTTATAAGATAAGAATTCGACTCGATTCGATAGTCGTCGAATTGTTATTTTCCCAGCCCCTTTGATTTTTGCCCGACCTTGTGAATCCTGTTAGTCGCAATGCAGTAGTTAGTTTACTCGAATCGAGCAGCTTATTTGATTTCTGAAGTTAGATTTACCGCTGCCAAAACGAGTTGTAAATGCCTATTGTGTGTGTGTTGAAATTTTCCTGCAGAATCTTTTTGAAACTTTTAAAAATCTGAATTGTTTAAATCTGTCACGAATTGGATACAAAGTTTAATCGATAGCTTAAACATTATTGGTTTGGATTTTGTGGAGATTTCTGTTTGCATTGTTTGTTTAAGGATTTGATTCGCTTTGTTGATTGTTCGACTCACTGGTTAAGTTCATTGTTAATCAATTTTGGTTTGGATCTTGTTGAATCCTAATATGTGTATTGCTGAATTTTGTTTGGCATTGGTTATAGCTGATAGGTTTTTGGATAGATTGATAGCTTCAGTAGCTTTAGGAGGGTAGCTTAGAGGATTGAAACCTGAAAATTATTCAATTTAAGTGGGCTACCAATGCTGAATATTAATGTACTACTAAGCTTAGAATTGCTTAATAAAAAGGGGACTTGCTGGCTGGTTTAATGTTTTGAAAAGGTGAGAAAAGTAGATAACATGGGAGTAGTGATTAGAAGATAAAGGGGTGCACATGGGAGGGAATATACAGCTAAAAAAGGGTGAAAAAAGGGGAATAATATGTGCTGGACAGATCTGAAATAATTAAATATGTTGATGTTTTGAGTCTTGAAGGCTATAAGATTCACTGGCAGAAAACTGAAAATGGACACACTCACACAGATACTTACTGGAAAAAGGAGAGCATAACAGTTTTACACACATACACACACAGAGAGAAAGGTTTGCTGGCAGAATACTGAAAACAGAGAGAGCAAGGAGAGAGTTCTTTCCAGTCTTTGAAATCAAAGATAGTTTGAAAGGAGAAACTGTTCCATTAATCTTTTTCTTGAGTCTGCCTTCCATTTGAGGATCAAACTTCAGTTTTCTATAAGCCTTTTTAAAGATTAGTCTTGTGAGTAGAAACAATCGAAATCATCCTGTTTCTGGCCCTATAGTTAAGACTCAAAACACTGGTTTGTTTGTGAAGTATAGCTTGTTTGGCCGTATAGTTTTCAAACTGGTTTCGAGTTTTGCTGGGTTCTAAGTTGCTTTCTATGTGCTACTGCTGGGCCTGCTGTTGTTTTGCTATCTGTTTGGGCTGCTACTGATTTTTTTCTACTTCATTTCTGTTGTCAAAATCCAGGTACACATCTTTTGGATTTGTCCATTCTTGTATCAGAGAAGTGAAATGAAAAGTTGTTCCTTGAATCCTTTTAGTTGAAGATGTTACCTAAATGATCCTATTTAGCTAATTGTCAAGCTAAAACTGTTAGCAAAAATAGATATTGTATAGCTATTTATTTAAAAGATTAGGAAATGCATATAGTCTTGTATGTCTACTTAGCTTTTGCCTCAGCATGTACGAATTGAAACAAAATCTGATTGCATTGTTTATCATTGTAAACTTGGTTTATTTTGGACAATTGATAAAAATAGACATTAGTTTTCATTTATGCTTAATTAGTTTCTATTTTGTTAGTATATGTTCGAGACTCGTGTAAGTTAAAATTAACCAATTCGGATTGGAATTCCTTCTGACATTTTATAAGCAATTGGTTAAAGTCAAGTAGCTTAAGCATATTTAAAGTGTTAGTTTGATTAAGTTTAGCTATTAACATAAGATGTTTGGAATCATTTCAGAGTTTTTCTTCATTTGATTCTCCCTTGAAATTTATTTGTACTTAAGCAAACAAGATAAGTTAGCCCAGGCTTTAGATGTCAATGTTAGGTCGATTTTAATCGCATAGTCTTGATCTCGCTAATTAGCATCGGATTAAGGATAGTAAACAATCTTACTTTTAATAATTGGATCAAGGTGAATTATTTCTATTTCGCATATTTTGATCAATTTTCCGTTAGTTTATATCTTTTCATTCAATGTCTAGCCATAAGTCAAAAGCTAGGAAATAATACATCATTTGGTACGATTCTTTAATTGGAAATAATTCTAAGGGATACGCTGTTAAATAAATTGATCTTTTTTTTTGGTTTAATTTTACAATGGCTTTAAATCGGCATAGTTTCAAATAAGTAATCCGAAATTTTTATTTATTCACCTATCTGTTAAAGTCCGAATCTATGTTGTAATTAGTCTTTTTTTTGGTATGGTTTCAAATTAATAGAGCGGTTTAAAGTTAATTAGAGCATATAATTTATAAGCATGTATAAAAATCAGGAAATTTTAGCCATTTATAATAATTGAAGCGACCGTGCTAGAACCACGGGATCTGGGGGTGCCTAACACCTTCCCTCGGGTCAACAGAATTCCTTACTTAGAATTTCTGGTTCGCAGACTTCATTTGGAAAGTCGAAACTTCCTCGATTCGGGATTTAAATAAATCGGTAACTTGGGACACCTTAATTTATTCCAAGTGGCGACTCTGAAATAAATAGAATAATCCCGTTTCGAATATTGTCACTTAAATTGGAAAAACTCCCTTACGCTTCTACCCCCGGGTAGTGGGCGCGCCAAAAGGAGGTGCGACAACGGCGATCAAGTTTCAATATTGTTTGGATTTGATCAACATTGTTGAACACTGAAGATTGAAGATGAAGACACAACCAAATTTGTTATAGAGAGAAAATTAAAGATGTGAAATTTTGCCAAGGTGGAGATTTGTTGATTGCCAAAATTGCAATTGTCCCACATCAGTGGTTCTCAAAATGTGGATGGAAATTTCCCCTACAAAATGAAGCCTAATGTTTAGGATTTAAACACATCTCACATTTGCCTTCTTATCTTCTTAAGGCATTTGAATCTTCTCTCTTTAGTATTATTTCATTTGTATTTTGGAGTGGAATAAAATATTGGTTGTGTCCGAGGAGTAGGCAAAATTAGCCGAACATCGTAAATTCTGGTGTTCCTTTTATTGTTGTTTTATTGTACTATTATTTATTATTTAGTGACTGCCATCATTTTTGGTATAATAATTGTAACTCATTCACACTTTATATATTTAGCTTCCGCAACAACGGAAACTACAAAATTAAAAGTTACGAATGTGCTTGTTCTAGGTCAATAGCTGGTAGCTGAAAATGTAATTCTAGTAATTGCTGAATCAAGGGAAGAAAAGGGTTGCTAAAAATTTACATTTTGTCTATTTAGAGTTTCCCCAAAGATTTAAATACGACAATCAATATTCTCCTCTCCTTCTTAAGCACTTTAAATGAAAAAATAGTTGAGGATTTAAAGTTTGTCAAAGTTTACGGTTATGTAGAGAGGCCGATATAGCAAATTGAAAAGTCACTTTACACGTATTCGTGCTACAATATTTTCAAATTTAAAGTTAAATTACTTTTATTAAAAGTGTTACTATTTATTTGAGACAAACGAAAATAGAAATTGCATCACAACAATTTGGTATTAGCGCCCTCCATTCTGGTACTGGAGAAATGGTAAAGTTTAAGTGTAACTTATGTTACGGATGTAGAAATAGCAACTAATGATTGCATTAGAATAAGCTGTTTACATCGGCTCTTCTCCCAATCCTGCGATAATGCGAAATTGGGCTTTGTGCACAACCCAGCATGATATAAACTACTTTGTTGGCATTCATGATACGATAAACTAATGGATGATCTAAGCTTTTTGGACGATTAACCCTACATATACGAGCTTGCTCGCATTGCCGGTCCCAAGCTCGACAAAGGAGGAGGTTTGTTGCAAGCTGATTAGAACTATTCAATTTATGACGAACCCTCACTATATAAATATCGAGTTTAAATTGAGTGACTTGGTCGGTGATACTTCATATAGCCAGACTCCAACTTGAATTTGGAATTGAGGCGTAATTATTGTTGTTATAAACTCTTTAGACGATTCTATCTGCAGCTAGCAATCCTGGAATGCTCTGCTGTCAAAACTCTGGAAATTAGGTGACTTTGATGTCTTCGCTTTAAAACAACTTAATAACCTTTTAGTTTTCACAAGGAAACTGCATACTCATGGAAGAAAACGAGATTGTCGCCATTGGTAGTTAATTCAATATTCAACACTAGATTGTCGTTGCAATTATGAAAAAGGTTCCTGCAAAGTTTCTAATGCATTTTAGGTGCGTTTCAAAATCCTTTTGCTCCCTTACATCAGAAACCTTATTCTTTGAAGCGCATAAAAAATGTTTGGTGGCTCAATTCCCTGTAAATTGCCCTATTTTGACTCCCAAAAATGTCATATATAATTTATCCTCGAGGGGAAAAACATCAAGAGTTAGCTTGTCTCGTCCAATATCTGAATCATCAGTGTTTCCATGAATTTTAGTATATGCAATCTATCAATGACTTAGTTTGTATATGGAATAATGTTGGAGAAGTTTCTATTTGCAATTCTTTCATAAAACAACATATCTATCTTCCTTATGAACAACTTAAAGGTGAGTTTCACGCTTCAATGACTTGTTGCTCCCTTGGTTTTGATCCCACCACCAAGAAACATACTCAAGGCACAAATGGTTTCTCATGTAAAAAATAGGAAATTTAAAGCGATATACTGGATTTCCACCATTGTGGTGGAGAAGTCGTGGAGAGAGATTTCCTGTTGCGCCAATTTTCACCCTAGGAAGCAAAGTTGTGTTTATGTCGACAGGTTCATTTAATTTGTAAATAAATCTCAATGTGATATAGGTGCATTCAGTGTTAGAGATGAAAAGTTAACTATAATGATTTCGTTTCCTGATGGGAAATGGCCACTCAGTTTTTCAGAATCAATAAAGGGATAAGTTGCACTTTTAGCGTTCTGCAAATCTTGAGCACATAATGGGAATTCTTTGTTTAAATTCATTGTGACCCTTATTGACTAGTCATTTTTGTTGTTCTTCCACTACCATTCATTACTACGTTATGCATATACAACTATGAAATCTGAGCTGCTAGGAATCTGAAGATTACGTGCAGTACATAGCAATTGCCACGAAAATCAAAATTTCCTGGCAATTTACTATTTCTTAAATCTTTTCGCTACTAAAAATTAAATTAGCGAAGCTAATTCTTTTGTTTTTGTTTATAGCTAAGTGTCATGGCTATAATTAGCTAAATAGCTACAAATTTCAAAGTGGATGGATATAAGCTGCGGAGGAAAGTTTATAGCCTCAGTGAAGAATGAGTTTCTTTCAGAATTTTCAGTTAAATTAGCCAGGAGATCAGCTGGAATATTGCATTCCTTAAATGTATGAAGGAATTGAAATTGGCCTTCTCCCTTTATCATTTGGATAATAAGGAGGGAGTCAGATTCCATATTCCAAATTTTATTGCAGTTTATTTTCCTCAAATTTTCTCGCGAGATTAATTGTTGTGCTTAATCCATATAAGAATACAACGTAAACATAAGAACTAGTGTCCATTTTAACGAATTGACTATGTGCAAACATAAATCTATGCTAGGGACAGTTTCTTCGTAGTGATTTGCTTGTGATGTTTAGCCATACATAGCCCATCTTCATGTCATCAAATTAATTGCTAAATATATTTTCATCTACTAAAACATCATATCACCATCATATCGAATTTGGAGCTGATATTACAGAGAGATGCACCAGCTTTCAAAGTGTAGCATTAAAGATTCTGTAGATATGGAAATGTGTGCAGTTATCTGTATTAATGAACCTAATGCATCAAGAAGATTCTGAGTTCTTTAATTTAAAGGAGAAAAAGTAATATTTCTGAAATTGGAACGTGGCATTCACTCATGTACGTAGCCTACAACAACAAAGTCATACATTTGACTTGTAACTGAATAAAACAGAAAGTTGGTATCCCTCTTAATGTTGTAACATCCAAAAGCACAGAGAAAAAACATCACTAGTATTCAATCCTAAGTAATTAAACACACAGGATAACACTATGAAACAGACATAGCAAGAAACTAAAAGTCATGACTTTGAAAGAAATCCTGACTTAATGATCAAGCTCTGGGCTTGAGTCGACCCTCATTGGCTAACTTGAACAGCTGTGCTTGAGCTGATGCAGATTTATCTGAACTGAGTGCTGTGACAAAACTGTTCTTGACTTGGTCTGTAGTGTAGGTGAACCTCCTGCTAACCATGGAGTTCAATAAAGAAGCTGTTCCTTCTCTGTAGAGCTCCCCTAAGCCATCCGGGCGAGTGTTTGAAAGTGCTTGCAGTAAGTTCATGTTTGCACCCAAAGCTGGAACACTAGCCACACCAAATGCATTGCCTACACTTCCCCACCAGCCAAGTATGCCCCATATTAGTGTTGGGTGAGTCCTCCAGTAGCTGCAATTCACAAAATTTCATGTTAGATAATGTCACTCATATTGTAGTTAAAAGTGCAAAGTTGGTACTGCTCTGCTCCATTTTATGTAATGCTCTTTTTTTAGTCTCTTCTAGAAAGAATCACACCTTTTTATATCTAAAAACTTTAAAATCTTAAGCTTATCAGTTTACCCTCAATGACATGTTATAGTTAATTATAGAAATGTCATTACATGTTTCCACAAGTTCTCGAGGTACTTTAAGTATGTGTCAGAAAATTTTCAATTACTGTCATGTAAAATGAAAGAATAATTTTCAGTTGACTTACTCGCATGTAAAAGGTGGTGAGTTTGGGTCAATTGGAAAGACACCCGGAGCACTTGGAGTGCCTGGATCAATGATAGGAGTAGTTGGTGGTGTTTCAATGATAGGTGTAGGAATACTTGGAGGACTTCCACCATAGTTACCACCTCCGGGAGTGCTTGGAGTGCCGGGGTCAATGGTAGGAGTAGTTGGTGGTGTTTCAATGATAGGTGTAGAAGGGGTAGTGGGTGTAATACTGGGGGTACTAGGTGTAGGAATACTTGGAGGACTTCCACCATAGTAACCTCCTCCGGGAGTGCTTGGAGTGCCGGGGTCAATGGTAGGAGGTGTAGGTGGGGTTACAATAATAGGCGTGGAGGGGGTAGATGGTGTACTGGGGGTACTAGGTGTAGGAATACTTGGAGGACTCCCACCATAGTAACCACCCCCTGGAGTGCTTGGAGTGCCGGGGTCAATGGTAGGTGTAGGTGGGGTTACAATAGTAGGTGTAGAGGGGGTAGATGGTGTACTGGGGGTACTAGGTGTAGGAATACTTGGAGGACTTCCACCATAGTAACCACCCCCTGGAGTGCTTGGAGTGCCGGGGTCAACTGTAGGAGGTGTGGAGGGGGTGGATGGTGTACTGGGGGTACTAGGTGTTGGCGTTGGTGTACTGGGGGTACGAGGTGTCGGTGTTCTGGGGGTCCTAGGTGTTGGCGTTGGTGTACTGGGGGTCCTAGGTGTAGGTGAAGGAGTACTTGGAGGGCTTCCACCATGAGATGGAGGGGAGGGATTGTAACCACCACCTCCATGGCCTCCTGAAGGAGGCGATGGAGTAGGGTTGTGGTGATGCCCACCACTAGGGGCGGGGTTACCACAGTTTGCAGGTGGTGTTCCTCCATGGCTACTGCTTCCATGCGATGGTGTTCCATGAGAAGGTGATGTTCCATGGCCACCTCCTGAATGTGCCGGAGTTGTGTGAGAACCTGTTATCATAAAAATATGCTGACTGTAAAATGGTATGTAGAAAGAAGAGTTAATATATATACCCTGACAATAACATAAGAAGTTTTTGCACTATCTTAACCTACTATAACAAGAAATTGGTCTTATTTTCATGCATGTAACTATGGTTATCTTTTAGGTGGCCTTACGCGGTAGTATATAGAAGTTAAACTCTACTTAAAACGATTCAAAATAATCTTTGAATAAATGCTCATGTCTCCAAATTTGGGAAGACTTGGAAAAGATGTTGGTTTAGCAAATATATTCTATTATGTGCATCTATGTTGGTTTCTTGCTTTGCTATGTCGCCTTTTATAATTCTGCTACTACTACTACTACAAAATCAGCCCATTTTAGGTTCATAAAGTAGTTAAAGAAAACATATAGCTTTTGTCAACTAAACTTTAAAATAGCTAGTAACAAGAAGGCTATGCAACTATATAAGACAAATTAAGAAGAATTAATATAAATAGTCACCCACCAAATCTCTTAAACTGAAAATAGCCGACAGATATATAATATATGTATATTCATGTATAATATATACTCCCTCCGTTTCAATTTATGTGAACCTATTTCCTTTTTAGTCCGTGCCAAAAAGAATGACCCCTTTTCTTATTTGGAAACAATTTACTTTTATACAATGATTTATAACCACACAAAATAAAGGTGCCTCATTTTACATCACAAGATCAAAAGTCTTCTCTCTTTTCTTAAACTCCGTGTCCAGTCAAATGAGTTCACATAAATTGAAACGGAGGGAGTATATAACTGTGTATAATCTATATATGTATACCGGCTAGAAAAAGTAAACAGTGAATCTGTCCAGCTATTTAAATTAAAGATGTGAGAAGAAACCTGTTGGGGGACTTCTGGCATTTGGATCAGGAGAGTAATAGGTCTTTTGTTCTTCAAAAGAAGCAGTAGATATAACAGGAATGACTAAATTCTGTGCAAGCAATGCAGCAAAGGCAGCCCACAGAATTAGAGAAGTCTGCTTTCTTCCCTCCTTTCCCATCTTTGTTTGCTTTCAAAGGAGAGTGACTAAGAGGAAAAAAGAAAAAGAAAAGAGAGAAGGTGAAAGAGTTAAGTGATGGGAATTGACAAAAGAAAGGAGCTGGATATATAAAGAGTAATGACATATAGAAGTTAATATAAGGAGGTGAAAGAGTATGTGGTTAGTTGTGTAAGCTGCAGGTGCATTTAAATTGTCATTTAAATCTCACTGTGCTGTACATGGAGAGTATACTGTACTCCATACCTCTACACATATATATTCAAGATTTCAAGTATAAGTATTTACCCTGACAAATCAAAATATGTTCCATGCATGTCTTCAGTTATGGAATTATAGAAAATCATACTATGATAAATTGCATGTAATATTTTATTGATATGTTGGTGATATGTGCCCATGTTAGACGCACTACTTATGAATGTGACTACTAAATCAGTGTCCAGAAGTATAATGTCTTAAGAAAATAAAGTTAGATCTGCTCTTTCCCAGAAAAAAAAGAAAGAAATTAAGTTGTATGAGCTATCAGCATATAGAATATTTTTTATACAATCAATGTATTGTTTAACCTCTACTAGCAGGTTAGTTATCATTTTTACTAGATTATTAACTAAATGCTTATCATAAAGTTTCGCATGTAATTATCTTGTAAGCGACCTAATAATTGTAGTATATTTCTAAATTGTCAATTATTTTCTAGTTAGATTGTATTACTGGATTCTTTATTCACAAATATATATATATATATATATATATATATATATATATATATATATATCTTGTTAGTTTCATCGGGTTTGCTTACTCTAAAAGGAGCTAGTTTACCAAATGGCAGCTCGAAAATGAATAAATAGGACAAGAGTGATTGCTCAGACGGTCAGTACCCACCTCTCGAATTATGGGTCACTAAAAGAGCAATAGCTCCAAAAAGGGATCAAAGGAGAGTAAATAAATAAAATACGGCCAAATGGATCTAATTTACCAAATGGCCTTGTAAGCATAATTATTTTGGAGTGTATTATTTGTACATCATGCCCCTTTATAATTTTATAATTAAGAAAAAGATATTTTTAGATCTCTTATGTGTAAATGACAAATCTGTTACATGTAAAAGTAAATCTCTCATGTATAAAAGAAGAGGTAGGTGTATAGGTTGAATTCCGTCTTAGTATTTGGGGCAAAGTAACATCGAAAAAATAGTCGGCTGAAGTCGATCAGGAAATAGTGAGGCCTCGTGGTTGAGATACTAACGATGGTCGAGGTCGAGCACCATAGAAAAGAGCTGTAATGGCTAATTTATTAGAATATGATATTAAAGAAAATATTCCATTGAATATTTTCTATATACTTGTACTATTAGGGTTTGTTGGGCTATATCCCATATAAATAAGAAAAAAGATAATGAAAAGAGGTATGTGGTATTCATTTGATAAGAACAGACCTCTGATATGGATTCTCTCGGATAAAGATATAAACACTACCTTTTTATTAAGATTTTTATTCATATTATTCTATACCTTTCCATAAGATCCGAGAATATTTTGAATGTTGTAGGATTTATCTATCACTCATCATTGTCATGAGGAAAAATCATCTAGCTCATCTCCACTTTCTCCTATTTAATTAAATGTCATTTGTTGTTACTTATTGCTAGTTATCTCTCCATTATGGCTCAAACGTTTTATAATAGGGAAAGATAAGAACAACTCGGCTCCCTACTTTTTAATTTTATAGCCCGTATTTTAATTTACATCCAACTAGCCCAAGAATAATAGGCTATACTCAACATTCTATTCCAATAGGCTCCCGAAATTACTATTTAATTTTTAAAAAGATTGCTCAAGCTTTTAAGTTAACTTTCGGATCGGTAACTGTGACTCAAATATTAGCTCAACAAACCAAATCCACTTGGATAGTGAAAATTAGATTTTTAATAAGCTTAAATATGTGGGTTTAAATTTCAAATTGATTTCGTGAGAATTTTGGAGTGGGTATTATTTAAACATATTAGAAATAGCATAAAGAGGTTGTATATAAAATTTGAAGTCATTTTATGAAGATTTGGACTGGTTTTGAATAAGAATTGTAACTGATGAAATCGTGGAAGAAGTTCATATACAGAAGTTTGTATAAAGGTGTATAAAAGTGTATAAAATATGTTTATACAATCATATACAGTATTATACAAAATTATACAAAAAACTTATTTCGTCTTCCTCCTTGCGTCTTTTCTTAAATTTAACTCAAATCTTGCACAAATCTATTCTAAATCACTTCAAATTTAAAGCTTGAACTCTTTTTGATATTTGCAACCAATTGGAACAACACTCAATCCAAAAAACTAACAAACTCAAAAAATCATATTTTCGAAAGCAAAGCTTTGAATAGCCTTCAATATTGAACTTCTACTTTTCAATTTTCTTATATTGCTAGCAGATGACGCAGGGGGTGAAGCAGAAAATACTCAGCCCCTTGAAGCATATGTAGAAGATGTAAGAAGAAAAGAGACTGAAAACAATGGTTGTGATATATATATATATATATATATTTAACTTCATAGCTTTTAAAAGCAATAATTGTACGAACGCAGATTTTTGAATTTGTCAGTGCTTTCAAAATATGTACAATATGGGCTAGGTAGGGTAAAACTTAAAAACATGACCATTTTTGTTATCGTGTGAAGCCTATGTGTATTTTCTTGTAATTTCTTTAGAATATTTAATGAATGCTAAATCTGGCTAACGTTAGCCGTCTTTTCGATACCCTCGTCTAGAGTTATTATCAATAACTATATTTAATCCATTATTATACAAGTATAATTGTTTTAATCGAAAATTAATATTTTTTGTTCAAACAATAGGGTCATAAAATTAAAACAAGTTTGTAAATAACCACAAAATTAATTGTGCCTCATTTTGTTACTCTGTCAATTGTCTAATGCAGATGGAACACAGAAAGAAACGAGATACATTGTTGAAAAAGGAAGTGAGTAGAAGGAACTGATTGCCTGAGAAGTTGTTATTACTTTCAGGGCCACTTCCTCCCTCCTGTGCTTTATTTCTTTTCTTGTGCGCTTTTCTCGTGTAAAAAGTGATGAAGGATTTCTTGTCTTTTTCATTTCAATAAAGAAATTATTAGCATTTTTGGTCTTCCTGAAGCACTTTCTTTTAGATCTATTCAAAAGTTCACAACCTTATTACATGCAATAAAGGTTCAACTCTCAATCATAATAATGGCAAGTGTGAAGATCTCTATTTCTATATCGATTTCAGAATGTGAAATATTGCACGAATTAACAGTTTTATATTAGGCAACGGTGTACGTAAAATTTTGCATGCGCGGTATCGACTAATTATTATCACAATTTTACTTGGGGGTGTGCGAAACGCCAAAAATCACTTATTACGAATCCAGGGAATAACTAGTTTATGAAAATAGCCACTTCCAATGGAGGTTTACATGTCACTGAATTTGTTGTCTAGAATATATTGCACTAAAGATGCTTGAAATCAATCGTAAATCTAATCAAAAGGTAATAATGAAGGTTGTTAGAGCTGTTAAATGAATTATTTAAAACTGTCATTATACTGCTGCCGACAGTAGATGTGTTTATAATGCAATAGTAATGATCACATTTTTACTTTGATGTTTATGATTCTGTACATTGATACAAGAGATTCAGCAATAAGGTGACACTTGGTAAGCATGGTGTATCAGGTTTAATGGCCCTGACAGACAACTAGGTCAAGCAGTACGTTGTGAATTGCAGTAGTAGTAAATGAGACAGCAAAACAATTGTCCCTACATTGCCATTTTAATTTTCCTTAGCGAAGCAAGAATTTTCACTAAAAAAAATTTTAAACATAAAAAAGTTAACATTTGGAAAAAAATACTAAGGGTTTCAACATCTCCTATGTATACAGAAAAAATAATTATTTTTTCTGCTGGCTTCGGTATCGAGAAAAAATTGGTCTACCTTCAAATTCAATGGTGGTTGGAGTACCACTGTACTAGATAGGTTTATATGGATGTTGCAGCCTACGGTGTAACGATGTACATAAGGATCTCTACTCAACCTTTAGCAGTATAGGGAAAGAAATTAATGGCAGAGTCAGAATTGTTATTAAAGGGTGTTAAAATATAAATAATTAAATACATCGAAAAATTAATAGAAGACAACGTATAGTAAATATAGATACAATAAAAAAAATTATCTAGCAATATAATGTAATTTTTAAATAAAAGGGTATCGTGACATTCAAAAATGAAGCCAACATCATATGAAGGGTCCTTATATGAATAAGATTTAACAAGTACTCTCGTCATTTTTAATTGTCCAGTTTAGTAAATAAAGATAAAGACAATTTTTTAAAATTTTACCCTTATTA
This sequence comes from Nicotiana noctiflora, assembly GCA_032618575.1. NCBI lineage: Eukaryota > Viridiplantae > Streptophyta > Magnoliopsida > Solanales > Solanaceae > Nicotiana > Nicotiana noctiflora. The sequence goes on from JASVEL010006918.1 coordinate 126,742, forward strand.
TTGACTATTCATTTCCCAAAATAAAAAAATTAATATAATTAAAAAGGAACGAATAAATGAAGTATTTGGTGAAATAGTAAAAAAGACTGAGACCATCATTGATATAATGGAGGCCCCATGGCCATAATTGCCCAGAAAAACAAGCCAAGTGGTAGGTTTGTCATCTAGGTGATATTTAATGATTTTACATTTACCTCCTTTGGTCTGTTACTTGGGTATCATTATCATGGAAGCCTAAAGTCTTCTCTGAACATTTATGTCAATTCAATACACGTGTCTGTTTGGTGAAATTTTTTGAATTACAGATGAAAGACCAAAAGAAAAAAGAAAATAACATTGCAGATCCTTTCGAGTTTCAATCATTTACAAAAAATACAAGTTACGGATAGACAAAAAAGAAGAAGACATATAATGCCATTGCTTTTCATGGAAGCAGAAGCGTATTTAGAATTTTCAAAATATGATTGCATCACTAAAAAGAAGAGAATAAAAAAGTATTAAGTAAAAATTAATCCTTATTCTTTCAGATAAATAACTTAATCTTCAATCATCATTTCACATTTTTGGACTAAGGGTACCGATAAATAATACTCCCTCCGTTTCAATTTATGTGAACCCATTTGACTGGGCACGGAGTTTAAGAAAAGAGATAAAACTTTTGATCTTGTGGTGTAAAATGAAACACCTTTATTTTGTATGGCTATAAATCATTGCATAAAGGTAAATTGTTTCCAAATAAGGAAAGAGGTCATTCTTTTTTGCACGGACTAAAAAGGAAATAGGTTCACATAAATTGAAACGGAGGGAGTATTAGATTAGTTTTAAGAGGTGAAAGAATGTGTTCCATGTAATTTTGGGCTTAATCTACCCCACCCCCCACCCCCGCATAGAAGTGCATATAATAGATGAATACTCTCCAACGTGAGTGATTTTTTGAATGTTTTCACACATATTAAGAAATCCATATTTTACATTAGTTATCAATGGAATTGACCATATAAACCTTTACTATCTCACATAAACACTCCTAATACATATTGCAACACTATTTACTCCAAGAACAATGTAAAAAAAAAATAATTAATTCATTCTTGAAATCTGGAAAAATCATTTGTTTTGGACCACAAGAAAAATGCCAAAAATCATTTTTTTTGGTCCGGATGGAGTATATTTGTATGTTTTTGAGCTTGTATGATGAGTTTCATGAATACAACAACAACAACAACAACTATTACCCAGTGTAATCCCACAAAGTGGGGTCTTGGAGAGGGTAATATGTACGTATGCCTTACCCCTACCCGAAAAGGCAGAGAGGTTGTTTCCAATCGACCCCCAGCTCAAATGAAATAGAAGAGAAAGAGGAGAAAAAGAAAAGGAAAAACAAAAGAGCATTAGTGACTCCAGCTGAAAATGCATAAACAGATAACTACACATAAAACCGTAAACTAAAAGACATGCAATAACACCTAACAATAACTAGCATAGGAAGCACGATACAAAATGCAAGACATCTATGGAGGGCCCTACCAAACCACACCTAGCCTCAGGAAAGACGTACGAAAAGCTCTATAAGCTCCTATCCTACAACCCTAATTCTAGACCTCCAGACTTTCCTTAAGGGCCATGTCCTCGGAAATCTGCATTATTGCCATATCTTGCCTAATTACCTCTCTCCAATACTTCTTAGGCCTCCCTCCGCCTCGCCCCGTGCCAACCACCGCCAGCCGCTCACAACTCCTCACCGGGGCATCGGGGCTTCTCCTCCGCACATGCCCGAACCACCTGAGCCTCGCTTCCCGCATCTTCTCATCCACCGGGGCCACCCCAACCTTCTCCCGAATAACTTCATTCTTAATCTTATCTAATCTGGTGTGCCCGCACATTCACCTGAGCATCCTCATCTCTGCAACCTTCACTCTCTGAACATGAGAGTTCTTAACCGACCAGCACTCTGCCCCATACAACATGGCAGGTCTAACCACAACTCTATAAAACTTCCCCTAGAGTTTCGGTGGTACTTTCTTGTCACACAAGACTCCTGATGCAAGCCTCCATTTCGACCACCTCGCCCTTATACGGTGGATGACATCCACGTCGATCTCCGTCTGCCTGAATCGCCGACCCAAGATATTTGAAATTGTCCCTCTTGGGGATGACTTAGGCTCCAAGCTTCACATCCCTGCCTACTTCGCTCGACTCGGCGCTAAACTTGCACTCCAGGTATTCTGCTTAGACCTGCTCAATTTGAAACCCTTAGACTCGAGGGTTTGTCTCCAGACCTCCAACCTCTCGTTAATGCCGACCCCCGTCTTGTCTATCAGGACTATGTCATCAGCAAATAACATACACCAAGGCACATCCCCTTGAATATGGCGTGGCAGTGCATCCATCACCAAGGCAAATAATAAAGGGCTAAGGGCTGATCCTTGATGAAGCCCCATATCCACCAGGAAGTGGTCTGAGTCTCCACCCACCGTCCTAACCCTAGCCTTCGCTCCATCGTACATTTCCTTGATTATTCTGATATAGGCTTCAGGCACGCTCTTCGCCTCCAGGCACCTCCATAACACTTCTCTTGGGACCTTGTCATACGCCTTCTCCAAGTCAATAAACACCATATGCAGGTCCTTCTTCTTATCCCTAAATTGTTCCACCATTCTCCTGACAAAGTGGATAGCTTCTATAGTGGAGCGTCCCGGCATGAAACCGAGCTGGTTCACAAATATGAACATCATCCCCCTTACCCTCGCCTCAACCACCCGCTCCCAGACTTTTATGGTGTGACTTAGTAATTTGATGCCCCTATAGTTGTTACAGCACTGGATATCTCATTTGTTCTTATATAGGGGCATGACTATACTCCACCTCCACTCCTCCGGTATCCTCTTAGACCTAAAGATCACATTGAGCAATCTAGTCAGCCACTCCACACCTGTCCTACCCACGCCTTTCCAGAACTCCACCGGGATCTCGTCTGGCCCGGTCGCTCGACCCCTAATCATCCTACGCAAAGCCCCCACGACCTCATCAACCCTAATGCACCTGCAGTACCCAAGATCTCTATGATGCTCTGACTGCCCCATCTCCCCTAGATCTATGACTCAATCCCCCTCCTCATTGAGCAGGTCTCGAAAGTACGACTACCACCTTTGATTGACTAGAAACTCCCCCATCAGAACTCTGCCTTCCTCATCCTCGATGCACCTAACTTGGTCTAGGTCCTGAGCCTTCCTCTCTCTCACTTTGGCCAAACGAAATAACTTCTTGTCCCCGCCTTTCTCCCCTAATTCCTCGTACATACGACCGAACGCCGCATTTTTAGCTTCCGTTACCGCTAGCTTAGCTTCCCTCCTCGCCATCTTGTAGCTCTCCCTATTTAGACTCCTCTCTTCCTCGCTCGTACTCCCAGCCAGCTTAGCAAACGCCGCCTTCTTTGCCTCCACTTTTCCTTGGACTACATCGTTCTACCACCAATCGCCCTGATGTCTGCCTGAATAGCCTTTTGCTACCCCAAGCACGACTCGCCCTGCCTCCCTAATAAAGTTCGCTGTTTCTAACCATATTGCGTCCGCATCCCAAGCACTTCTCCAAGCTCCACCACCAACCAACCTCATTTCCAACTCCTGGGCTTTCTCCTTAGTCAAAGCACCCCATCTAATCCGTGGTCGGCCCCGAGCACTACTCCTCTTCCTCTTCACCCAGAGACCGACATCCATCACTATGAGCCTATGTGGAGTAGAGAGGGACTCTCCCGGAATAACCTTGCAGTCCATGCATAACCTTTTATCGCTCCTTCTGAGGAGGAGGTAATCAATCTGAGTCCTCGCCGCCGAACTTTTGAACGTAACCAAATGTTGCTCCCTCTTTGGAAATGACGAGTTCGCAATCAAAAGGTCGAAAGCCCTGGCGAAATCAAACAGTAAAGTGCCTCCTCCGTTCCTAACCCCAAAACCAAAGCCACCATGCACCTCGCCATAACCATCGGTAGCAGCCCCAATATGACAATTAAAGTCCCCTCCAATAACTAACTTCTCCGAGTGGGGAATACTACTCACCAACTCGTCCAAGCCCTCCCAAAAGCGCCTCTTAACCTCCTCATCAAGTCCTGCTTGCGGCGCGTAAGCGCTTATGACATTAAGGACGCATTCACCAATAACCAACTTAATAGACATTAACCTATCATTCACTCGCCTAACCTCAACCACGTACTCCCTAAGATCCCTATCCACCAAGATTCTCACTCCATTCTTACCCCTCATGACCCTAGAGTACCACATCTTAAACCCGTCTACATTCCTCGCCCTCGACCCTACCCACCTAGACTCCTGCACACAAGCTATGCTAACCCTCATCTTCTGAATAATCTTCGCCAACTCAATGGACTTGCCCGTCAGTGTGCCAATGTTCCACGACCCAATCCTCAAACTACGAGCTCCCGCTAACCCCTTTCTACCCTTGCCTCCCGTCCCACCCACAGAACCACTCCCTGCCCCCTTACTCACCCTCACTACCACCCCCTCCCCCCGAGGACATGACCTTACACTACCATCCCCGCAACGACCACTATAAGAGACGAACAGACGAACCTTAGCAGAATACGAAAAGGGTACTAGCTTGATAGCCACAGAATAAACCACACAGGATGCTAGGTTGTCACGACCGGATTTTCCCCCAACATCGGGATCGTGATGGCGCCAACTCGTGGTAGCTAGGCAAGCCACTGTATTCATACTATCCTGTTTTTAACACAATTTTAATTAAATAAATGCGGAATACTTTATCGAAATGGAAATAACAAATCACAAGGTGAAAATCATACCGAAATTCTCTACCCAAGACGTGGAGTCACCAACTCACGAACTACTATGGAATACTACACATAAAAGTCTGAAGGAAAATTAACATAATTCCGTTTGTCTCGGAACAAAGAGACTACAGCTAATAACATAAATAAAGAGAGAGACGCCGGGCCTGCGGACGTCTGCAAGCTACCTCGGTCTCAAATATGATCAACTCCCACGCAATCGATTTACTGCTGCTGCTGCTCTTGATCGTAACCTGGACCTGTGCAAAAACGCACAGAAGTGTAGTATCAGCACAACCGACCCCATGTGCTGGTAAGTGCCTGGCCTATCCCGGCGAAGTAGTGACAAGCCTAGGACCAGACACTCACATAAACCTGTGCAATTCAATATATATATGTGTACCACAAAATAACAAGAAATAATCAAGTATTAACACAATAAGGAATACCTTAAAGAATTCAACAATTAATCACAGTTAATAATTTCACAAGGAAAAACAAAGTATAATGTAAACACAAGTAATATCACTTCAAGAAATAGCAAGCAGTTGCACGACATCACCCTTCGTGCTTTTACTCTCATCCTCACATCCATAGTACGGCATTCTTCGTACATGGTTCAATAACAGGGCACGGCATGATCCTTCGTGCATAATTAATAATAGGGCACGGCATGATCCTTCGTGCATAATCAATAATAGGGCACGGCATGATCCTTCGTGCATAATCAATAAATAAACATGGCACGACATTAACCTTCGTGCATAAATAAATAAACATGGCACAGCATCACCCTTCGTGCATTATCACTCTTCCTCACCCAAATAACAATCACAGTTAAGGGCAAAGAAAGAAACAGTAATTCATAAACCGTCTCATCAAGGGCAATCAATAATTGTCTTCACAACAAGTCCCAACAAGGGAGAACAATAACAATTCATCTGTAATATATCTCAAAATAATCATTTTCCAACGACTCACGGTCATACTAGACGCCAATGTATGGATGCTCGTCACCACAGCCCATACACCGCACTCGATCACATAACACATAACACATAATCCTATTCCCTCAAGCTAGGATAGAACAAACACTTACCTCGAATGCTTATGAACAATTCAATCCGTGGAAATGTCTTTTCTTTCAATTTGGCTCCAATCCAACCGTATCTATACACAATTGATTTAATATCATCAATTCTACTCCACAAACAAATTCTTAATACCAAATACAACTTTTACAACATTCTGCCATGAATAGTGAATTTCAACCCCGGGCCCACATGGTCGGAATTCGGGGTTAGGACCAAAATCCGGTTACCCATCCCCCCACGAGTTCATGTATATGATTTGTTCCAAAATCGGACCTCAATTCGAGGTCCAATTCCCAATTTATGAAAAACCCTATTTTCTAACAAAAACAAGAATTCTACCATGAAAATCATTGATTTCTTATGAAAAACATGTTTAATGATGTTAGGAATTGAAAGAATTAAGTAAAAAGTGACTTACAATCGTTTTGATGAAGAAGAAATCCTTGAAGAATCGCAAATGGGCGTTTTGGTTTTGTAAAATGTGAAGAAATGACTGAAATTCGTGTTTTTCAGGTCTCTGTGTTCGCATTTGCGAACATGGGTTCGCAATTGCGAACCCCGACCAATTTCTGGAGTTTGAAAAATAAGCTAAGGGTGGGAAGTTCGCATTTGCGAACATAAGTTCGCATTTGCGAACACTGGCAGTCACAGGGATGTTCGCATTTGCGAACAATGGTTCGCATTTGCGAACCAAGGCAGCACCGGGGACCTTCGCAAATGCGAACAATTGTTCGCATTTGCGAACAAGGCTGGCTTCGCATTTGCGAACAATGGTTCGCATTTGCGAACCAAGGCAGCACTGGGGACCTTCGCAAATGCGAACAATTGTTCGCATTTGCGAACAAGGCTGGGCCAAAGGGGGCTTCGCATTTGCGATGAATGTTCGCATTTGCGAGCCTGTCCCCTTCGCAATTGCGAGAAATACTTCGCAATTGCGAAGCCAACAACTGGGTGAAAAACCAGCAGTTCAAAAATTCAGAATTTCATCCAACGGCCTATCAAATCCTTACCCGAGCCCCCGGCTCCAAACCAAACATGTACACAACCTCAAAAACACATTATGGACTTGTTCGTGCGATCATATCGCCAATATCACTTCGTTTTAATCAAATCAAGCCTCAAACTCATGATTTTCATACCTTTAGTTTTCAAAACTTCTTAACTTGGAACTCAAGGTCCAAAACATCTCAAACGACATCCAAATGTCACCAAACTTTACAGAAATCACATATATAATATTTAAGACTTGTACCGGGCGTCGGAACCAAAATACGAGCCCGATACCAAGGTCAATTAATTTATTTCCTTTAATAATTACATCAAAAACAATTTCACATAAAAATTCATAACTTGGGCTCTAGGCCTCGGAATTCGACTCCGGACGCATGTCCAAGTCCCATATTTTCCTACGGACCTCTCGGGACCATCCAATCTCGGTCCGGATCCGTTTACCAAAAATGTTGACCGAAGTCAACCATATCAATATTAATATCATTTTTATCCAAATTTCTCATAGAATTCATATTTTCTATCACAAAATCTTTCCGGCTACATGCTCGGATCGTGCACGTAAAGCGAGGCAACATAGAATGAGGTTTTCAAGGCCTCAGAAGCTCGAAATGATTAATTAAATAAGTGATGACCCTTTGGGTCGTCACAATCTCCACCTCTAAAACAACCGTTCGTCCTCGAACGGACAAAATAAAGAAGTACCTGAGTCAGGAAACAAGTGTGGGTAGCGGCTCCGCATATCAGACTCGGACTCCTAGGTCGATGCCTCAGGAGGCTGACCTCTCCACTGAACACGCACAGAAGGATAACTCTTCGACCTCAACTGTCGAACCTGCCGGTCTAGAATAGCCACCGGCTCCTCCTCGTAAGATAGATCATTGTCCAATTGGACGGTACTGAAGTCTAACACATGTGTGGGATCGCCGTGGTATCTCCGAAGCATAGATACGTGAAAAACCGGATGCACGGCTGATAAGCTAGGCGGCAAAGCTAATCTGTAAGCCACCCCTCCCACTCTGTCTAGAATCTCAAATGGACCAATATACCTAGGGCCGAGCTTGCCCTTCTTCCCAAACCTCATCACGCCCTTCATAGGCGACACCCGGAGCAATACTCGTTCACCAACCATGAAATCTACATCTCGAACCTTACGATCCGCATAAGTCTTTTGCTTGGACTGAGCTGAACGCAATCTCTCCTGAATAGTCTTGACCTTATCCAAGGCCTCCTGAACTAAGTCTGTACCTAACAACCGAGCCTCTTCCGGTTCAAACCATCCAACCGGTGATCGACATCGCCTACCATACAACGCCTCATACGGAGCCATCTGGATGCTAGACTGGTAACTGTTATTGTAGGCAAACTCTGCTAATGGCAAAAACTGGTCCCACGAGCCTCCGAAATCAATAACACAGGCTCGAAGCATGTCCTCAAGAATCTGAATGGTCCTCTCTGACTGGCCATCCGTCTGAGGATGAAATGCTGTACTCAACTGAACCTGGGTGCCTAACTCCTGTTGAACCGCTCTCCAGAACCGCGAGGCAAACTGCGTTCCCCGATCAGAGATAATAGATACTGGCACCCCATGGAGACGAACAATCTCCCTAATGTAAACCTCCGTTAGCCTCTCCGACGAGTAGGAGACAGATACTGGAATAAAGTGTGCTGATTTGGTCAGCATATCAACAATGACCCAAATAGCATCAAATTTTCTCCGAGTCAAAGGAAGTCCAGTAACGAAGTCCATAGTGATTCGCTCCCATTTCCACTCGGGAATTTCAATCCTCTCTGGAATACACCACCAGGTCTCTGGTGCTCATATTTCACCTGCTGACAATTTAGACACCGAGCGACATACGCAACGATATCTTTCTTCATTCTGCGCCACCAATAGTGCTGTCGCAAGTCCCGATACATCTTCGCGGCGCCTGGGTGAATAGAATACCGTGAACTGTGGGCCTCTCTGCTAAGATCAACTCTCGAATCCCTTCGACATTGGGCACACAAACTCGACCCTGCAATTTCAATACCCCATCATCCTCTAGGTTTACCTGTGTGGCACCTCCCCGCTGTACTGTATCTCTCAACTCACGCAAATGAGGATCATCAAATTGCCTCTCACGGATACGCTCTAATAAGGAAGAACGAGCGACCGTGCAGGCTAACACTCGGCTAGGCTCAGAAATGTCTAATCTCACGAACCGGTTGGCTAAGGCCTGGACATCTAGAGCTAATGGTCTCTGATTGACCGGAATATATGCAAGACTACCCATGCCGGCATACTTTCTACTCAATGCATCGGCCACCACATTGGCCTTACCTGGGTGATATAATATAGTAACATCATAGTCTTTTAGCAACTCTAACCATCTCCGCTGTCGTAGATTCAACTCCTTCTGTTTGAACAAGTACTGTAGGCTTTTGTGATCAATGTACACCTCACATGTCACACCATATAGATAATGCCTCCAGATCTTTAAGGCATGAACCAGTGCTGCTAATTCAAGATCATGAACTGGATAATTCTTCTCATGTATCTTTAACTGCCTCGAAGCATAAGCGATAACCTTACCATCCTGCATCAATACCGCTCCAAGCCCCGTACGAGATGCGTCACAATAAACTGTATAAGGCCCTGTACCTGTAGGTAGTACCAACACTGGTGCGGTGGTCAAGGCTGTCTTGAGCTTCTGAAAGCTCGCCTCACACTCCTCTGACCACTGGAACTGGACACCCTTCTGGGTCAACCTGGTCATCGGGGCTGCAATAGAAGAAAACCCCTCTACAAAACGACGGTAGTAACCTGCTAATCCCAAGAAACTCCGGATCTCGATCACTGAAGCTGGTCGAGGCCAATTCTGGACTGCCTCAATCTTCTTTGGGTCTACCTGAATACCTTCCACTGATACAATGTGACCCAGAAATGCTACCGAACTCAGCCAGAACTCACATTTAGAAAATTTGGCATATAGTCGGTTATCTTTCAGAGTCTGAAGAACCACTCTGAGGTGCTGCTCGTGCTCTTCCTGGCTGCGGGAGTATACCGGGATGTCATCTATGAATACTATCACGAACAGATCTAAGTAAGGCCTGAATACCCGATTCATCAACTCCATAAATGCTGCTGGGGCATTGGACAACCCGAAGGACATGACCAAGAACTCATAATGCCCATATCTAGAGCGAAAGGTCGTCTTAGGAATGTCAGCCGCCCTGATCTTCAGCTGATGGTAGCCTGACCTCAAGTCTATCTTAGAAAATACCCTCGCTCCCTGGAGCTGGTCAAACAAATCATCAATCCTCGGCAGTGGATATTTATTTTTGATAGTCACCTTGTTTAACCGCCGGTAATCAATACACATCCGCATCGAGCCATCCTTCTTCTTTACAAATAACACAGGTGCTCCCCAGGGGGAAACACTGGGCCTGATAAAGCCCTTCTCAAGAAGGTCCTGCAACCGATCTTTCAACTCTTTTAGTTCCGGCGGGGCCATACGATAGGGTGGAATAGAGATGGGCTGAGTACCCGGTGCCAGATCAATACAGAAATCAATATCCCTGTCGGGTGGCATGCCCGGCAGGTCTGAAGGGAAAACCTCAGGAAACTCTTGTACAATAGGGACTGACTCAATGGAAGGAACCTCTGCGTTGGAATCACGAACATAAGCCGGATAAGCTAGACACCCCTTCTCGACCATGCGTCGAGCCTAAACATAGGAAATAACAGTGCGAACGGAGTGGCTTGAGGTACCTTTCCACTCTAGTCGGGGTGATTCTGGCAAGGCCAATGTCACAGTCTTGGCATGACAATCTAGAATAGCATGATATGGGGACAACCAGTCCATCCCCAATATGACATCAAAATCCACCATGTCCAAAAGCAACAGATCAACACGGGTCTCAAGACCCCCAAATATAACTACGCACGAACGATGCACCCGATCGACTACAATGGAGTCACCCACTGGTGTAGCCACATAAACTGGAATATCCAGAGCATAGGCGGGCACGACCAAATACGGTGCGAAGTAGGAAGACACATAGGAATATGTAGATCCCGGGTCAAATAATACTGAAGCACCTCTGCCACACACAAGAATAGTACCTGTAATCACAGCATCTGATGCCTCTGCCTCTGGCCTGGCTGGTAAAGCATAGAATCGGGGATCTGCACCTCCCTTCTGAGCTGCGTCTCTGGGACGACCATCAACTGGCTGACCTCTACCTCTCGCTGGACGGTCTCCACCTTTACGGTCTCGACCTCCACCTCTATAGTCTCTACCCCCGCCTCTGGCTGGCTGGCCAGGCTGAGGGTCAGCTGGGGCCTGAATAATAGGACGAGGACCTCGCTGCTGAGAGTTGCCCGCTGCTAGAGGGCAATTCCTGATAAAATGACCTGGGTCACCACAACCGTAGCAACTCTTAGACTGATAGGGCTGCTGGCCCTGACGCCCTGAATGGCCTCCACGAACACTCTGAAGAGGCTGAGCACTAATAGGAGACTGGTCTGAATAATACCCCCGAGAACCACGATCACCTGATCCACCCTGTGAAGCTTGAAGGGCGGAATGAAAAGGCCTGGAGGACTGGCCTCTATCAAAGGATTCTCTGCTACCAGAGGAAGAACCACCAAATCTACCTGAATGACGAGGCCTCTTATCCGAAGAATAACCGCCTCCCCTAGCAAGAGCCATCTCAACTCTGCGTGCTGCATTGGCTGCCTCCTGAAATGATATGTCACTCCCCACGCCCATAGCCATCTGGAGTCTAATCGGATGATTAAGCCCATCTTTAAACTTGCGGACCCTCTCCCGCTCGGTGGGAAGTATCACCACTGCATGACGAGCCAAGTCGATAAATCTCGTCTCATACTGTGTAACTGTCATAGTGCCCTGATGGAGGCGCTCAAACTGCCTCCGAAGTACATCCCTCCGAGTAGCAGGGAGAAACTTCTCCATAAATAGTTCCGCAAACTGGTCCCATGATAAAGCTGGGGACCCTGCTGGTCGAGTCAGGCAATAATCTCTCCACCAAGTCTTGGCGGATCCTGCAAGTCTGAAGGTACAGAAGTCAACTCCGTTTGTCTCCACGATCCCCATAGTCTTGAGAATCTCATGGCAACTGAATAAAAAGTCCTGAGGATCCTCTGATGCGGCTCCACCGAATGTAGTGGTAAATAGCTTGGAGAACCGATCAAGCCTCCATAACGAATCAGAAGTCATGGCCGCTCCATCACTGGCATGAGCTATGGTACCTGACTGAGTGGCCACAGCTGGCTGAATTACTGGTGTCTGAGGCTGAGGAGCTACCGGCTCCGGAGTATGAGCAATAGGAGTCTGGGCCCCTCCTCCAGCCTGAGAAGTAGCTGGGGCAACTGATAATAAACCCGCTCTGGCAATGCTGTCCATGAATCCCGCTATTCTGATCAAGGCATCCCGGAGATCTGGGGTAATTAAAGCCTCTCCTGGGACCTGAGCTGGGCCCACTGGAGCTGCTGGAACCGGAACCTCCTCGTCAATCTCAATATGAGGCTCCACCTCTGGAGTAGCTGCCTGGGGCTGAGCTCTACCCCTACCACAGCCTCTAATACGGCCTTGGCCCCTGCCCCTCACGGGAGCTGCCTGGGGCTCGGGCTGCTGGTCAGCGGACGAAGAAGCGCGTGTCCTTACCATCTGCGAAAGGACAGAATAGAAATTCAATCGGTATTTGAGGAACAAGTCGCACGACAAGAAAGAACAAATGAGAGACTCTTTCCTAACTCAATAGACTCTGGAGGACAAGTACAGACGTCTCCGTACCTACCTCTCAAACTCTACTAAGCTTGTTCGTGAGTGGTGAGACCTATGTAACCTAGAGCTCGATACCAACTTGTCACGACCCGGATTTTCCCCCAACATCGGGATCGTGATGGCGCCTACTCGTGGTAGCTAGGCAAGCCACTGTATTCATACTATCCTGTTTTTAACACAATTTTAATTAAATAAATGCGGAATACTTTATCGAAATGGAAATAACAAATCACAAGGTGAAAATCATACCGAAATTCTCTACCCAAGACGTGGAGTCACCAACTCACGAACTACTATGGAATACTACACATAAAAGTCTGAAGGAAATATAACATAATTCTGTTTGTCTCGGAACAAAGAGACTACAACTAATAACATAAATAAAGAAAGAGACGCCGGGCTTGCGGACGTCTGCAAGCTACCTCGGTCTCAAATGAAATCAACTCCCACGCAATCTATTTACTGCTGCTGCTGCTGCTCCTGATCGTAACCTGGACCTGTGCAAAAACGCACAGAAGTGTAGCATCAGCACAACCGACCCCATGTGTTGGTAAGTGCCTGGCCTATCCCGGCGAAGTAGTGACAAGCCTAGGACCAGACACTCACATAAACCCGTGCAATTCAATATATATATATATATATGTGTACCACAAAATAACAAGAAATAATCAAGTATTAACACAATAAGGAATACCTTAAAGAATTCAACAATTAATCACAGTTAATAATTTCACAAGGAAAAACAAAGTATAATGTAAACACAAGTAATATCACTTCAAGAAATAACAAGCAGTTGCACGGCATCACCCTTCGTGCTTTTACTCTCATCCTCACATCCATAGTACGGCATGATCCTTCGTACATGGTTCAATAACAGGGCACCGCATGATCCTTCGTGCATAATCAATAATAGGGCACGGCATGATCCTTCGTGCATAATCAATAATAGGGCACGGCATGATCCTTCGTGCATAATCAATAAATAAACATGGCACGGCATTAACCTTCGTGCATAAATAAATAAACATGGCACGACATCACCCTTCGTGCATTATCACTCTTCCTCACCCAAATAATAATTACAGTTAAGGGCAAAGAAAGAAACAGTAATTCATAAACCGTCCCATCAAGGGCAATCAATAATTATCTTCACAACAAGTCCCAACAAGGGAGAACAATAACAATTCATCCGTAATATATCTCAAAATAATCATTTTTCAACGACTCACGGTCATACTAGACGCCAGTGTATGGATGCTCGTCACCACAGCCCATACACCGCACTCGATCACATAACACATAACATATAATCCTATTCCCTCAAGTTAGGATAGAACAAACACTTACCTCGAATGCTTATGAACAATTCAATCCGTGGAAATGTCTTTTCTTTCAATTTGGCTCCAATCCAACCGTATCTATACACAATTGATTTAATATCATCAATTCTACTCCACAAACTAATTCTTAATACCAAATACAACTTTTACAACATTCTGCCATGAATAGTGAATTTCAACCCCGGGCCCACATGGTCGGAATTCGGGGTTAGGACCAAAATCCGGTTGCCCATCCCCCCACGAGTTCATGTATATGATTTGTTCCAAAATCGGACCTCAATTCGAGGTCCAATTCCCCAATTTATGAAAAACCCTATTTTCTAACAAAAACAAGAATTCTACCATGAAAATCATTGATTTCTTATGAAAAACATGTTTAATGATGTTAGGAATTGAAAGAATTAAGTAAAAAGTGACTTACAATCGTTTTGATGAAGAAGAAATCCTTGAAGAATCGCAAATGGGTGTTCTGGTTTTGTAAAATGTGAAGAAATGACTGAAATTCGTGTTTTTCAGGTCTCTGTGTTCGCATTTGCGAACATGGGTTCGCAATTGCGAACCCCGACCAATTTCCGGAGTTTGAAAAATAAGCTAAGGGTGGGAAGTTCGCATTTGCGAACATAAGTTCGCATTTGCGAACACTGGCAGTCACAGGGATGTTCGCATTTGCGAACAATGGTTCGCATTTGCGAACCAAGGCAACACTGGGGACCTTCGCAAATGCGAACAATTGTTCGCATTTGCGAACAAGGCTGGCTTCGCATTTGCGAACAATGGTTCGCATTTGCGAACCAAGGCAGCACTGGGGACCTTCGCAAATGCGAACACATGCAGAATATTGGAAAGTTCGCATTTGCGATCAAGGGTTCGCATTTGCGAACCCTGCCTTGATCTGTCACCTTCGCAATTGCGAGAAATACTTCGCAATTGCGAAGCCAACGACTGGGTGAAAAACTAGCAGTGCAAAAATTCAGAAATTGAACCAACGGCCTATCAAATCTTTACCCGAGCCCCCCGGCTCCAAACCAAACATGTACACAACCTCAAAAACACATTATGGACTTGTTCGTGCGATCATATCGCCAATATCACTTCGTTTTAATCAAATCAAGCCTCAAACTCATGATTTTCATACCTTTAGTTTTCAAAACTTCTTAACTTGGAACTCAAGGTCCAAAACATCTCAAACGACATCCAAATGTCACCAAACTTTACATAAATCACATATATAATATTTAAGACTTGTACCGGGCGTCGGAACCAAAATACGAGCCCGATACCAAGGTCAATTAATTTATTTCCTTTAATAATTACATCAAAAACAATTTCACATAAAAATTCATAACTTGGGCTCTAGGCCTCGGAATTCGACTCCGGACGCATGTCCAAGTCCCATATTTTCCTACGGACCTCTCGGGACCATCCAATCTCGGTCCGGATCCGTTTACCAAAAATGTTGACCGAAGTCAACCATATCAATATTAATATCATTTTTATCCAAATTTCTCATAGAATTCATATTTTCTATCACAAAATCTTTCCGGCTACATGCTCGGATCGTGCACGTAAATCGAGGCGACATAGAATGAGGTTTTCAAGGCCTCAGAAGCTCGAAATAATTAATTAAATAAGTGATGACCCTTTGGGTCGTCACATAGGTAAAATACAAAAAAGTGTACAAAGTGAACAGGAGAGCGGGAGGTACCAACTCCCGATGGAAAAACTTGAAAGTGAGCTTTGGTGCGCCCAACCACTGCCAGCGCTTGCACGTCTCAGCCGGTGTTGCTTTACTCTTCACTTCCAAACGCCGCCGGTGTTGCCTTGCTCTTCACTTCCAAACGCCGCAAACTCGCATCGTCCGCCGCGATTAGTACCTGAAAATCACACACGCAACAACCACACACAAAAACTGGAGGGGGGTTGCCTGACCAATTCCTGCGTATAGAACCTGGACTTTTGACTTGCTATACTCCCGGTGTGGTGTAGTCCAACCAGACCTGATGTGCTGCCTATGCTCGTACCCTCCCACTCAATCGAAACAGCCGCCAACAAATTGTAACCTGGATGACACACAGACACACAACGGAATCGAGAAAAAGAGACAGGTGTAGGACTGTCACTGTCACCGCCAGTGACGCACAGCTCTGCCGGTGGCTGGACTCGCCGAGAAACAATGACGAACCTTGTGATAGTGGAGCGACACCGAGAAAAGAAGAAGACAGACGGAAAAAAGAAAAAAATAAATAAATATATATATATATATATATAAATAAATATATATATATATATATATATATACAAAGAAGAAGGGGTAGTACAGAGGAGGGGGTTGGGGTTGAAGCCGGAAAAGGAGAAGAGAGGCGGCGCGGCGCCGGTGGAGCGTCGATAGCCGGTCTAATCTCACCTAGGGTTAAGAATGGGAAAGAAAGGGGGGGGGGGGGAGAAAGAGAGACAGGCTTAGGGAGAGGTAAAGAGATAGAGGGAGAGAGAGGGGGTGTTAGCTTACCTGATTTACCCGTCCACGCCGGTGCCTGTGCTGGGACGTTCACCGATGTTAATTACCGTTAGAAATTAGATTGTTTGTCTTGGGTAGAGACGGTACGGAGAGGAGAGAGAAAGCTACACTAGTGGTTATGGAAGAGCAGTGAACTACTTATTTTAAATATAATGTTTCTCCAGAATTCCATTAGTTATACCTCAATCAGATACCGAACAGTGGGTGAAAAATAGAAAGAAAAAAAAAAAACAATCCCATTTGGCTAATACCAAATTATCTTTTCACATTCGAGCACAAGAAGCCAAGGGTTAGGAGTAAGATTCTTGTACACTTTGTTAGGCTAGAATTCAGTCAAACAAATGCCTAAATATGCAATTAAGATTCATGTACACATTGTTGGGCTACAATTCAATCAAACAAATGCCTAAATATGCACTTAAAACAAATCCCTAAATATGCACTTCCCTTTCTAATCAGATTCCAAAGGCAGGCTTTTGAATCAATGTTGATGTTGGCACTCCTATGCACAGCCAAAATATCAAACATGGACTTATCTGTATAATAGCTAGTGGCAGTAACAAGATGGCTGATGAACAGATATTTTGCTCCCTTCACCAAAAAAGAAAAAAAATAATTCCCTAAAGACTAAAGTAATTCGTCCTTTACACACTGCCGGCAATCAGGAAGAAGCGAGTGACTGATTGGTGTTATTCCTTTCCTAGACCATCTGTTCACAAGGGCCATTTCAAGTATTCGGACCTGCAAACATTTCGCTTCTATAATTAAACACTTTCCACGAAAAACTAAAGCTTAAAATGAAAGTATCAAAAGAGGGATGTGAAGATATAAGTCCAAATTAAGTAGAAGCAGAAATTGTCTTCTTACAATCAGCAATTTTAGTTAAAATGGTATGCCCAGTAGCAAGATCGCACCCAATAATGTGCCACGATCCCTTGTTAGTTTTTCCTTTTAATTCAGCGTACATAACAATTCTATTCAATGAGAGGCAACTTGAAGCGTACAAGTTATTTAACAACAACAACAACAAAAAACTCAGTGTAATTCCACGAGTGGGGTCTGGAGAGGGTAGAGTGTATGCAGACCTTACCCCTATCCTTACCCCTATCCTGAGAAGGTAAAGATGTTTCCGATAGACCATCGGCTCAAGGAAAGATGCAAAAAGAAGCATTAGCAACAGACTGTAACATCCTCGAGATAACAAGAAAACCAAAGTGAAAGATGAACAAATAGTATACAAAACTGATATATCAAATAGGCTAATCAGCAACATGCTAAAAACGTTTTAAGCATCAGAAAATTGGAGTTTACTACAAGTTCATTGTAACAAAGGTGCCAACTTTACAGTCAGTGCCAAGGATTTAACTAAGAGATGAAGTCCAATAAAGAATAACACAGGAAATTTGACTACACATATTGCATATCTGTAAATCAGGTCCACGAACCACTTGTCAAGAGATGGTCCACAAACCAGTACAAACACTGAAGTTAGAGAAAAAAACTTAAAGCACAAATTGTCAAAGCAATACTATAATCTATTTACCTTTTTTTTTTTTGTAACTTATTTAATCTATAATCTGTTTAATAAGTACAAGTTCTGTAATTAACATGATTGCAAGAGGAGCATTATAACCAACTGGTTATTCATTAGGATAAACCAAAAGTTTTATCAGAGAAGGCAAACCTGCTGCACAATAAGTGGCTCCTGTGAGAGACTTAATGGTGCTGTCAAAATAGTAAGAAAGCCATTTCTGTTTCCATAAACGATATCTGTGAAAGGCCGATCGCCCACCTGAAAAGGACGGAAAATGAGAAAAAGGAGAAAAAATTACAAAAGGAAAAAAAATTGAAGAACCACATCTACCATAATAAGTCTTGAGGATTTACAACCAAAATGCCTTTCAATTTCTTCAGCCGTTCCAGCTGGCTTCTTCACCCCTATATTTTAGTGTTAAAGGTATCAGCAGATACAAATTGCATTTAACTCGAGGCTGGGGTAAGTGACAAGAAAACATGACAGGTAACTGGAATTACTAATCAAAGGGTACCATAGTAAAATACTCTCTATATCCCAATTTATGTAGTTCCATTTTAGTCTTGCCCAAAAAGAATAATATCTTTCAATATTCAGAAATAATTTAAAAGTACCATGGAATAAGGTTTGATCCTATTCATGGAGATTCCATAACTATTCCAAAAATGGAAAGTTCGACACAATTGAGATTATTTTTGGAAATTGGAAGCAATTACTAATTCATGATATGGCATGTACAGAATGAAAACTTCATTCTCGATTCTACAAGAATTTTTTATGAAAGCCTTTCATTTGCTTCTCTTCGATGGAAGTTTGAGGCCTAAATTCTTCTGATGATGAAACTTCATCCCTTCAACAAGTTTAGTAATGACCATAACGGCCCTCTTTCATCTGTCCAGACGGAGCGAAGAACCTATGATTAGCTTTTCATGAAATTTTCGAACGAACAATTTTAACGAAATCTTTCAATTTCTTATTTTACTATGTTCAACTCTATGTATTCCTCTATCCGTAGAGTACATCTATCCGTAGAGTACATTGAATGTATAGAAATAGCTATAACAGAGTTTCTCTTATGAGATACTCTAGGGGAAATATTTTTATACGCTGCTAACGATTTAATAACTATCTTTGTAGCCCCATGTTTTAGTTTATGCTCCTACCTATTATTTGGATATACCAAGAAAGATGTACGGTCTAATTAGGCTACTATGAAATATTTACTCAAAGGCGGGACAAACTCTTCTATTCTAGTTCATGGTTTCTCTTGGTTATATGGTTCACCCGGGGGAGAGACTGAGCTTCAAGAAATAGTTAAACGATCTTATTAATACACAAATATATAACTCTCCATGCAACTTTTGATGAGATGATTTATAGTCACAGAAACATCAATGGGATATCTAGACCATAAGTTTCAAAAGTCGTTCTTTATTCATAAATTCATTGGTCGGTCAAACATCGACACATAAATTGGGATGGACATAGTAAGATTTTTGATAATTTGTACTCCCCTCAAAGTTTATATTACACACATGTTTGACCCTATCCAGTTAACATTATTATTCTGTACAATTTATTTTACTCATTTAACTTCAAGAGATGCGTTGCGGGGTTAAAGCTAGGCTGGGGGTGTGGAGACAGACCCTAGAGTATAAAAGTTTCAAGTTGAATAAAACAAAACCGAATATTTTGAGTGCAAGTTCAGTGTTGGGCGCATGAAGCAGAAGTGAACGTGGAGCTTGATACACAAGTCATCCCGAAGAAAGATACTTCTAAATATCTTGGGTCTGTAATACAAAGTAATACGGAGATTGACAGGGATGTTACACATTGTATTGGAGCGGGATGGATGAAATGGAAGCTCTATGGTGTTTTGTTTGATAGGAATATACCACCAAGACTCAAAGGCAAGTTTTATAAGGTGGTAGTTAGACCAACTATATTGTATGGAGCTGAGTGTTGGCCAGTCAAGAAGTCTCATATTCAGAAGATGAAAGTAGCAGAAATGAAGATGTTGAGATGGATGTGTGGGCATACCAATAAAGATTAGGAATGAAGTTATTAGGGACAAGGTGTGTGTGACTCTTGTGGAAGACAAGTTCCGGGAATTGAGGTTAAGATGGTTCGAGCATGTGAAGAGGAGAGACACCGATGCTCAGGTTAGGAGGTGTGAGAGGTTGAGCATAGTGGGTCAGATGAGGGGTAGAGGGAGGCCTAAGAAACATTGAGGAAAGGTGATTAGGCCGGACATGACACTACTTAAGCTTACCAAGGGCATGACATCGATAGGAAGATGTGGAGGTCAAGAAGTAGGGTTATGGGTTGACAGGTAGTCGAGAGTTTCTCCTGGTCACACTAGCAATATTAGTACTAGTCTTATAATTCCGTATACCTAGGTTGTTGTTATTACATACTGCGTCATTTGCTTCCATTGTCCTATTTTTATTGCTTCCTTTTCTGAGCTGAGTGTCTCATGTATACAGCCTCTCCATCTTCATAAGATAGGATGTCTACATACACACTAGCCTCCCCAAACTTCACTTGTGGGATATAACTGAGTTTGTTGATGTTCTTGTATTTAATTTCGATCTGATGCTTTCTCTGTTAAACCAATTTTTAAAAGCGATACACTAACACTTAAACTCCGTTCTTGTCAAACACTGTCATACAAAAGTCAGATGCAGGTTGTACCAAATAGAATATGCATAGAGAGGAACTACTTACTGTGCCTAATGACTTTAATTCCAATTGCACGTTCAAGAATTCGTGCTTTTCTACCATCAGGGTCATATTCATCTAGTCCTACAAATTCCCAAATCATCAAACACTTAGTTCTGCAGAAAAAGAAAACAGGTTTAAAGTTACAACAAACCCCACAAAACCAATCATAATTCCTAATAAGATTACCTGCAGAGTTGCTGAAAACTGCAATATTATCACCAAACAAAGATTTACACTGTCCTATATATGAAGCAAGTGGAGACCACAAGTTCAAAGAATAAGGAACAGTAATGGTATTGTCCTTGTCAAAGACTACACCTTCAAACCCCCTTTTCTTCAGCTCAACCCAATCAATATACCGTATATCTGGCACAATCACATGTGGGATTGCCAAGTTCTTGCTTTTATAGAGAATCCCTGTAAAACAAGCAATTCCCTCCACGTTAATCCTCTGCCCCAATGCAGCTTTTAAACGTGCCCACCAACTGTTTGCTGTAACGCTTGAACGAGTGATCACTGCAGTTTCTTGCTCATCATTATCTTTTCTTTGACGGGGTTTCTTGTTTTCAACAGAAGGATAGAATTCTTGCCAAAATATATTGTTGAGTCTATCTGGGTCTGAATTGTTCTTGTGCTTTTCTTGTTCTTGGTAACAACTGTGCGTAGAACTGAACACAAAGGAATTGTTTGTGCAGCGGGTAGGTGTGTGTGGAAAATGTGAGGGAAAAACAAATGTTTTTTTGTGGAAATGAAGGGAATGATTGGAGGAAAATTGCTTAGGAATATAATAGTAACAAGTGTGACATGGTGCAACTGAAGTTGACTGCATAATCTATCCTATAATTTATTGTCGTTTGATTAAGGAAGTGTATGTTCAGTGTGCAGATAAGGAAACTTTCTCATGCCATTATTAATGGAATCTCCATCTTTGTACGTCATCCTACATTCACCCCCACAAAGTAGAGGGGTTGGGTGGCCAAGATATGGTCTTAGCCACTCAATTGAGGGACAAAGTTTTAGTTGGAGATTTTCGGAGGTTTTTAGAAATTGGGCCAAGATCAACAAATGGAAGGGTGGACACTGGAATTATGACCCAATGACATATATAGCCCAATCAATGGGTTGACCTAAGTGGAAAAGGAGCATATTCATATGATAAAATTTCAGAAACCACTATGTTTTTGTGATTATTAGCTAGTTGTAGCTATCTTTGTTATATTACTTCCTATAGTTATGTTTTCATATTTTTTTAGAGTGTATTCGATGTATTTAAGCTACTATATTCATGAATATATAGTAGAATTTTTAAGCATGAAATAGGGGATTACAGCTAGACAGATTTTTGTATTCGAGTGTATTCAACTGTATTTATTGCATGAAACATGGAATTACTACTGGACATATTATTGTATTAGATTATATTCACGGCGTGAAACATGGGATTACCCTATTTTTAAATGGAAAGTACATCAATTAACATAATAGACTCCTAATATAACTCAACAAACACAATTATAATACACAAATTTATATTTCAGTTAGAAAAAAAATACTCAACCGAAAAATACCCCAAATATATAACAATCTTCAGAGAAATTATATTGTACATATGAATAAATAAATTGTATTAATTAAAAAAATATTCGAATACATTCATGGAATATAGCAAGATAGTAAATACCATGAAATACATAAAATACAGGGGGATACATTAAAATATAATAAAAAAGGATAATGAATACTGTAGAATACAGCGAGATACATTGAAATACAATGAAAAAAAGACAATGAATACAATGAAATACAACGAGATACATTGAAATATATTAACAGAAAATTCAAATTGCTCAACCCCCAACTCTGTCATCTTTGTTCAAGAACAACCCTAATGTTGTCTTATTGAAGCGGTATCAGTATCCAGTCCCCGCTCGTCATCACCGTTGCCTCCGATTGTCGACGATCCAGCGCCTCCTTTAATTCCAACTGATGTTGCATCGGAGATCGTACGTGATCGAAGTTTCCATGGATTCCAGAAGTAGTAGGGAATCAATCACGAATAGTACAATCCAAAATCTGCAGGGGCCTTCACCGCCGACGACAAAGGTTTCGATAGAGGCACTGCCAATTGTTGAAATTGTAAAAGAAGAAGAAAAGAGGATATGAGATCGGAAGTAGAGAGAGCGAGGGAGAATAGATATGGGGCCTGCATAGGAGAAACTTGAGGCGATATGAGAGAGAAAAATAATACAAAGCTTATTTTATGGCTTAAGGGTAGGAGGTGACCATAAATAGATATTTGGCTATAAAAATCAAAAGGTAGCTATGGAACATAATCTTTTAAAAGGGTATTTATTTAAAATAAATAAGGTATCAACCTTTTCTATTGGAGGTAACTAATATTTTCATATATACCCACTTTTGGGGTTACAATTGAAGTTATATCTGCATGCAATTTTTTTAAAAAAAATGTACTTGCTTAGATGTGAAGTAGCCCAGTCTCTTTATTGCAACTTGAGCAATCGAATTTGAAGTTCTTCTATCTTTCAAATGCAACTTCAGAAATTCGAATCTTAAGTAGTTCAATCTCTTCAATACAATTTCGGGTTTTGAACCATAAGTTCTGAAATATAAACTTGTTCTTTAAATTTCAACAATTCAACAAACGATTCAACACCCAAATCTATTTCAAGTGAGCTCAAATTTAAAATATAACTTTCAAATATCATAGAGAACAAACTCAATCAATAAATTTTCATAACAAGAAGAAGAAGTAGAAGAAAACCCTAAGCTCATACAAGAAGATAAAAGTATATGTATCTTAAGTTAACAAAAAAATTAGACATCAGTTAAATTTTTTTTAGATAATGGGTACAAATTCAGTGGGTGGTGCAAAACTAGGCACCATATGGACATTTTATAGTGGAAAATCTAGTCTGACCCAAGCATTTAGATAAAGAAAGTTAAATTAAATAGTTGCACACGCAATTTCTTAAACTAAAAATAGCTCGAGGATATATAATATAGTATATAAAAACATGACTTGCCCTAAA
Organism: Nicotiana noctiflora; assembly: GCA_032618575.1. Taxonomy (NCBI): domain Eukaryota; kingdom Viridiplantae; phylum Streptophyta; class Magnoliopsida; order Solanales; family Solanaceae; genus Nicotiana; species Nicotiana noctiflora. The sequence continues at coordinate 150,603 of JASVEL010006918.1, forward strand.
TCAAAAGCCTTCACAATGACTCCACAAAAGTCCTATATGATCTTGAGTTGAATGAAGCTTACATTAGTGAATACTTACATAAGGGGCAAGCATATGGTACCTAAAGCCGGATTTGTGACGTTTCCTTGAGAGAGATGAATGAATTCCCATTAACCTCGTTTTGTGTGCCATTATTCTAAAGGCGAGGTTTTCTTAGGGAGAGTTGAAGATATGTGAGTTTAGGTTCCACAATGACCACAAAGTAATTGAAAAAGTTCTTTGATGTAATGAGTCAACTCTTGATGCTCTTGTATCACACTTGATCCATGGTTTTTCAAAGGTTAAATGTTGTTAATGATTCATTTGTATTGAGGGTAATTGTTAGTCCCAATTGAGGCTAGTTGAGGTTACATTAGGATTGCTGAATTTTTTAAATTTTACCACAAGGGTTGGGCCTTTTTTTTTTTTTTGGCTTGAGGACAAGCAAAAGTTTAAGTTTGGGGAAGTTGATAACTAGGGATTATGTTTCATACTCGTTCTTGCTTATGCTTTGATTATAAATTCTTAAAAAATAGTCCCAAAAGGCTCATAAGTTGTGCTTGATTGTGGATTTGATCAAAAAAGTGACGAGATGTCAAAGATCGGCTCAGAAGAAATGAAACCTGCACAAGTATCGAAGACAAAGGCAACTCAGGACAAACTAGCCTAGTACGGCCGCAGTCCATTCTGTGCGGTCAGCACTAGGGAGATTTAGAGACTAGATTTTAAGGCATCTATCCTAGTGCGAATGCAGTCCATTCTGTGTGGTTCGCAACTAGGAAAATTCTGAGACTGGATATTTAGGCATCAAAGCAGCGTAGCCGCAGTAGATATTGTGCGGCTCGCGCTGAAGGCACCGCGGCTGCACCACCATTTTAGCGGTCCGCGAAAGCAAACTTCAGAGAGATGTCAAGTGTTAAAGTTCTAGCATGTGCGGTCCGCAGTCGTGGTTAGGCGGACTGCGCTAGTTCCCTCCATGGTCGCAGTCCATTCTGTGCGGTCCGCGGAGCCTGGGTTTAGAGAGTTGATTTTTCAGAGTCAAGAGCCTAGTGCGGCCGCACACCATTTTGTGAGGTCCGCATTGACCCCGTAGAGGTATTTTTGTCCACTTTTTCCAACTTAGTATAAATAGACTTTTCCATTTTTAGGGTATTAGATATTTTAGCACTGTAGTTGCACTCGTGATAAGGCATATCTTAGCCGTTTTTGGCACGTTAGCTTAGTTTTAATCATTGAAACTTTGTATTTATTTTAGTAATTAATTAATATGTCTTTTTCTTCATCTATTTCTCTAATTTTATCTTCAAGCATGAGTAGCTAAACCCATTAGCTAGGGTTATGGCTCAACCCTAGTGTGGATAATTGATGAGTGTTGTGATTTAAGGTTAGATTTATTATGGGTGTTTGTTATTTGGGTCAATTTTATGGCTTAATTTATAAATTAGTGGTTGCAAACACTAGTTTGTGCTAAGTTGACTTGGCTCTTCTTGAGAAAGAGAGCCTAAGTCTCCAAAATTGGCTCAACAAGGAATTGAGATAGATTCAAGAGATCTGATAGTCCCAATTAAAGGGTTAAAACTCAAGAGAGTAATTACCCGACTTGAATCCTAGTTGCTCGCGCAAATATGCATACTCAATTGGTCTCGAGAGAGTCAATTGGCCGAAACCACTCTTTCTACCGAGAGATGTAGAGTGGGTAGTATTGAGTAACAATTATAACATATTTCCCCAATCATGTCACTCGTGCCTTAGATGTAATTACCCGTCAATTAGCCATCTAGGTAAAGGTCACTACCCTAGTGCCCCTTAAACCATTAGATACAACTTGTTCCAATTTACTGTTAGTCTACTTTAGTTACCATTATAATTTGTAGTTTGATCACAGTAGAATATAAAAAAGAAAACCAAAAATGAATGGAACACCAATTAAGAGCATACAAGCAATCCTAGTAAATAGATACCCGACTTCAATCCTAGCTCTTTATGGATTAGATTCCGATCCACAAATCGGGTAAAAGCTATTCCGATCCTTTCTCGCAATTTTTTAGTGGTGTGAAGTAGATAGCGATCAAGAAGGAATGAAATCTTTGGGAAGAGAGACGAGGGTTGTATTCAAGATAGGGTTCAAAATTCCTTTAGAGAGGGTATTTGCTATAAAATCCAAAGTGTAGCTAGGAATTATAAATAAGGGTATTTATTTATGATAAATATAGTGTATAAGTTAGTTATGGGCGTAAATTTTCCACAAAAATACTTATACTATTAGGTTTTTTAAAAGTCCACTTGTTACTATACTTACCAAGTAATGTAAAAATCAAGATAAATAAACTGTTACAACCGATTTAACTAAAATAATTTTACCCTGAGAAGGTTTATAATTTACACCAAGTTGATTGGAATTTATGGCGAAAAGTAGATCATAGATTCGAAATCTGGATAATGTTTTTGACTAGATCCATGTCTGATTAACTTACTAGTTATTGGTTGTATAATGTAATACTCCTATGAGATATCACATTATATTACTGACCTATTCTGCCCAACTGTATCTTAAATTTGTACTTCTTTAAGATAACATAATTTAATAGTATAGAAAATGGGTCTTCATGCTTATTCTGACATCGATCCTTCTCTTTGTCATTCAATATCAGATCTAGGAAGAACTTTGCAACCCACCCCAACATGCGTTTAAGGGGGGGGGGGGAAGGATAAAAGAATTTCTACAGATAGGTCCTTGTCCTCTCTAAATAGGGCGGAAAGCATCCAAAAATAAAAAGTGAACACACAAAGAGTGTTTGGTATTTGTCTTAATTTTTTTTTATCGTATTTGATTTTTTTATTTCTTGAAGGGTAAAAATTTACCATGTTTACACAATACTAATACATACATGACGTGTGTTTTGCATATGAACTCCAATCATTTAACCATAGTAAATTATATGCATTCTCATCTAATTAAATTAATTAGTCATAGTGAGTAAATATAGTTTGATGTAAACACCCGGTGTGGGTAAGTAATTACGTGGAGGAAGGGCAACATATTTACCAGAATTGATTTTTCTTTTAAAGAAAAAAGAAATATAATTCTTCCATATTTGATAGGAAAATATTTTGACTTTTATAAATTAAGAATCCTTCTCTCTCATTCAGCAACATCTACAATGTAGTCCTTAGGGGTTGAGAGTCTTGTTTATTGTTTATGAGACAAGTATTATGTTGTCACTTGTGTATGTCTCTTTGTGAGATAGTTCTCTCGATATGTTATACTCTCTTTTATATGGTGGAGCAGGGTTGTTCACGGTTTGACGAAAAATCGATCCAAACCGAAAACCGAACCAAACCAATTAAGTAAGCCGATATTTTTCTTGATTTGGATTAGTTTTGGTTTTGAATTTCATAAAATCGATAATATTTGGTATGATTTAGGTTCTATTTTAAAAATTAAAAAACAAACCGAACCAAACCGATTAATTATATATAAAATTTAATAATTATTTATAAATAATATAATTCTTTTTGTAAATAATTTTACATATTTTATGCATTTTAATTATTATTTTGAATTTTGGTTTAAGTTTTTATATCTTAAAAGATTGACTAAGAGCAAAACAATAGGACATCGATCAATTTTCTTTTCATAAAGTGAATCTAATTCTCTAATCCTTCGCACATACTTTTTGCTTAACAGAAGAGTTTAAAAAAAAACACCACAAAGAGTTAAAAAAAAAAAAAGCAAATTCAAATTGCAAGACAATAGTGACTAAAGCTTGAGAAAGCAAAATTTAGTTTGTTTTTTGTTCATTAATTCTTTTTATATAAACAGGTAAATAAACTTTCAGTTCCGAAAGAAATATATAAATAAAGCATAAATTTAGCAAATTATTTTCAGATTGTTGTCTAGCGTTGTTTACTATTATCGACTTATCATTGGCTTATTAAGAACCGAAAAATAGAACCAAACCGAACCAAACTAACAACAATCAAATCGATGGTTTGTATTTAATTTGGTTTGATTTTGGTTTTAAATTTTTAAAAACCGATTAAATTGGTTTGGTTTTGGTTTTAATCAAAAACCAACCAAACCGAACCGTGAACACCCATATGGTGGAGTGATCATCTCCGCCCGTGAACATATATCAGTTGATCGAGCCATATTAAACATTTGGGTCTCTTTTGGTATACTTTCCCTTTTGTTGTCTAATTTATCATCTATTAAGACTTTAAGGTTTGTTTTATATTACTAGCAGGCATGACACCTTTTTATTTTGGTCCGAGAGGCTAAAGAAATTTCATATAGACAACCCCTTTCTGCGCCTTTATACCTTACAAAAGTATGAGGACTCTAAATATAAAAAATTTCATAGTTAGACAGAAATAAATTACTCATACACCACTTCACCAAGCAAGAACATCAAAGAAAATGCTACATGATATAACATCATTTGATTATGAAAATTTTACTAAACATGTAATTCCATGACAGATAAACTTGAATACCAATTACACAGCAACAAAATCAGCAAGCAACAAAACTTTTATTGGTACAAAAGAATAAAGAATTTCAAACTCTCATATCCTAAAATCTTGAACTCTTGCACTCAGCAGAAAAACCTTGAGGAAACCTCTTAGAATCAGCACAATAGTTATAAACCATGTGTCTGCTTTGCACCCATCTTAGCCTATTCCTGCCCTTTCCATCAAGTTCATGAGTTTGCCATGGCTTAGCATTGTTTGCTGAATTGCTTGATTTACACGACGAGGTACCAGATAACACTGCACAACCATCAATATTGATGTTTCTGTAGTAAGCAGTGAAAGGAGCAAGTGTCCAATCTGTCTTGACTCTGCCTCCTTGTGTTGCCCACTCGTCTGCATTCCACAAGCTGCAGTACACTCTCATTGCTTGGCTCTTTGGGAATGGAATGCCCATGCTTTCATGGTTGTTGTATACTCTAATGGGGCTGTTGTCCACTAAAAACCTGATTATATCAAAGAATTGGTAAGATAAGATGTAACACCAATAGAAATTCAAGAATTTGGATTTAACATATATACATTCATAGTATCAGTTTTTCTTTTTACACTACCAGTGTAGTTTAATCTGTTATAGAAAGTCGTGGATATGCTTTTTTTTTTCAGGTAACTAGTTTGACTAATCATTTACAGTTAGTTATATTTATCTTCTAGACGACTTGATAGTGTAAAAAATCTTTTATACTTTCCGTGTTTAGAAGTTAAACTCTGGATATATATAAGAAATGTATATATGTAAGGTGATTGTCTATAACTTACACAATGCGGTGAGGGTTCCAGACAATGGTGTAAGTGTGAAAAGCAGCAGTTGGGTCGAACCAAAGGTGGAATTGTTGTTCTTTGTTTCCTTTTCCTTGTGTATAAACATTGGTATGAACAGTGTAAGGCTGACCAGAAACATTGCCCAAGAACTCAAAATCAATCTCATCATGTCCTTCTCCTTGTGAAGATAACTGATCAAGAACAAATAAAAGAAGCATGAGCTCATATGACATAGTATATGAGTTACTAGTATATTAGAGTTGTATTTAGTAAGAGAAACTTACAAAGAAAGTAGTGACAGTGCCAGCAGAATTTCCAGGGACAAGCTTGAGTTGCATGTCAAATCTTCCAAATAAATACTCATTCTTGGACTGAAAACCAGAGCCTGATAATTTATCAAGAGTGAGGGCAAGACCTCTGCCACCTTCTTGTATTTTACCACGTCCTTCACCCCAAGTAATTGCAGCGTCTCTGTAGAAGTTACCAGCTGAGGCTGCTAATAATTGGATGCTCATTACTATGCAAAGCAGAAGCATTGCTGATGAAAATTTAGAAGCCATTTTATGAACTGAAGTATTGTTGAAGAGAAAAGGGAAGAGTGTGAGATGATGATATTACGATTTATTAAAGGAGGCTATTTATAGGTGGAATTATGAAGCTGAAACATAGTAGGGAAGGATCTGTATTAATGATAGGAATATGGGCAACTGGGGCAAAGGTCAGCTGGAATTCTTAGTTTATTCACAATTATTGGGAAGCAGAATAATTATTTGCGTGTGGGGTTCTGTACTTTTGGATGAAAATAAGATCTAATTTTCATTATCACATCCGAACGTGTTTGTTCTGAAATTTCCATTAGGATACAGCTATTGTGAACCACAGAAAGGCATGTGAGTATGTGACTCTGAATTCCTTTGTTCTAGGAATTCTTTTTTAACTTCTTAGATCTGATGTTTTTGTGAGATAGTAAATTGTAATATGGTCAATTCTATTGTTAATTAATGTTAAAATATAAATTTCTTAATCTGTGTGAAAACATAAAAAAAATCACTTATTTTGGACCGGAGGGAGTAATAAAGTTGCAAAACGACAGCTTAATACATAAAGCATAATGTGTTTACATAGGGTCGGAGAACCCCAAAAATAGTGATGTAGACAATCTACCTTAATTCAATTATCAATGACTATTTTCAATAATTTTATAATATTTTTTAATTACCCGTGCGAAAGCGGGCTAGCTTATGCTATTTTCACTAATAAAAGAGATTTGCATAAATGAGCACAAATGAAGACATAGTCAAAAAATAAAGCCCATCCAAGAATGTGTAAACAGCTGTAGGAGAAGTAAATTGAATAGTTAGACTAAGCAAATCTTGTGGAAGAATCTCAATCTAATAATTAAGTAGCTATACCAAACATTTCGAACCAAATAATAGGTTTTGGTGCTTACTATGACCGAGGTCCAAACGCTTTAAATCATGAGAATAATTGAAGCATAAACAGTTAATTAACTAAGTTTATATTTAATTGCATTAGTGGGTTAGCCAGTCTTAATAATTCTAGGATTCTAATTATTGTTAGCTTCATAATTCTCAACTATCAAGTGGATGCAGCGTGGGATGCAGAAGCTTCACTGGAAGTCATGTGCCAGAAATAATTAAACCAAACATCATAATTTTATATCATATAAAAATGACTAATTGTTTACTGAATTATTCAAGATTTATCCAACCAACGTCTCATGGTGGAGGACCTAAATTATTGAAGATTAAATGAAACATATTTAAATGAACAAACATGAATCATGAAAATTTATATAGTTGATCCCAGATAGTTTGAGATTAGGCATAATTAATTTGTTCGTCCAATTAACAAAAGCACGTTTGCTCAGCTTTAGCATTTTATTGCTTAATCCACTGGAATTTACACCTTTTACTTGGTCGAGATCAATTTGTAGATCATCACTTTAATTGTCTAACACACATTTCGATATCATTTGTAGTAATTTTAACCATCAAATTTCATCTAAGAGCTTGTTAGCCAAGCGCCGATTCCAAGAGGCCAAAAATATTACTAGTATTTTTCTTTTGTTCAAAAAAGCATTTTATTTCTTTGGCCATGGCTGAGAAGCACTTTTGAACAGTAGCAAAATTAGTATTTGTGTGTAGCTAAAAAATTTAGCTTCTTTCAAGAAGTAGAAAAGCAAGAATTAAATGTTATCCTCCTTCTCCTTTTTTTTTTGGTAATGAAGATATGTACTCCGCTCTGTTTAAATGTTATTATAAATTAGGATTTTTTTAGGACACAAAGTTCCTAGCTTGCCCAGTTCAAAAGTAGAAACAACAAAAGGGGTGGGGAGAAGTACAACATAGGATTTTCAAAAAAGTTCGAATTGCTTTCATTTTTTGCCATAGTATCAGCCACTCCATTTGCTTCTCTAAAAATGTGAGTGACATGCTCCTGCTCTAGTATGCATCCATCTGCAATCAGTAATCAAGTTTCGATACGGACCACTATCGTTAGTAAGCATGTTAACTATAGTACTGCATTTTGTTTCAACCACTAATTGCCTAATGTTTTGTTGTATAGCTATCTATAGACCCTGAATAAGGGCAATGTCTTCCATGTATATGTTGGTAGCGTGAGAGATGGACATGTTAAAAGCATATAATTCAGTTACTTTCACAATCTCTGATAACCCTTCCAATGCCACTCCTCCCAGGGTTACCTAGGCTAGAGCCATCTATATTTAGTTTAAAGGTTCCCCAATTAGGAGGCCTCCATTTTATGTAGATGATAGTCATGAGGTTAGAACTCTGGATAGACTCTGTTAACAAAAATTTAAACTCCGTTGCACTTTTAACGATATTTTTTAAGAAGGGGGGAGATTTATTATTATTAAAAATAAAGTTATCCTTCTTCTCCGATTCCTCTTTGGAATAGTTTCTATACTATAAATACATATCTTCTTCTTCTTTTGTTATTTCTTCTTTTTTCGTCTCCGTTCTTTTTCAAATAAAATTAGGGATGAAATTATTGAGAAATGTTATCATATATAAGTGAAGTTTCTCTTTATTTCATGGTGAATTTTTTATATCTATTGATTGTCATGGAGTAGATTTTTAATTTATAGTGAATGCTATTTGATATATTTAAATAATCATGCAAACAATAAGCAATTATACTAGATATACAATATAATTTTTTTGGTATAATAATATTTTATATTTGATTAAATTCTTTAACATATATTGTATACTTTATGTTTTATATTTTATTCGAATAAAAATAAAAAGTAATTACATTTCCTTATAAAAAAATATATTTAAATTTATTTCTCTCTTTTAAATAATACTAATGACATACTTAATATTAATACTATCTTTTTTATAAATTGACAATCAAAAGTGCTTCTGAAAAAGTTGGCCGAATACAATTTGCTTATCCAATATTATATTAAAAAAAATTCTTAAATGAATTCGTCAAACACAAACTGCTACTCTTTAATAGTATTTTCTTCAAAAAGTTTTTTTGAATAAAAAACTTTTAAAAATAAGCAATTTTTGATAGCTCGGCCAAACGGACCGTCCAACTCATCATCTTTTGCCAACTTTGTTACTCTTTTATTTTCCAACTTTTTAAATAGTAAAATACAATCTGTCCCCATGTAACATTGAAAATTTCTCCAATTATATACCAACTAACTTAACGACATTAATGTTAAGAAACTAAGCTCAAAGTAATAATATGAAACAAGCAAATAGACAAGAATGTAGAAAGAAAGAGGGGAGAGATTCTTATTTCTTCAATGTATTCAAGTGTGTGCAATATCACTTATCTTCCTCTATTTATGGTATTACATAGAGGTATACAAAAGAATGCTATAAACATGACATTAAACATTTGAGATCATAGACGAAGATCATGGGAAAGTTATGGAGGTATGGCCTATGGGAATAACAACCATAACTCTATAACTGTTGGAGTAGTGGGGGTTATGGAGATAATGGAGAAGAGTAGTGGGTATTGCTCCTTTAGGAGTTATGGACATCTAACACTAGATAATTATTTATAACACTCCCCCTTGGATGCAACATTTTTGATCAGATCAGGAAATATTGTTGGTTTATCAGTAGGACTTATCTCCTTCACGTGCATCTCACATGTATAGGTTGATCATGACTGTACTTCACAAGATGGACCTGGTCCATGACTGAGTTCTTTTTTCATTCTTCAAAACTTGGGCCAACACAATGTAAACATTTGATAGAGAATAGTTTCAAAGATCTCTTCCCGGAAATCAAAGAAATATCATATGTTGGTTGAGTACACCTTGTTCAAACTGTGCTGTTTGATATTCAATCCTATTGGTCGCAACTCTTTACTTGCCTTCAAGGGTCTTGAAGATGATTGATTCATACTGCAGAAGCTACATATGGTCTTGGATAAATGTGATCATAAAAAAGGCTCTGCTAGCCTGGGATAGAATGTGTGCACCTAAATCAAGTGGGTGGGTCCTAAACCTGATTAATTTGCATTTATAGAACAAGGCTGCTCTCGCTAAAGTCTGTTGGGATGTAGCAAAGAAGCAAGATCGGTTGTGGATAAGATGGATACATGCTTTCTTCATCAAAGACAAACACTTTGAAAAGGTTGCAATTTCCCAAAGTTGGATGGTAAGACAAATCCTAAATGCTAGAACAACACTTCAACAGGTGTAACATCAGCAACATCAAAGAAAGAGTATGATCAACAACTTCTACTTGTAGTTGTTGGGAGACAGACCAAGAGTTAACTGGAAATGCTTGATGTTCCAAAACAATACCAAGCCAAAATCTATATTTACCTTGTGGCTGCAACTACATGGGAGATTGCTAACTACACATAGGTTGATACAATGGGACTAGCTGAAGATCCAAGGTTCTCTTTATGCCAAGCTTATGCTGAGAACAAGGAACATTTATTTGTCAACTGTCGATTTACTAAGAAGTTGTGGCAGAGAAATCTACAAAGATAGGGTGTTGCTAGGGATAATTGGGAACAATATATGCAATGTGTTATACAATGTTCTAAGGGTAAAACAACGAGCACAAGTCTTTAGGATGGCATATGCCGAGATAACTCACTTCATTTAATAGAAAGGAACATGCAGTTGTTTGAAAAGAGAAGCAGAGGAGTTGATAGTATTGCGCATGAGTTATCCTACATATGTAACGTACGAAGCACCACTGGGATTAGTAGTATGGTGCAACATTTTATGTTTTGATATAGACAATTCAGTGTAGGCTTTAGAATCTGTAATAGTTGTAGATGCTAAGTTATAAGCAAGCTATGGATATGCAAAGTTTACTAGTGATTAATACAAAATTTGTTAGTTACCTTAAAAAAGAAAGTATAATCTCAAATTGTCACAAAAACAAATGATTTAGCTGATCTAGACTGTATTTTCGTTGATGAGAGAAACATCGAATAATTAAGGCAATGCAAAATTGACCAACATTCATCCCAAAGGTTGTAGTGGAGTGTAAGTACTTTTTTCTCTTTAATTAGAGGTCTGGAGCTTGAAATCTAAGATATGAAATCGTTTTTAATAAGGAGCGTTTTACCCCCAAAGTGAAATTTCTCGATGCGAATCTGAATTAATCGGACTTTAGTGCGAATATCGTACACTCAATAAAAACCCCAAAAAAAGATACTGATCAATGTTCATTTTGGATGAAATTATGATGTTTGGTCAATTATTTTTTGGCACATGACTTGTGACTAAGCATCAGCTTTTATGAAGCTAGTAATTAGCATCCACTTCCAATGAAAAGACTGGCTACCAAATTGTTACGTACAGTGTTTAAATTTAGTTCTTCGTGCACTACTTATTGCTCCATTATTTTCATGTTTCTTTCAAAGTGTTTAGGACCTATGTTGTATTAAGCACCGTCTTGAATTATTTTGTTCCAAATGTTTGGTATAGCCATTATTGTTGGTTGAGATGCTTTCTTAAATGTTTTGCACAGCGAGTTCAACCATTTACGTGTAACATTTACAAATATATATATACACAATCAGCTGAAGTTATATACACATATATACACGAGTAATGTAAAGAATCTTTTATACTGTAAGGTTACGCAAAGAGTATTTACATGTACGTCTCCTTTAAGACGTGAGATTTATAATCTCGAAAATAAGATAGGTCACTTGCTACAACAAGAAAAGGTGATTAGATAGTTTAAAATTTTCTTACAAGGATAGATAGTGTATACTTATAATTCTTTAAAGACTAGCTACAATTAGGGGTGGCAAAATGGTTCAAAGAAAACAGTTAACCACCCATATTATCCATTAAAAAATGAGTTGAATAATGAACTTTTTAAAAACAGGTCAAATATGGATAAAAACCATATTATCCATTTAGAAAATGGATAGCCAATGAGTAACCACTGGATAACCAATGAGTCTAACTTTTACATCTGTGAAGCCTCAAATTGGGAGTTCCACAAGTTAAAGAGACTAAGAATTCTCCCAAAGGTCATGGATAATATGGGCAACCCATATTATCCACTAGTTAACATTTTTTTTATCCGTATTAAATATGAGTCTGGTCAGATAATTGATTCATTTTTTCATTATCCATTCTCAACCCGAACCATATTCGACCCGCCCCGCCCCACCCCGCCCCGCCCCGCCCGTTTTGCCACTCCTAGCTACAACCAAAAATAAATGGCTAGCATCAACTTAGAATTTATAGAGTGCTCCAAGTTGATATTACTTTACTATTACTACTATTAATAAGAGGGAATGAGAGCTGCCTCCGGAAAAAAATTGAGCTGCATCCGGATACAATTTGGGCCATAAGGGTAATTCTGTAATTTTTGTTAAATGGAGCAGTACTATTGGCCTAAATTTTGATTATTGTAGTTCCCTTAGTAATTTTTGAACAAGTTGACCAATTTACCTTTGCTCCATATCTCACATGATCATGACACGTGTAAGGTTCATAAATTGTAAATGGACCCCATGCTATAGTGCATAGTTCACCATTGTCTACTACGTTTCACATATCTCAATTACGTGAACCAATAAAAATAAATGGGTCTGCTTTTTGTTTCAAATCCATTACACTGTGCCAAACGCTGCCATATACGATCCTACTCATTTTTAAATTTAAACCAATAAGAAACAACTTCAAACAATCCAAAAAAGCAAATGATGCTTTGGACTTCTGGAGAAAGTCTTCCCATGTAGTTTCAAACATAAAATTAATGTAACTTAGGCTTCCAAACAAGTCCTACAATTGTGTGTTTAGGAACTTCGATTAATTTGGATATATAATATTTCGACTTTAGCTTGAAATATCATTTCCGAATTAATGTACGTGTTAAATTTTGATTCATTATTTCAACTTCAAAGATTGAAATAGAGAATTTAAAAATAAAAATTTGTTTAAAAAATATTTCTCATTAAATGAAATTTATGTCCAAATACAATTTTAAAATATAAATCTAACTTAAATATTAAAATTTAAATTAAATATCTATATTAAATTTTATATCAAATAAAATAATGTAACACAAATTGTTGGGCCCGTGTTAGCACGGGCCAACGACAACTAGTTACAAAATAAGAATCTAGCAAATGTAAAAACTTAACATTTGCACAAAAATATAAAAGGGACAAAACTCTCAATTTACCAAATTCATACTTATTGTAAAACTCAATAATAAGAACCATGAGACTCTACTCACATGCCTTTCTCTGTTTGCAATAGCTGTATCCTAATGGCAATTAAAGAAGAGACATATTAGGATGAGGTAATGAAAATTAGAGATCTCATTTTCATCCAAAAAGAAAGAACCCCACACGTATACCAATACTTTTGTTCCCAATGATTTTGAATAAACTAAGGTTTACAGCTCACAGCCCTTGCCCCAGTTGCCCATAAATCATCTCATTAGTTGATCCTTCCTACTATGTTCAGCTTCATAATTCACCTATAAAAACCACTCCTTTACAAATCATAACATCATCATCTCACACTCCTTTTCTCTTCAACTATTTCAGTTCCAAAAATGGCTTCTAAATTTTCAACAGCAATGCTTCTGCTTTGCGTACTAATGAGCATCCAACTATTAGCAGCCTCAGCTGGTAACTTCTACAATGATGCTGTGATTACTTGGGGCGAAGGACGTGGTAAAATACAAGAAGGCGGCAGAGGTCTTGCCCTCACTCTTGATAAACTTTCAGGCTCTGGTTTCCAGTCCAAGAATGAATATTTATTCGGAAGATTTGATATGCAACTCAAGCTTGTCCCTGGAAATTCTGCTGGCACTGTCACTACTTTCTTTGTAAGTTTATCTTACTAAGTACAACTCTAATATACTAGTAACTCATATATTGTCATATGAGCTCATGCTTCTTTTATTTGTTCTTGATCAGTTATCTTCACAAGGAGAAGGACATGATGAGATTGATTTTGAGTTCTTGGGCAATGTTTCTGGTCAGCCTTACACTGTTCATACCAATGTTTATACACAAGGAAAAGGAAACAAAGAACAACAATTCCACCTTTGGTTCGATCCAACTGCCGCATTTCACACTTACACCATTGTCTGGAACCCTCACCGCATAGTGTAAGTTAGACAATCACCTTACTTATATCTTTCTTACATATCCAGAGTTTAACTTCTAAACACCGAAAGTGTAAAAGAATTTCTTACACTATCCAGTCAAACTACTAACCTAAAAAATAAAGCATACCCACGAATTTCTATAACAGATTAAATGACACCGATAGTGTAAAAAGAAAAACTTACATCATTAATGTATATAAGTTAAATCAAAATTCTTGTATTTCTGTTAGTTATACATTTTATCTTACCAATGCTTTGATATAATCAGGTTTTTAGTGGATAACAGCCCCATTAGAGTATACAACAACCATGAAAACATCGGCATTCCATTCCCAAAGAGTCAAGCAATGAGAGTATACTGCAGCTTATGGAATGCAGATGAATGGGCAACACAAGGAGGCAGAGTCAAAACAGATTGGACACTTGCTCCTTTCACTGCATACTACAGAAACATAAATATTGATGGTTGTGCAGTGTCATCCGGTACCTCGTCATGTAAATCAGGCAATTCAGCAAACAATGCTAAGCCATGGCAGACTCATGAACTTGATGGTAAGGGAAGGAATAGGCTAAGATGGGTGCAAAGCAGACACATGGTTTACAACTATTGTGCTGATTCTAAGAGATTTCCTCAAGGTTTCTCTGAAGAGTGCAAGCGTTCGAGGTTTTAGACGATGAGTTCACTTGATCTACTTCCTAATGTTCGTTGTTTGCCTGTGAGATGAGAGTATGAAATTCTTTATTCTTTGTACCAATAAAAGTTCTGTTTGTTACTCGTTTTCTTCTGTATTCAAGGTTCTTTCTGTAATGAAATGTGTATGGTTACTTTCTTTTCTTAATAAAATAATGTTATATCATGGTGGAAGGATGTGCTTATTCGATGAAGTACACGAGTAATTTCTGTCTAAACGTGAAGTTTTCAACTTTTAAAACACATCATTTTGTCGGAAGATAATAGAATAAAAGTAGTATAAATAGATAAAAATTTTAGTTTAAACATTCATAAATTAGAAGATACAAAGCCTAAATTATGTCAAGAAATTGAGAAGACTAACCTCAGGAGTATATATTCAGAAAATAAGGTAGTTGGATGTACAATATCATCACATATCCTTTCCAGATATCATATATCTCCGAGCTAATTGGCTGTGATTCTGGATTGAAATTTGAATTCTAGAAAAATGGATAGGTCATATCTTGAAAAAGAAAAACCTCAGTAGCTTTCATATGCATAAATTTCATGCACAAGGAATCAAACTACATGTATTCTCAATAAAATACAAAGATTGATATACTCTGCGGACCGATGGCTTCATTCCAAACTTTTAAGTAACGATGTACTTATTACTTATGCGTTCACTTGTTTCAGGAAAGCATGACAGTAAACTCGACCAAGTTTACCATTAAAAACCTTAAAACCTCTGAAGCAAGCTTTACGTCTACTTCTCTATTTGGCCTGCAGAAGATAGAGCGAGAAACAATTAGAAATGGTAAGAAGCAACTAGCATCTGGTCCAAGCACCATTGTTATTAACAGTTAAAGAAGGAAAACTTCATTGCAAAATACACCATCAGTTCTTACTTCTCACCATCCGTTTCAGAAATGCCAAGCACCATAAGCGGTTGCACCGTTACACACGTTCAATTTCGCACCTAAACACTGCTGGACCCCTCCCCCTCACCATTTCGTGTTTTCCTGACCAATAGGCTAGCCAACCCTAAAGAATAAAAAAAGGAACATCACATTGCAATTGCCCTTTAATATTCTATACTAGGTACAGATTATCCAGTTATCCTCTACATGTGCCGAAAACAAGCTCCTGTATACTAGTTGTGCTTTGGACATAACCTACCAATAGTTCCCACAATCTTTTTTGATCGAACAGTCCCAACCATCTTAGATACATGATGGATACTTCACGTCCAACTCCTAAGACCAAAGTAGAAGTTGACTATGTTCGCTGAGTGATTTTTTCTTCTTTTTTTTTTGCCTCATTACTTCGCTCTCGTATTTATCATCAGCAGCTTCTGAAAGCGTTAAACGAAGAAAGACACTGAATTACTCCATCAGTCTACGTTCCTACTACTTCTACAACTCTTCTTTTCATCTGAACTCTTGCATTGCTAAATCCAGAAATTTGTCCTCTTTTGCGTTAGGCCTGTGGTATAGGGCCAAGTACACTGAGAAACTACAGAAACTAATCTGACTATGGAGTCCATAGCAGCTGAATGTCAGTTCAAACACTAGAATTTTAACCTTCAGCGGCAGAAATTTTTAATCACAAAACCACAATGAGGCTACAAACTTCATATTTTCTTTGAACCCCTAAGATCTTCACACTTAGCAATAATGAAATCTTTATTGCTAGAAACTTTGCTTTAAGTGGCATTAAAAGAAAGTCCTCATTTTAATGCCACTCAAAGAATATAGCTAATGCTAATTTCGGTACACAGCAAAATATTCCTGTCCTGAGCAGAGGCGGAGCTAGGATTTGAACCTTATGGGTTCGGGATTATAATCCTTTTAAGTTACTGGGTTCTAAATTAATAATTTATACATATTCATTGGAATTTTTAATATAAATACAGTGTTTACGCAAAAGCTACTTGGTTCGGCCAAACCCACAGCTAATACTGTGGCTCCGCCCCTGGTCCTGAGCAAATGCATATGAAAGTTTTCAACATTTTCTCCCTATATGCAGTAAGCCTCAGTATATGCACCAATATCTTATTTTAAATAGAGAATTATGAAATGCTCATTCAACAACAAAAACAATAATAATGCCTTAATTCCAATCGAGTTGCGGTCGGCTGTATGGATCTCAATATCATGAATACTCTGCTTGGGTCCATAATATGTCGAAAGAATGTACCTATGCATTATGGTACGCTGGTTGTATCTCAGAATACTAAGAATCTTCTAGTGTAGCAGTCTTCTAGTAGGTATCACCTATACGCAGGGGCATAGCTAGCATAAGACTTGCAGATTCAGTAATTTTGGTCCAAATAAATTGTTAACTTAGAAATCAATAACATAAACAAACTAGAACTCCGAACCCACAAGCTTCAAATCTCAGTTCCGCCTTTGCCTAAACGGATTTACAAATCCACTATTTTCAATCTTTCATAATGAGAAGTCCATACAAATGAAAAATTATTGCCAATCATGAGAACAGACTCCTCAAATTGCCCATTCAGAAAAAAAGCTTCATGAAATTAGCTCAATTAACCAACTACATGACAAAAACGAAACAAACAAGTTTCAATCAGAATTGGGTTTGAGCTGATTTTACAAGATATGTTAATATAAAATAACAACTAAAAGAAACAGACACAATGAAATTTTGCCAATACACCCGCAAAATGAATAAATTTTTATTATTATTTTACCTTTTGGGGATAGAAAACCAAATTCCCAACAAATGTAGCTGCAATGCCATAGCCATAAACCTTGGTTGGTTCAAAACCTAAATGGTAAAAGGTCTTCACAGGGACGACGGAGAGACACTGAGGAAGTTGCATTCAAAACAATATTCGAACTTGGCCTTTTCACGCCCACACACACAAAATCTCTCTTCTGTCTCTTCATATCACATTTGACTGGACAGCTCCATTTTACATGTCCCTTTTTGTTTCTTCTTTTAGAGACAGTTTCAAAAACGCAACTTTGTTTTTACTTTTTTGTCTGACGTTTCTGTGGGATTTACAAGGGGTTTATGAAATGCACGAAGTACGAGGAAGAGGGAAGTAAGGGGCCCAAGTGCAGACAGAAAATATGTTGAAACAGCTAATACTTCGGCATTTGTAATTACTTTGTATATATATATATATATATATATATATATGTTTTATTCTTTATCGCCTTGTTAGTACTTTGCTCGGATACTTCAACAGTGAATCAATTGGAAATTCAATTATATTCGCTTAAATCTTACTAACACATTTAAAAACAGAGTCTATAATTCTATAAGATGTAGTGCTATATTAATATATAAATTTTAGCAACAACTTAATATAATTGGATCTATATCCAATTATATTAAGTTTTATTAGTATAATTTAATTAAATTATGTAGTAAATTTTAATTGAATATAAGTAAATTTTCAATTGATCCATCGATAAAACTCCGTACTTTTCTCTCGATGGTGTTGCAACTTTGTCAAACATTTTAAGACTGGTTCGAAAGTAGAGTCCCGAACCGAAATAACTCCCAAATAAATAAAAAGTACATTTTTAAACTTAAAACAAAATACCAAAATAACCATTTCGCAGTATAAAACTGCGAAATGCACTAACGGCCGTTAGTGCATTTTGCAGTTTTATACTGCAAAATGCATTTTTTTTTGGTAAAAAAAAAATTTCTTTTTGTAATTCGCAGTATAATACTGCGAATTACTGTTCAATTTTTTTTTTCTTTTAAATTTCGCATTATTATTGCATGTTATTAAAAAAAAATTAGCAAATTTTATCGTTTTCACAATTAACAAATTTTATTTTTGTTATGTTATTGGTTGCTAATGTTTGAGTTTATTTTCATCATGCTTCCTAACTATAGTTTGTAGGAATTTTATGCATTATGTAAATATGATTTTATACAATCAGATCAATTAAAAAATAATTATAAAATTACTCTATTTAATAACATTAATTAATCATATGATAGCTAAAAATAAGCGTTAAATAAGATATTATAACAGAATAAATTATATTTTCATTACATTATGAAGATATATAATTTAAATCAATTACTTATTTATACAAAATAACTTGTTGTTGAAGTTTTTTGATAGTCCACTATTTTTGGTTGCTTTTACACTACTTTCTAACTGACTAGTATAAATTTAAAGCAACATAAGCGGCATGCATAATATTATGAGTTACAAGTAATTTTGCATCAAAATACTTGAGAAGATAAATAATTTTCCTAAGAATAATTTACTAGATACATTTTTTTTAAATAATTCAGATTTCGACATATTTTAATCTATACTATATTAAAAGCGCGAAGGCCCTTAGCGAAATATCGTTTGCCTTTTTTACCCTTTTAAAATAGAAACACTAGACAATTAGTCATTTAGTTATTTTCCTAATATTTAGCAATATCCATTTAATTATTTCCTAATATTTATAAATAGTTATTTAACTATTTCTCTAATATTTAGGACATTAATTTCCAATTCTAGAAATGAAATACTTGCGACCACATTTAAATATAGGAAAATTAAATAAGCACTTGTAATTACAAACTAGGATAGTTTCGACAACTTTCAGTATAAAAGTATTTTTTCCTTTTTTTTTCTTCTAACTTTGTAGATCGCTTACCTTTTATTGAGAATATATTTGAAGTTAGAATTAAATTTTTTCAATGATACAATTTCAGGATTATAAATTATCTTACAGAGTAATATTAAATCATTTATCATTTTATACTTGAAAATAACATACTAAAAAGGGAAAACGAGGTTACAATCTGCGAAATACTACCAGATGAAGAATCTGATATGCATGATTATGTGTTTAGATAAAAAGAAGAATTGTAGATTAATCATACTATAACGATTGAATTAATCTATTTTTACAAAAATAATTTATTATTTTCTATATGTTGCAAACAATAAATATGTAGTACTTATTAAAGCAATTGAATAATTTGCATTATGATGAGAAGAAGAAAAAAATCTTTTGCAAGTTAATCAACCATAATTTTGTCTTTTTAGAATAAATTAAAAAATATAGAGTACACGCGCAATGCGCGTATACAAAGACTAGTTATGATAAAAGTACAAGTTTTTGCAAATGAAAATAAATTCAAACATTAGCAACCAATAACACAACAAAAACAAAATTTGTTAATTGTGAAAACGATAAAATTTGCTAATTTTTTTTAATAACATGCAATAACAATGCGAAATTTTTTTTTTAAAAAAAAATTGAACAGTAATTCGCAGTATTATACTGCGAATTACAATTTTTTTTTTTTTTACCAAAAAAAAATGCATTTCGCAGTATAAAACTGCGAAATGCACTAACGGCCGTTAGTGCATTTCGCAGTTTTATAATGCGAAATGGATATTTTGGTATTTTTTTATTTTTTAAGTTTAAAAGGGTACTTTTTGTTTGTTTGGAAGTTATTTCGGTTCCGGACTCTTCGAAAGTATATGGACTATTATGATAAGTATTAGTAGTATTTATCGAATAATATATACTGTATTAATTAGTTACTTTTCGGACTGGTCATTTAAAAATAAAGAGAAAACTTCATTTGTAGCCCTTCGGATAAAACTAAAGACAATCGGTAGCCACAAAATAAACCATACAATTAATAGCCCAATATTAATTACAAGGGCTAGCCCAAAACCACTGCTACTCTTTCCCTTCAAATTTCAAACGTTTTTAACTTCATAGCCGCTAAATGCGCTAGCTATGATTCGACGAACCAAATTGGGAATTGCTGTAGATGCGTGAGTTTGCCCCTACCCGAGATTTTTTTATATTTTTAGCGTAAAATATTTAGTTTAGGCCTAATATAGGTATCTTAGCTAATTTTGACTCTTTTACTTTACTTTTACCTTAAAATGAAAAATAACAAAAATATAGTTTTATTAATATTTCGTAGTCATTTTTAAACTTGAAAAATACAAAAATAGTACTTTATATTTTTATCTTTTTATAAAAACGAAAATAATAAAAATAGTTGCATTAACATTTTGTAGTTACTTTAATTTTGAAAGAAAAATATAAAAAATAACTTTGTTTTAATTATTAGTCTTATAGTTATTTTGCTTACGTAGGATTAATTAATAACACCGTGTTCTCATTCTCGATTCCGGGTAAAGAATAATACTCGGGTTCGAACTACCCGGTTTTATAATTTTCGGACCTAACCCATAATAATCCGAGCCCACCACACGTGGGGGATACGGACGGAGCACGAGACGGAACCCATAACTCTTGAAACACATGTGGAGACCCATCACTCTTAGTCTCTCACGTGGGCAGAAATACCAACGGACAAATGATGGGCAAAATTTTGTCACGGTTAAAAAATGTAAAAAAGGGGAGCGGGGCTAATTTTCATAAAAGATCCCACCCTCCTAGTCTTCATCTTCTCGACACCCTTATGATTTCTCACTTCTTATTGGATCAAACTAGCCGCTGCAATAAAAAGGACCCCCACCTTCAACCAAAGGCTACCACAAAATCACCCAAAAACCAACAGTTGATGAGCCATGAAAGTCATCTAAAATCAGCTGCACTCTACCATTAACACCAAGAAGCAAAACTCATATTTACTACAATTCTTGGTGAAGAGTTTAGAGAACTCAAAGTTTCAGGTGTTCAAATTCAATTTCTGGCCAAGGAAAGGAATTTGAGATCATCGCTGCTTATTTCTAGTTTGAGATCTGTCCAGCATCTTGGGTTCAAGCATCAGTTGTTTCGAGTTTTGGGTTGTAGTGTTTGCTCGATTTCTGTCTCGTGTATCACTGAATATTTTATCAATCGAAAGTTCGATTCTCAGTTTCCATAGTTGCTGAAGTTCTATTAATTGAAAAAAACAGTTTTAGTTCTTAAATTTCATTTTTGGTGCTGAGATTTGCTGATTTGAGTCCATTTGGAGCACGCTTATGAGATCTGTTCGGAACTGGGTATTGACGTGTTAAGGTCGGCAAGTGAGCTCTGTTGGTATATCCTGGTTCGATTGTGTTTGCTCGACGATGAGGTTCGTGGTTCCGAATCCGATTTGCTATCACTTTTGTTCAGATTGTCGCCATTGAGAAATCTTGTTTGTGCTGCTATATTGTTGATTTGTGGAGCTTCTTTTCCCGGCTCCAAGAGTTTACTTGAAAACAAATAGGTCAAAGAGTCAAAGAGGAATCGTGTAACTGCTCTTCAGGCTCACATTGACAATGTAAGTGTCGTCACCATCCTATTGCCTATCCGCTGATACTTGTTCAACCATTAGTATCGGCACTCACTAAACAGCTTTGCTTCATCTATGGAGTATTAGTGTTTCTTTTTCCTCTTATGCGCATGTGTGTGTCTTTGCGTGGCTGAACTATTTTGGCCTTTCAACGATTGGATCTGAAAATTAAATAAGTTTATAGATCCAGTCACATGAACTTCTCAGCTTGAGACGCCAATAGATTTTGTTTTCAAATAAACACAAGGCTTCTAACATTGTTCACTGAACTTGCTGCATACTTGTGGAGTAGAGGTATCTTTTTTTTGAAATCCCAGTCTTTGCATTGATTAGGTGTTACTTATATTCCAACTATCTTGAGCTTGTAGAGGTTGCACACACAGATATTTGGACTGCATGTATTTAAGAAAATCCCGAATGGAAACATTTTGGAAGCATAATCTGCGTAAATTGTTATGAATGATGATTACTTGTTCTCTGCCTAAGTATATGGTGATACTTTATTGTCAAATTATCTATGTGTATTTTGAACTTCCTCTATAGTTCTTTAGTGCATTCTTTTGTAATGCTCAGATGGGAAGAGTTCCCATTTTAATATCAATTCTTGATCTGTTGTTGTACTTCATTCTTATATTTGTATTTGTGTTTCTATTACAATATTATTCAGGCCAGCAATGCACGTAGTTGGACATGTATGGTCATTGCCAAGCCCGGATTTTATAACATTAATTAACTAAGGCTCGAGCCTCGCCGCATTGAAAAATAAATAATTGCGGGGCCCTCAATTAATTGTAATGAAAACCTTAGACTTGGAAGGGCCGTTTAGTGAATTTCACGGTCTTTCCAAAAGTTAAACAACAAGACGTAGAATCTTTAGGCACGGCTTTAATAAAATACTTTCCTAATTATGGGTGCGCATTTATGTGACCCAAATCTTACTCTCGGCGAAACTGAAATACATTAAAGTCACAGGCGTACTGGTTGCGGTGTGACTCGAAATGTGTTTTCGTGACGTCGCAATTCTTCTAAAAATTGAAAAGCGAAACATAATAGCACATAGTTAAAATATATAAAAGCAAAAATTGTAGTTGAGCGACCGTGCTAAAACAACGGAATCCGGGAGTGCCTAACACCTTCTCCCGGGTTAACAGAATTCCTTATCCAGGTTTCTAGTTTCGCAGACTGTATTACAGAGTCATAAATTTCCTCGGTTCGGGATTAAACCGGTGACTTGGGACACCATTATTTTCCCAAGTGACGACTCTGAATAATTAAATAAATTGATCCCGTTCCGACTGTCCTTTAAGTGGAAAAACTCCTTCACTGATTATTATATTCCTTCTCGGGGTGTAGTATTAAACGGTTGCACATTTACGTTTACACGTTGTGTGCGGGTGCGGAAAAAGGAGGTGTGACAGCTCTGGCGGCTCTGCTGGGGATGATACCAAGAACTTCGGTTCAGGGTTTAAGAATTCGAGCTCAGTTAAAATTGCCGTTTTTGCTTATATCTGATTTCATTATATGTTGTAATTAATGTGCTATATGTCTACCGCTTTGATACTAGTTGCACTGTATAGACAAACTGCTATATGTTTACCGCTTTGATATTATCTTGAACTGTATATATAAACTGTGCCGAAACCCTTCTCTTCTCACCTATGGGGACGTGCTCACTGGTTGAGACTCCCTATTCTGTTAGTGTCATACCCCGAAATAATAAAGAGGCTCGGAAAGTTTCTAAGCCGGTTGGCCTTTTGGTTCCCGGAAAGGAGCTCCTTCCTCAGCCCGAGTTGTCCACTTGGGTACACAGTCTAGATCACATACCGAGGTTCCGAGCTTAGAATAACATGACTTCATGCCGGATCCCTAGTAGGAAACGCTTATTTGCATCACGTTGCATTTGACTTAGGGGACTCAACACAGGGGTTGGGTCCGTCTAGGACAGGTGACCCGGTAATCAAAGACCGAGCATATTATATGTTGCATTTATTTATCATGTATTATTATGATGATTGGTTAAATTCCTGAAAACAAAAAAAAAAGAAATAGAATTTTGGAATAGAAAAATATCAAAAATATTGACGAAATGTTGTCGAAAATTTGAAAATTTGAAAAATAGGAAGAGCAATTTTGTTGAAATAATTGGTCATAAAATAATCCGACCGAACTACGCAGGTTTGATTCTCACCACTAGGTGAGATACGTAGGCAACCCTCATCGGGTTCAACCACCCCTTTAAAAAATCAAAAAAATGTGTGTGTTTAATTTTGTCAATAAATCGAAGTGACGCTGTTTTTGAAAATAGCCGAATGTTCCGAAAGGACACCGGAAGGTTGTTTTTTGCAAAAATAGCCACTTTGAATTATTTTTAATAATTTGCGGGCACAACCTTGAAATATTCCTTGTGGAAATATTGCAAGGCCATAGCCGCAAAATCAAGTCCGGGTTCACACCCTTTTTGCAAAAATAACCAAAAATGTCAAAACTTTTATTTTGTTATAAATAAGTCGGATAATGCTATTCTTGCTTAAAATAAGCCGAATGTCCTTAAAAGGACGTCGGAAGGCCGTTTTTGCAAAAATAGCCACTTTGAGTCATTTGTAAATAATTTTGGACACAGCCTGGAAATATTCCCTCGCGGAAATGCGAAAGGATGTATCCGCAAAAAATCAAGTTTTGAGTCATCACTCAACTTCACAAAAATAACCGCTTTATTAAATAAGCCATTATATGGCCGGAGTTTTGCTGAAATAGCCACATTTTTGTATTTTAACTTCCTCAGTCTTGTGTTGGCCTGTGTCGGTGCTGAACGATGCCCCATAGGCCCCAAGATAAAAATTTTGAATTTGCATCTTCTTAAATAAAATTTTGCAAAAAGAGCCACTTTGCCTAAATAAGCCATTACATGGCCAATTTATGAAAAATAGTCTTGTGTTGGTTTATGGTGATGCCGAACGATGCCCCATGAGCCACAAGATAAAAAAAAAATTTCAAGTTTATCTTTCTTAAATAAATTTTGCAAAAATAGTCATTTTGTCAAATAAGCCATTATGTGGCCAATTTTGTAAAAATAGTCACAATTGACATAAAAAATTTCTCAATCTTTTGTTGGCCTATGGCGATGCCGAACGATGCCTCATGAGCCCCAGGATGAGAAAATTTTCAAGTTTACTTTCTTAAGTAAAAATTTTGCAAAAATAGCCATTTTGCCAAATAAGCCATTACATGGCCAATTTTGTAGAAATAGTCATAATTGACGTTAAAACTATTCTGATTCTTGTAGAAATCTCTGGCACAAGGCGTGAAAGTTTTTTTTATGAGAGTTTGTAGTTGGAGTGAGCTTTTACAATTTTTCTTTAAAGAAAACAAAAAAAAATCAAATAAATATCTCTTTACTTCTTGCATTAATTTGCAAGAACTACGCTCGGTCTGATTCATGCGGGGTCATGATACGTAGGCAATCTCCAAAAGATTCGACCACAACTGTATATGTATATATATATATATAAAAAATATATTTTTGATAAGGACTGACTGAGTCCATTCTAACATGTTTTGTCTTGAATTGTAATTGTAAGTATAAGGTGGTTGGTTTGTGACAAGCGGACAACGCAAGATCCCCGAAAGATGGTACAGGAGGAAATAACCCAAAGATTGAAAAGCTTAGAACAGCGGTTGAAAAACACGCACGGGTTGGCATGTCAAAAGAGTGTGGCTTTCAAAGATCTATGCTTGTTTCCCGATGTCCACTTGCCACCTGGTTTCAAGATTCCCAAATTTGAAAAGTACGATGGACATGGACACCCCATAGCCCATTTGAAAAGGTATTGCAATCAACTAAGGAGTCCGGGAAGAAATGAAGAATTGTTAATAGCTTACTTTGGGGAAAGCCTTACAGGAGTAGCCTCTGAATGGTTTTGGGATCAAGATGCATCTCGTTGGCACGTCTGGAACGACATGGCACAGGCTTTTGTCAAACAATTTCAATACAACATTGACATTGTCCCGAACCGCATATTCCTTTCAAATCTGAAGAAGAAATCAAGTGAAAGTTTCAGGGAATATGCCCTTAAATGGAGAGAGCAAGCGGCTCGTGCTGAGCCACCCATGGATGACCATGAGTTAATCACTATCTTCCTTCAGGCTCAAGAGCCGGATTATTTTCAGAACATGATGTCTGCAGTTGGTCAATCCTTCTTAGATGTAATCAAAATGGGAGAAATGGTAGAGAACGGTCTTAAGACAGGCAGAATTATAAGTCAAGCGGCTCTCAAGGCTGCAGCTCAGGCTGTCCAATTTGAATCTAGTGACACGAATGAGAGGGATGAAGAAGTCATGATGATATCAGGGTCAAGAAAAGGTTCCAGAAGAACACCTCGACGGTATGCGATGTCTCGACAGGTTTTCCATAACTCCCCCGAGCATTACTATCCACCTCCGAACCCACCATACTCAGTTGATCCACCCCAGTATGTTATTCAGCCATCAAATCATCCAAGAAAGCGAGCACGAGCATCACAAAATCTACACCAGCCTCTGCAAAATTTCCAAATACCTTATAACCCACTTCCAAACCAAGGGTATAGAAGGGAACCGAAGTTGAAGGAGAATTTCACACCAATAGGAGTTTCCTATGCGAGTTTATTTTAGGAGTTAAAACAACAGGACATGATTGCACCCATCCCTCCAAATCATGTGGACCCACGTGCAAGGAGCTTTGACCCATCTAAAAGGTGTGAATACCATTCCCATGCCCAAGGGCACAACATGGAAAGTTGTCGGGATTTGAAAAGGGAAATAGAAAGGATGATCCAAGAAAGGTTGATTGTGATTCATAACAGTGACACCCAGAATATCGCGCTGAATCCGTTACCTGCACCTGATGATACACACTTTCCGGCGGTAATGCCTGGTGACACAGAATATTAGAGTCCACTCGGGAATTTGCCGACTGAAATGAGAGAAGGCCATAGTGGTTCTGATAATCAAATTCGTGGCTAAATGTCAGGCTTATCAATTGGAGAATCATTTGTGGTGGCTTATTTTGTTGTCATTTCTATTTGTCCGAGTTATTTCAGAATGGTAATCCGAATGTTGTTTTGTGGCTCAAACCTTTTATCCTTGTATTTTTCTTTTGATCATAGTGCCTCATCTAAAGGGGTCTAGGTTCGTTCTAAGGGTTGTAACCCCAGTTTTGTTTTTTGGTTGTTCGAGTCGTTATTTTATCGGTTAAAGCAATTACCTATTTTACATTATTTCTAGACATTTTCTGTTATTTAGTCCTCTCCTTCCTATAGTTCTTTTTCTGCTAGCTCTAGTGACATGACGTGCGCGCATAGTTCTGGCCTGATCTTAAAAGTTAATCACAAAACCATTGGGAGGTGATCGAGATATTTAAATTACATAAGAACGGTTTGAGATTATTCGAAACCCGAGTCATGAGAAACTGGGGCAAGTAAAAGAAAACCGTTAAAGGCAAGCTGCCAAAATTGACATGGGGTCGTTCATAATAATGAAAATGAGAGTGTTGCCCAACAGTGCTTTAAAGATATGACGAATATTAATTGTGTTGTTTACACTTGGCATGTTTTGAAGATTGGAATGACGAATGCATTTTGTTCTGCTATCCAAACACTTTATCCATCGTCAACCCTTCGAGCCTTATTTTGATTTCTTTCATACCCCTCCTTCGGAATCGGTACCAAAATTAGAAACACAAATGGGGAAGATAAAGAAAGAAAAAAAGAAAAAGAAAACAACAAAAACAACCAAAAAGAAAAAAAAAAGAATGAAAAACGAAAAGGAAAAACTAGAAAAACAAGGAATTGGGAACTACGTTTGACCTGATTCCTCAAAGAGGATACGTAGGCGCTTCACAGCTCGGTCATAGTGTAAATAAAGAAATAAAAATCCCCAAGCTAGAAACTGGGGCAACAAAAGTTGTGTTTATAAAGGAAGATGTAAACTCCGAAGGTTGTAATTTTGAACCTATTTTGTTTTGTTTCGAGCCTTTAATACCATTTCTTTCTAGCCTTATCCAAATCCACATTACGGTCTAAACAAAGACCTTTTGACCAATCTTTAAAAGAGGCTAAGTCAGGCAAATGAGAGAAGTCTTATCAGAACATAACACTATGATTCCCATCAGAAAAGACTCGGATCTGCAGCAGAAGAAATATGAGAGAATCTTAGCAGTAACACCACCAATCCCCAGCGGAAAAGTAACACAAATGAGAGAGTCTTAGCGGTGAAAACCTTCACGGGCACCATAAGGCGATGAAAGCTGAGAGAAAACCGAAATGAGAGAGGCTTGGTAGTGAAAACCCCTCGGGCACTACAAGTCGAACGAAGGTTGGAAATGAGATAGGAAAGCCCCAGGAGAAGATTACAAAAGGCGGTTTAACGACGGATGGTAGGCTATATGTGTATGTCATGTCCATTAGAGTTGGTATCCACGTTTGATAGGGTTATTTTATAATTTCTCTTTTTAGAGAGTCATCCTCGTTTTTGTCTTTTATTCTGTTTCCTTTTATCTTTCTCCTTTTATAAAAATTCCCCAATAGAGTCCTGTTTGTAAGAAATGACTTCAAAATTTTCCATCAACTTTCCAATTATGCAAGACGGAATTTGATTGGTACACCCAAGTGGTATAAGTGAGGAGGGATTAAGCGCAAAGCCAGTGTCCAGAAGGATATTCCCCAGTAATAGGAAATCGACAAAGGGGTGGATCGGTGTGAAAATGATATCTCAATGAAGGTTAATGACCTCGAGGCCAAGGCCAATGAGACTCAAAGGTCGGGAAATGCACATTCCTTAGATATCCCCAGCAGAAAGGTATTTTCAGTGACAAGGGTGAATAAAGAAAATGGTTCACCAGTAAAAGAAAAAGGATATCTCAATGAAGGTTAATGACCTCGAGGCCAAGGCCAATGAGACTCAAAGGTCGGGAAATGCCCATTCCTTAGATATGCCGCCACAGAAGGGGAGATATCCCCAGCAGAAAGGTATTTTCAGTGACAAGGGTGAACAAAGAAAATGGTTCACCAGTAAAACATGCAAGGTCTTCACGAAGGGTCACTATTATAGGAATTCGGGTGGTCAGCGGAAAACCACGTGGAAAGGTTCGCGAATAAAGAGTCGTCAAGGAAGGCGGGGAAGCAAGAAAGGAGAAAACTATCCCCAGCATGAATATCATCAAATGATAACATCCCGGCAGGGTCTGACAACGAAACGCAGAGCAGGGAAAGAGGAGGAGAACCATCCCCAGCAGGAGCACCACAACCAGCCACCACATTTTAAAACTAACTAATTTTTCTTTGATTTGAAACAGAAAAAGAAGGGTTGTTGGCAGAAAAGCACGCCACGAAGAAGATTCTCAAACTGGGGCAGAAAATTTTCTCCCGTTGGGAAAATTTTCTCGAAACCAAATACCCGGTTGGGGAAAGAAGCCAGATAATGCGAGGAAATGATCTTTGAACCCGATTATCCCCAACAGCTTTGAAAGAAAGAAAACAACAAGTTGTGATAGAGGAAATTATACCCCCAGCAGACAGGACAAAACGAGGAAGCTTGCGTTCAGAAAGGCAAGAGGCCGGTATCATCCCCAGCAGTTCTCGAAAAAATGAAACACTGATTTCGAGATTTCCCCGGCAGCATTATATCCTACAAGTTTTTCAAGGGAGTAAAATGCGAGTCCCGAAGGAGGTTTGGAAAGAGGAAAAAGGAAAAGGGGTCCCCCGACAGGACAATCCTCACCTAATGACATTTCAATCCCCCGCGATCCCGGGAGAGAATAAAAGGTTTTGAAGGAAGTAGAAAAGGAGGAAATAGAGAAGATTTTCCCAGCAGCATCATCCCCAGCAGGTAAGTAAACAATTCCAAAGATATCCCCAGCAGTCAAGAGAGAAATAACACGACCTAGGTAGTTGAAGTCAGGAAGCCCGCCTGAAGAATGGAGTGGCGATTTAGTTTTGAAGATGTAGTTGAAGTCAGGGAGCCCGCCTGAAGAATGGAGTGGCGATTTAGTTTTGAGTTGTAGTTAAAGTCGGGGAGCCCGCCTGAAGAATGGAGTGGCGATTTATTTTGAAGTTGTAATTGAAGTTAGGGAGCCCGCCTAATGAATGGAGTGGCGATTTAATTTTGAAGGTTTAATTGAAGTCAGGGAGCCCGCCTGAAGAATGGAGTGGCAATTTAGTTTTGAAGTGCAGTTGAAGTCAGGGAGCCCGCCTGAAGAATGGAGTGGCGATTTAGTTTTGAAGTGCAGTTGAAGTTAGGGAGCCCGCCTGAAGAATGGAGTGGCGATTTAGTTTTGAAATTATAGTTGAATTCAGGGAGCCCGCCTGAAGAATGGAATGGCGATTTAGTTTTGAAGTGCAGTTGAAGTTAGGGAGCCCGCCTGAAGAATGGAGTGGCGATTTAGTTTTGAAGTTATAGTTGAAGTCAGGGAGCCCGCCTGAAGAATGGAGTGGCGATTTAGTTTAGAGTTGTAGTTGAAGTTAGGGAGCCCGCCTGAAGAATGGAGTGGCGATTTAGTTTTGAGTAGTAGTTGAAGTCAGGGAGCCCGCCTGAAGAATGGAGTGGCGATTTAGGTTTGGAGTTGTAGTTGAAGTCAGGGAGCCCGCCCGAAGAATGGAGTGGCGATTTAGTTTTTGAAGTTATAGTTAAAGATAATTTAATAGGAAGTGAAAAACAACAATTAGAGGTTTTAGATGAAAGCAACGAGAAGAAGGAAGCAACAATTGGAAGATTTCAAGTAAGGCATCAATTTAGACCTAGTCGGAGGAATTATCTCCTAGCGTCAAAATCTTAGTCTGATGAATCTTTCTCCTAAGATATCAAAATCTCAGTCTGATGAATCTTTCTCCTGAGATCACAACGATTTAGACCTAGTCTGAGGAATTACCTCCTAGCGTCAAAATCTTAGTCCGATGAATCTTTCTCCTAAGACATCAAAATCTTAGTCCGATGAATCTTTCTCCTAAGATATCAAAATCTCAGTCCGATGAATCTTTCTCCTGAGATCACAACAATTTAGACCTAGTCTGAGGAATTATCTCCTAGCGTCAAAATCTTAGTCTGATGAATCTTTCTCCTAAGATATCAAAATCTTAGTCTGATGAATCTTTCTCCTAAGATATCAAAATTTCAGTCTGATGAATCTTTCTCCTGAGATCACAATAATTTAGACCTAGTCTGATGAATTATCTCCTAGCGTCAAAATCTTAGTCCGATGAATCTTTCTCCTAAGATATCAAAATCTTAGTTTGATGAATCTTTCTCCTAAGATCACAATGATTTAGACCTAGTCTGACGAATTATCTCCTAGCGTCAAAGTCTTAGTCTAATGATTCTTTCTCCTAAGACGTCAAAATCTCAGTCCGATGAATCTTTCTCCTGAGATGGTAATCATTCGATCTATACATTTCAAGTTTTGGTAATCAGGTGCCCACTTGAAGAATGGAGTGGCAATTTATTTTTCGAAGTTTGTTGGTGAAGTCAGGTGCCCGCCTGAAGAATGGAATGGCGATTTATGATCAGAGTTTGTCGTTAAAGTTAGAAGCCCGCCAGAAAAGCAGAACGACGTCTCAGTTTCCAAGTTTTGATAAGGATAGTGAACAATCGAAAAGTGACAGAGTGTAACGGAAATCCCCAGAGCATGAATCAGAAGGAAGGCAACAAGGATAAGAAAAGATAGATTCGGACTTCGAAGGAGAATAGCTCGAAGATCATAAGTAAGGGAATTCTCTTCAGAGTGCAATGCAAGATAGCAACAAAAGAAGCTTGCGACCAGAATGCGAGTCAACAGTCCGAGATGATCAACAGAAGATAGTCACAATGAAAAAAAGGCAAGGAGTTAATCCAAGTGCAGAAGTTGATGAAAGATGTGGTGTGCTCAAGACATGGCCGATGTCACAAGCACTGTATACCTGGTCTTGATCCGAAAAGCAGAACCTACAACTAGCAAGTATCAAAGTTCAAATTTAGAGTCTGCATGAAGCACCAACCAATACTCAAGATCAAGCTTTAGAAGACTTATAGATAGGAATCTTGTAACTAGTAGCTGATAGGCTTAGGTAGTCTTTCTCATGTATTGATTTTGGATGTAATAGCAGGACCACGGACCGGAACCTCGATGGAACGAAACCTCGACGGAACGACACCTCGACTGGCTCTCCACCTCGGTATACCCCTTCCTCACTCACTTTCGAACTACACGTGGCCTGATTCCTTTATAGCCAAGGATATGTAGGCAGCTCAGATACAAGGGCTCGGTCACATTCCTCTTCTTTTAGTTTAGTCCCTCCGAATAAGGGTCGGGTCAAAACACTTATCTAGTCGTTCTTTGTCTGAAAACTCTTTGTGTTTTCAGTCAAAGAGGGGCAGCTGTAGATGCGTGATTTTGCCCCTACCCGAGAATTTTTTATATTTTTAGCGTAAAATATTTAGTTTAGGCCTAATATAGGTATCTTAGCTAATTTTGACTCTTTTACTTTACTTTTACCTTAAAATGAAAAATAACAAAAATATAGTTTTATTAATATTTCGTAGTCATTTTTAAACTTGAAAAATACAAAAATAGTACTTTATATTTTTATCTTTTTATAAAAACGAAAATAATAAAAATAGTTGCATTAACATTTTGTAGTTACTTTAATTTTGAAAGAAAAATATAAAAAATAACTTTGTTTTAATTATTAGTCTTATAGTTATTTTGCTTACGTAGGATTAATTAATAACACCGTGTTCTCATTCTCGGTTCCGGGTAAAGAATAATACTCGGGTTCGAACTACCCGGTTTTATAATTTTCGGACCTAGCCCATAATAATCCGAGCCCACCACACGTGGGGGATACGGACGGAGCACGAGACGGAACCCATAACTCTTGAAACCCATGTGGAGACCCATCACTCTTGGTCTCTCACGTGGGCAGAAATACCAACGGACAAATGATGGGCAAAAATTTTGTCACGGTTAAAAAATGTAAAAAAGGGGAGCGGGGCTAATTTTCATAAAAGATCCCACCCTCCTAGTCTTCATCTTCTCGACACCCTTATGATTTCTCACTTCTTATTGGATCAAACTAGCCGCTGCAATAAAAAGGACCCCCACCTTCAACCAAAGGCTACCACAAAATCACCCAAAAACCAACAGTTGATGAGCCATGAAAGTCATCTAAAATCAGCTGCGCTCTACCATTAACACCAAGAAGCAAAACTCATATTTACTACAATTCTTGGTGAAGAGTTTAGAGAGCTCAAAGTTTCAGGTGTTCAAATTCAATTTCTGGCCAAGGAAAGGAATTTGAGATCATCGCTGCTTATTTCTAGTTTGAGATCTGTCCAGCATCTTGGGTTCAAGCATCAGTTGTTTCGAGTTTTGGGTTGTAGTGTTTGCTCGATTTATGTCTCGTGTATCACTGAATATTTTATCAATCGAAAGTTCGATTCTCAGTTTCCATAGTTGCTGAAGTTCTATTAATTGAAAAAAACAGTTTTAGTTCTTAAATTTCATTTTTGGTGCTGAGATTTGCTGATTTGAGTCCATTTGGAGCACGCTTATGAGATCTGTTCGGAACTGGGTATTGACGTGTTAAGGTCGGCAAGTGAGCTCTGTTGGTATATCCTGGTTCGATTGTGTTTGCTCGACGATGAGGTTCGTGGTTCCGAATCCGATTTGCTATCACTTTTGTTCAGATTGTCGCCATTGAGAAATCTTGTTTGTGCTGCTATATTGTTGATTTGTGGAGCTTCTTTTCCCGGCTCCAAGAGTTTACTTGAAAACAAATAGGTCAAAGAGTCAAAGAGGAATCGTGTAACTGCTCTTCAGGCTCACATTGACAATGTAAGTGTCGCCACCATCCTATTGCCTATCCGCTGATACTTGTTCAACCATTAGTATCGGCACTCACTAAACAGCTTTGCTTCATCTATGGAGTATTAGTGTTTCTTTTTCCTCTTATGCGCATGTGTGTGTCTTTGCGTGGCTGAACTATTTTGGCCTTTCAACGATTGGATCTGAAAATTAAATAAGTTTATAGATCCAATCACATGAACTTCTCAGCTTGAGACGCCAATAGATTTTGTTTTCAAACAAACACAAGGCTTCTAACATTGTTCACTGAACTTGCTGCATACTTGTGGAGTAGAGGTATCTTTTTTTGGAAATCCCAATCTTTGCATTGATTAGGTGTTACTTATATTCCAACTATCTTGAGCTTGCAGAGGTTGCACACACAGATATTTGGACTGCATGTATTTAAGAAAATCCCGAATGGAAACATTTTGGAAGCATAATCTGCGTAAATTGTTATGAATGATTACTTGTTCTCTGCCTAAGTATATGGTGATACTTTATTGTCAAATTATCTATGTGTATTTTGAACTTCCTCTATAGTTCTTTAGTGCATTCTTTTGTAATGCTCAGATGGGAAGAGTTCCCATTTTAATATCAATTCTTGATCTGTTGTTGTACTTCATTCTTATATTTGTATTTGTGTTTCTATTACAATATTATTCAGGCCAACAATGCACGTAGTTGGACATGTATGATCATTGCCAAGCCCGGATTTTATAACATTAATTAACTAAGGCTCGAGCCTCGCCGCATTGAAAAATAAATAATTGCGGGGCCCTCAATTAATTGTAATGAAAACTTTAGACTTGGAAGGGCCGTTTAGTGAATTTCACGGTCTTTCCAAAAGTTGAACAACAAGACGTAGAATCTTTAGGCACGGCTTTAATAAAATACTTTCCTAATTATGGGTGCGCATTTATGTGACCCAAATCTTACTCTCGGCGAAACTGAAATGCATTAAAGTCACATGCGTACTGGTTACGGTGTGACTCGAAATGTGTTTTCGTGACGTTGCAATTCTTCTAAAAATTGAAAAGCGAAACATAATAGCACATAGTTAAAATATATAAAAGCAAAAATTGTAGTTGAGCGACCGTGCTAAAACAACGGAATCCGGGAGTGCCTAACACCTTCTCCCGGGTTAACAGAATTCCTTATCCAGGTTTCTAGTTTCGCAGACTATATGACAGAGTCATAAATTTCCTCGGTTCGGGATTAAACCGGTGACTTGGGACACCATTATTTTCCCAAGTGGCGACTCGAAAAAATTAAATAAATTGATCCCGTTCCGACTGTCCTTTAAGTGGAAAAACTCCTTCACTGATTATTATATTCCTTCTCGGGGTGTAGTATTAAACGATTGCACATTTACGTTTACACGTTGTGTGCGGTGCGGAAAAAGGAGGTGTGACAATTGCAAATTGGTCAACTACTGCAATTTTATAGTACTTCAACTATATTAAATGGGCATCACATGATCCCACATGTACACTCTTCTCCCTAATCTATGCTGTTTAATGTAGTTTCGTTTTATTAATTGCTTCTTAAATAGTTAAATTAAAGTTTAAGATGCTCGCTTAGTTGACTTTCCAAAATAAACTTAAAAGATATAGGATATAATGGCGTACCACGAAAATTAAAAGAATATTATTAACATCAACTTTACAATCTAGATGTACTAATTTTTTGTTTTAAGAAATGTGTTATCCTCATACGGATGTCAGTAGGTGAAATAATAAGATGAAATAGATAAATAATACCCCAATAATCTGTGATGGGAGGTGATATTGCCAAATCCCAAATAAATTCATCATATTGTTTTTCAGAAAATGAGTAATTCACGCTGAAATTCAAAGTTTTTGCACAATTGTTACCTACAATCAGCTTGATATAGTTGAGATTTCGTTCTTAAATTGTAAAATGTATACAAAATCGACAAAATCAACAAATAGATTGTCACTATACAATATAAATTGGTATTATACAAAATAGATTGTTACTATATAGTAAATATATAAAATAGATGTAACTATACAAAATATATACAAAATAGATGTAACTATACAAAATAGATTGTCACTATACAAAAAATATACAAAATAGATGTTACTATACAAAATATATACAAAACGACTGTCACTATACAAAAATACATGATACACTCCAAAATATTAGAAAATACACATTATACATAATTTTTATACATATTATACATTCACGATACAAATTATATTTGGGATACACAAATATATACACTTTAGATACACAAGCGCAGTTGAGATAGGCTCAATGTACACCAATGATACACTATCGAACTTAGGATACAATATTTATACATTGCAAAAAAAATTTTCTCCATTGCGCTAGGTAGGGGTCGAACCTGCGACCATCCAATTTGACCAGTCCATTTGTTGACTCAATCCATTTTGACCCTCCCAAAAGGGATCTTTATCTTCTTATACCATATATGAAACCTTATTACCCTCAATGTTTAAGGTATGTGTTAATTACATTTTAGCATACCAAATTGTCATTTATATACCATATTCAAATTAGGGGTATAATTAATGCTTCATTTATATTAGGCATTAATTTAGGAGCGTATATTCTCAAATTTACCTTTACCCGCCTCTCTCTCCTCCTACCCCCCTCCCACACACCCACGTTTTACCTTCACTACCTCCAGCTTCAATCCCCTCGCCAATTTTCTGCTTGCATCTCTCTCGCTTTAATCCTTGACGTAAACCTCCCTCACCAATAATCTTCAAACTATCTACATTGTGTGAAGACTCAATGTAATTATTGTATATAAATTTTGTAGCTTTTTATCATAATTTTTAGATGTTTACCTCAAAGTTCTATGTAATATTTATATATAATTGTCAGTTGAATATAAATTAAACAACAAAAAATAAAAAATAAGTACTCCAATCGTAGAAATGTGTTATCCACAATTAATTTGCAAATTGTCTACAAAATTTTACAAAAACTACAAATTAACTACATTTAACCTACATTATAACTACAATCTGGAAATAATTTACACATGGAAGTTCTTCAAGTTGGAATTGGCCACAACTACATTTCTTATTTTCTAGACACAAAATGTACCGCTTCACACCATCCAACACAGTATATATATGATATATTGAAGCCCTCACCTACATTTCAGAACAAACACAAAGAAAAAAAATTGCAGTATTAAAAATATAGTATCTACAATATATCTACATTTTCTCTACAATTTATCTATGAATTAACTACAAACTACAAGTAAACTACAACTCGCCTACAATTTATCTACAATTTAGAGACTCTGTTTATTAAAATATATTTTTCCAGCACCAAATAAAGAACTTGTAGTCAAATTGTAGATATATGTAGTGATTTTGTAGATAATATCATAAAACTAAAATTCTAAGCATTTTCGAACTACACAAACTTGCATTCTCATCTACCACAATGACATCAACTTCCAATCTCTAATTCTGCCATAGTTATCCCAATTTTCATTTAATTTTATTATTAGGGATTTTTGACATGATTTCGTGTAATTGAGAGAAAAAAAGATGAAGAACAGATATATGTTCGACAATTTGAGTACTGAGGACGATGAAGAACAATTTTGAATTCTACAATTTGTATTGCGATATTTAAGCTTCTAAAGCTCTTCATTGTTTTTGAAATGTGGTGAAAGAGAGAATTACACAGTAATCAGATCTCTTTACGTTTCAAATTTCGAATTTAATGTGGAAAGAATCAAATACAGGTTTTGTGCCTTTTTTCGCGCATTTTAAATGGCAGAATCTGCCTAATTATGGATTAGTATATATATTGTAGTTAAGGTGTGGACTGAGCGAATAATTAACAAATTATGTATATTATAATAAGATTTCATATATAATATAATTAGGAAAAAATCTCCTCCCAAAATTGGCCTAACCCGCCCATTTGATACCCCTACTTGCCGATGTCAATTGAATAATCGGATAAAAAAAGTGGGGTACACGTAAAAAGAAGGAGGTAAAAAGGAATCAGTTCAGTTTTAAGTCAAGTGTTTAACACGTGACAAATTGTGATCCTAATCGGGGACTAAACTCCCGTGGGATATGAATTTGACTACTTTTTCAAAAACAAATTAGGAGTAAGATCTCATTATATTTTACTGTGTGAGATAATAATGAGTATGTTGTTATTATTATTTTAAAAAAATTTATAGTTCTCTTATATTTTAAAGAAGCAGTAGTTCTCTTTTAATAATTCAACTATAAAAAAACATTTAATAGGGATAAAATTTAGTAAATTATACCTTATACCAATTATTTTCTTAATGGGCGTGAAAATAACTTAATCAATAATTAAAATGGGACAGGGAGTAACTGTTTTTGACCATGATGGAATTGAATAGAGGAGAAGAAATAACGAGAATTCTTAAATTCACGATTAACAGGGATTCTTTTTCTTGTTTTTTGGAATAATAAGTTATCAAATAATGTGGCAAGGGGAATAAGTCATTACACTAACAAAATGAAAATCACCATAGTAATGACAAAAGATTGCAGCAGCAAACAACTCTGATTATTTGACAGAACACTATAACACAAGGGCAGTAAGATATAAATTTGATTATTTGACCGTACACTATATACATATCAATCAGTTCAATAAAAATGCTATCTTAAGCAAGAAGCAAATA
This sequence comes from Nicotiana noctiflora, assembly GCA_032618575.1. NCBI lineage: Eukaryota > Viridiplantae > Streptophyta > Magnoliopsida > Solanales > Solanaceae > Nicotiana > Nicotiana noctiflora. The sequence continues at coordinate 189,014 of JASVEL010006918.1, forward strand.
CATCAATCTACAATTAATTATAGTAGATATTAAAAAATAAAAAAGAACCTAAGTTATTAACCCACAACATAGCCAAAGTACCATCAAAACTGTAAAATAAAGAAAAACACTCAACTTATTGAAACAAGCTCTTGTTTTACAGTTTTTTTCCATATCTTAGACAACCCAATATGCTGATTGTAACAGTCGATGCAATTGCAGCCACCAGCACCCAATTGATGTTTACACCAAACAAATCAAACTCATCTCTTTCATTTATCACATTTTCCTGCTCCTCTATTTTCTGTTCTAGTTCAGCAACTTTACTATTCATCTCCTCAACTCTCTGTTCCAATCTATCTTTTACAATAAGCAACTCCTTTTTCTCCTTTTCCCACTCTTTAATTCTTATCATCAGATTTTGATCATTTCCACTTGCCTCCAACTTCTCAATTTTCAACAATAACGCACCCCTTTCACTCTCAATGGTACGCAATTTTTGAATCAACTCATTTTCTCTACTCTTTAAACCCTCTATAATTGCCTTAAGTCGCGATAATTCAGAATTGGACTCCTTCAGATTGTTCATTGCAGTTACGAGATCGTTCTGCAGTCGAGAAACTTCAGCCTCCAGATCATTCTCACCCCCCATATCTGCGTTGGAAAAAAAATAGTTAACTTTTGTTGGAAGTAATTTTTGTCTCGATAACTGAATAACGATGAAAGGAATTGATCTCATTTTGTAGTTATTATATATATACTGTGAAAGTTAAAATATGGGATGCTTAAGAAACGATGTGTCTATGGAGTTTTAGTTAACTGCCGGCACTCAACTGTCGCGAAAAGTCACAACGGTCTAATCCAATTGCTATCAAATTAAAGAGCAATTTTAATTTTTTTTTCCTTTCTTTTTTCTAGTTTTGTTTGGAGATGAGGATTGAGGACGCTGCTAACGGAAAAAAAAGAGAGAGTTTATTAAAATTACCCTGAAACTCGCCCGAACCCCACGGGACCCCTTCCGAATATACTATATTAATAAGTCTCAAAATATATTATATACCTACTCGAGGTCTCAAATCAAGTATAACAACATCGAAACGACGAATCGCACCTCAATTCAAACTTATTGTACTTTAAACTTTTTTAACTTTCAAATCCCGTGTCGAAACAATCAAATCAATCCGGAGTTAACACAAATTTTGCAAACAACTCCCAAATGACATAATGAAGCTATTCAAATTTCTAGAACCAAAATTTGAACCGGATATTATCAAAGTTAACTTCCGGTCAAACTTATAAATATTTCAAACGTTCAAATTTTCAACTTTTGCCAATTAGTTTCGAAATCTTCTAGAAATATCCAAATGAAACTATGGGCATACGCCCGAGTAAAAAAATATCATTTAATCTAACGAAATAATCAAAACTCCGATCCGAGGTCGAATACTAGAAAGCCAAACTTGATAAACTCTTTCAACTTAAAACTTCAAACATGAAATTTATCCTTCCGAACTAATTTAGAAACATTTGAAAACAAAAATCGACGGTTGACACCAGTCATAATACATTATACGAAACTACTCAACATTTGAAATGGTTGAACGGAACGCAAATGCTCAAACCAACCGATCGGATCGTTACAGAAAGTGACCAATGCAAGATGAGTATAGTAGTTTAAACGTATATGTATTTCCTCTAGTGTACTATGTGTATATTTCAATGTATTTTGTTTGGTATAGTATGTGTATATGTACATTGAGTGATTTGTGGAAAGGAATGTAGCCCGCATGTTTATACGTGAAAGAGGCCATTGGAAGGTAATAGAATTAAGATAATAAGAGAGAGTTGTTTGAAAAAGTTGAATTGAAATAAAAATCTGGAAAAGGATAGAGATGGAAAACTCGTAAATGTCCAATTATTTATAATGCCCTCAAAAGCTGTGCGAAGTTACCGCAATGCCCTCATTATGGACATTTGGGCAATTATTAGTGTGGCCGAATATATATTCCGTTTATTTTATCGTAATTGTTACACAAAGAAGAACCAATTGTGTTTTGGCGGAAATTAAAGCTTGAGGCGTGGCTAACCAAATACAGTGATCAGCTTCCCCTTTAATTACTCCTATAAATTTAGTCTGCAGCTGGTATTTCTCTTCATCCTTTCCAACTTATTGCTTCCTTTTCCCATCTATCCATTTCAAATTCTTCTCACTGTAGCCAAACTTTCCCCTTTTTTACTACTCACTATAGCATATAATCAATGACAATTCCAGAAAATAACATAGTTTTCACATTAGTACTACTACTAAAATCATTCTTATTGTACAAATTTCTAGCTAATTCATGTTACAAAGCTACAATGAAACTCAAAAACTCTGCTTACCTTTTCAGAAAACCATCTTTTAAATCATCCCATCAGCTTCCTTTGTACCCCAATATAACAACATGTAATTTACATGGTAGAAAATCACAAACATTAGTATGTGATATACAAGGCACTTTGCTTAGAACACAATCTTTTTTCCCATATTTTATGTTAGTTGCATTTGAAGGTGGGAGCATTTTCAGAGCCTTTTTCTTGCTTTTGTCAAGTCCTTTACTATGTGTTTTAAATTTTGAACTTAAACTAAGAGTTATGATTTTCATTACATTTTGTGGATTAAGATTAAAGGACATGGATATTGTTGGAAGAGTTGTTTTACCTAAATTCTATCTTGGAAACCTCAATTTTCATGTTTATGAAGTCTTAAATTCAGCAGGGGCAAAGATGGTATTTACTAGTGTGCCTAGAGTAATGGTTGAAGGATTTCTTAAAGAGTATTTAAATGTTGATAATGTTATTGGGACTGAGTTGCATACTATTGGGAATTACTTTAGTGGATTGGTATCCAATTCAGGGTTGCTTATAAAGCACAAAGCTTTAAAGGAATTCATTGGGGAAAAGAAACCAGATATTGGTATTGGAACTTCAAGTCTTAATGATCATCTCTTTATCTCTTTTTGCAAGGTATGATTGTTGTTTTATGCTATTAGTGTACTATAACTTATTATACCATGTTATCTGTCTTACTTTTAACTTACAAATCTTACTTATGCTAACGATTACCTAGTTATCTTTTAGGTGATCTGATACGTATAGTGTAATAGTACTATATTTTTTAAGCATGGTACCCACTACTCTAATTAATATACAAGATACGACCAACTTCGTGCCATTCACATAGACATTGCCATAGTGATCTGCCACAAGCGACCTCGTGCCATTGACATAGGCATGACATGGCCGACCTCGGCCCATAGTGGCCTGTACGGACAGCCTTGTGCCATTGACATAGGCATACCACGGCTGACGATGTGCCATTGACGTAGGTATACCACGGCCGACCTTGGCTTATAGTGGCCTTCCATGGCCGACGTAAAGGTGGTGAAAGTATTTTAGGCTATTAGAGTATTTTAACCTATTGTAGCAGGTTACTCATTTTATTTTTCAAGTTACTAGACAATCCCACTTGTTATGTAGATTAACACAAGTACTTATATTTATGTTTTAGGCGACTCGATTACGAAAAAAATGAATAATATATCCTCTGGCATTTGAACAGGAAGCTTATGTGGTTTACAAAGAAGACATCAAAATTAGTGCAAACTCAACAATAATGCCAAGGGAGAAATATCCAAAGCCTCTAATATTTCATGATGGAAGGCTAGCTTTCCTTCCTACACCTTTTGCAACTCTATCAATGTTCATGTGGCTTCCTCTTGGAATAATTATAGCAATTTTTAGAATCTTCATTGGTATATTCTTGCCCTACAAATTGGCCCTATTTTTGGCCACTTTAAGTGGTGTGAAACTCAGTTTAAATTGCAAAGATCCATCAAAATCAGAAAATGGGAAAGGTGTACTCTATGTTTGCAATCACAGGACACTTTTGGACCCTGTCTTCCTTAGTATATTATTGGGGAAACCTTTGACAGCAGTGACTTACAGCTTGAGCAAGATGTCAGAGTTTATTTCTCCTATTAAAACTATGAGATTGACAAGAGATAGAGAACAAGATAGAGAGACCATGCAGAAATTGCTAAGTGAAGGTGATGTAAGAATTTTGTAGAAATTCAAATGCTTGTCATATACTCTCAACCTCATAGCAATCTCGCAAAGAGAGCACAAATATCGTTTTTAACAAACGTTTTTAAACGTTTTCAGGTAGAAGGGTCAAACGGACTAGTTTTCATTAACTCATATTATATTTCCAATTTTTTTTGAAATAAATTTTTATATTTAAAAACTATATAAAAATATTTTAAGTCACAATAGTTGTAACTAAAAATATTCAAAATTTATTTGCAACCTTTGCATAACTGGTAAAGTTATTGCCATGTGACTAGGAGGTCACGAGTTCAAGCCTGAAAATAGCCTCTTGCATAAATACAGGTTAAGACTGCGAATAATAGATCCTTGTGGTATGTGCCTTCCCTAAATCCTGCACATAGCGGAAGCTTAGTGCACCAGACTGCCTTTTTTTTCTTTTTTTTTTTAATTTGCAAAAACAAAGAAAACGTTATTTGACTCCTTTATTAGGTTCAGGTTCATATAAATTGAAATGAAGCGAGTAGTTATTTTGTGTTCCTCTAACAATATCTTTTAGCAGGTGATTTAGTGGTTTGTCCAGAAGGAACCACATGCAGAGAACCATATCTATTGAGGTTCAGTTCGTTGTTTGCTGAGTTAACTGATGAGATTGTGCCGGTGGCTGTGAACACAAGTGTGACAATGTTTTATGGAAATACTGCTAGTGGATTCAAGTGCTTGGATCCAATCTTTTTCTTAATGAATCCCAGGCCTAGTTGCACTATTGAGATACTTGGGAAGGTGCCTAAAGAGCTAACATGCGCTGGTGTGAAGTCTAGAAATAAAAATAAAGGGCAATCTGGTGCACTAAGTTTTCGCTATGCGAAGGGTTTGGGGAAGTGCCGGATCACAAGGATCTATGAAACACAGTCTTACCATGTAGTTCTGCAAAAGACTGTTTGCAAGACTCAAACCCGTGACCTCCTGATCACATGGCAGGGTGGAAAATCTACACATGAGGTGGCTAATTACATACAGAGACAATTGGCTGATGTGTTGGGTTTTGAGTGCACTAATTTTACAAGAAGGGACAAGTATTTGATGCTAGCTGGAAACGAAGGCCTAGTTAAGCAGAATTAGAGGTTGAGTCGGGATTTGAAGTGTATGTGTTCGAGAATTTAATCTGTTGAAGTTACTGAGTTTTAAATTAATAAATTATATATATTTGTTGAATTTCTTAAGACAAATATGTGGTACGAACAAAAATTATTAGGTTCGGCCGAAGCCATATAAGTTGTATTCTAGTTCCGCCCCTGGACAGACTCCCTGATTAGTTATTCTCAACTAATAGCAAATGTGAATTCAACAATCAAGATCTATAAGTATGGTTTGGAACGAGTGTGATTTTATGTATATATTTTAATTTTTCTTGAGTGTGTATACATATATCAAGTTAAAAGTAATATATTCAATTGAACTTATAGAATCCGTTCGAAATCCGCTTCTGCCTTGTAGCAAACCATATAAGTACATATAATTCTTTTTAGGACAGATGTACATAGTATGTTTTTGACCCTTACATGTTGGTTTTTTTGGGGGGAGGGGTGTGGGGGAGCGATAGGGGGTTGGTATCTCACTTTTGGTTTTGGATATGTAATAAACCATTCCAATTATTGACGAATAATATATGATGCCAAAACTTCAGGATTTTCTTATTGAATTCTAGAAGTTGGTGGATTGAGTGCATGAAAAAAAAAACCTCTTAAATTAACCATGGTTAAGTGTTAAAAAGATATATATAAAATATATCTTATATTTATTGGTTTGACGCATCTTTTTGCACAAGTAACCCCTCCAACTTTCATACAAATCGCTTTGGAGGAAGATAAGTTAGGAATATTTTTTGTTAGACACATTGTATCTGCTGCTGAATGTGTCTCGCGTTAACATGAGACTTCTTTTTGTATTTCTCATTTTAGCAGAGATGGAATCACGATTTGAACATTATGGATTCGGGATTGTAATTAATTTAAGTTATTGGATTTTAAATTAATAAATTATACATATTTGATAAATCTCTTAAAACAAATACATGATTTGAACAAAAGTTACTGGGTTCGGCTGAACCAGCATCCCACACTCTTTCTTCGCCCTTGCATCTCAGGGACTTAGCTAGTACCAGCACAAACCCCCTCCCCTCCTTTTGACATGACCCATCACGAGGTCGTCCCCATAGCTCCTCTACTGATTAAGGCTTAAATTTTAGCTCCTTATACTACGCAATCGTTAACTTAATATAACTAGTTGCTTTTGGGCCCAAAAAAAAAAAAGAAAGAGGAAAAGATAAGCTACGGCTGGGTATATTCATTCACTTGTTAGCATTTACATTAAGTTAGGCTACATTTGTTCAAAGAATGAGTTAGGCATAACAATAAATTTAAGTCACAAATTATCTAACACGTGGTAGTACCTAGCTAACTAATTGAACTAACTGTGTACCATAATTTATTTTATAATAGAAGGAACTTTAAATTAAAGACGAAAATTTAAAGAGAGTCATTAAATAAAAGGACCGATAATTGGCGATTAGCAAATAAAGGAGGATAGATCTTAGTGAAGTTTTTGCGGAAAGGTAAATAAGCAAATAAAGGAGGATAGTTCTTAGTGAATATATGTGCATTTGTTTCCATTATTATAAGTGAATATAGATTCTTAGTGAAGGCCACTCCTAGTCCGCTTTTAACAAAATAATTTAGACAACAGTGATGAATTGTTATATATATATTTGCCTAACTTTAACATATATGTTAACATTTGGGTATTAAGATATATAGAGATCATAATAATCTTTACAAGCAGGGTGAAAATAACGTGGTCTTTATACGGAGTACGCATTCAGCCAATCAATCGTGAAAAGACTAGCTAAAGGAGCATTCTACATATATAGCAAGTTCATGAGAAAGATTTAAGCTTAAACCAAGTTTGAAATTTTCACGCATTCAAAATATTACTCCCCTTTTCTAATTTATGTGATGTATAGTATGGATATTTTTTTTTTTTGAACGAATTTTTTTTGTAATTTTTTTTAATATTTTTAATTATTAATCACTGTAACTTATAGTGTTCAAATATGTAAATTCTATTAAATAAAGATTTGATATTAAAATCCGCAATCAAAATGAAGAAGTTTAACTCTAAAATTCAAACTGCATCACATAATTCATGAATACTACTAGGAATTGCCCCATTTTCGTTGGAAAAAATCGATCAAAGTCGGTCGAAAAAGGCATATTTCAGACTGAAAATCGACTGAAACGAGAAGAACCCTAAATCACTGGTCGGTAAGAGCCACCAACCAGATTTTTCGACCGATTTCTGCATGTCTGGTCAACGTCGTAACTTCTGACACACAACCCAATTAAAATTAAGTATAATGACCGATGTTAGTCGGTTGAGTTGTTGGTAATTAAATAATTCATAAAAATATAATTTAAATATTTCGTCCAAAGTCGGTCAGAATTTTAGATAATCTTTGAAAAGTATGAATATACCGACCGACTTCAGTTGGAAATTAACATGGATTCTGATGGAGTGGCAAGTACTTTTTCATCATTAATCAGAAGTCTCGGGTTGGAATCTTATGTATGATGTCGTCTTTGTTTGAAAGCATTTTACCCCAGCGTGGGATTTTACAGTCTGAATCTGAATTTAGTTCAGGGAGAAACCAAAAAATAGGTTCAAAATTTGAAAAACACCTAGAATTTGCATTAATTAAAAATAAAACATCAATTAATTAGTGATTTTTAAGGGGAAAAGAAAAGTGTCCCACGTTAATATATCTATACTATATTAAAAGCACGAAAACTCTTAGTGAAGTATTGTTCACCTTTTTACCCTTTAAAAATAGGGTTCACACTAAATAAAATAGTCGATTAAGCATTTCCTATTATTTAGGATATGAAAATTAAATTGGTTATTAAATCTTTTCTTATTTAAACAAGATACTTAAAATTTAGAACTTTAAAAATGATTAATTTTTTTTATCAAACAAGAAATGTAACGACCCGACCGATCGTTTTGAGCTCCATCGTGTAGCAATTTGAGGCCATAAGCAGCTCCACTTCAGGTATTATGACTTGTACACATAGTCGAAATGGAATTTCGGGAAGTTCGGAGTTGATCTAGAAAGAGAATTCTCATTTCGGAAGCTTTAAGTTGAAAGAATTGCCTAAGATTGGATTTTTGAGTAAACGACCTCAGCATCGGAATTCGAAGGGTCCAACAGGTTCATATGATGATTTTGGATTTGGGCATATGTCTGGATAAGGTTTTGGAAGACCCGGGAATATTTCAGCACCTATTGTGAAAGTTAGCATTTTTGGAAGAATTCATAATTTGGGTTGAAGTGCATTTCATTGTTATCAATGTCCGTTTGAGATCTTGAGTATGAGATTAGCTCTGTATGGTGATTCAGGTGTTGGGAGCGCGATCGGAAGTGAATTATGAGGTCTGTGGGTCATTTTGGAGTTATTTAATTAAATATAGAAATTTGAAGGTTATTGAGGAGTTTGAACGAAAGTGAACTTTTTGATATCGGGGTCGGATTTTGATTCCGGAAGTTGGAGTAGGTCCGTAATATCGAATATGACTTGTATGTAAAATTTGAGGTCAATCGGATGTGATTTGATAGGTTTTGGCCCCGAATATAGAAGCTTAAAATTCTAAAGTTCACTAAACTTGGATTAGAGTGAGATTCATGGTTTTAGCATTGTTTGATGTGATTTGAGGCCTCAAGCAGGTCTGTATTATATTTTGGGACTGGTTGATGTGATTGGATGGGGTCCCGGGACCTCAGGTGTGTTTCGGGGTAGTTTTAGATCATTTCGGGCTGTTTTGCAATAGCTGATGCTGGTATTTGGTGTTGTTCTTCACGTTCACAATGATGCTCTCACGTCTGCGAAGAAGGATTTGGCTTCAGGGACTTTGTTCTTCGCGTTCGCGAAGAACGAAATCTCTCTTACATAGGTCTCATTTCGGAGGCACATATCTCGCAATTTATAAAGTATTTTGAGATGATCTAAAAATGAAAATTGTAGCACGTTGTATGTAGTTTTCAAAAAGGTGAATTATTTAGAAATTGAATTTCTGTACAAAAAGTTATGGCTGGTACACTACAGGTTGTTCGGGAAAATAAAGAAGAAATTTTTATTGCATAGGGCTGACTGTGGCAGCTTATATCAAAAAATTCAATAAGTAATTGGGAAATTTCCAAAACTATAAAGTTGTAGATCTTGGTGTCTAGTTTTCAAAATATTTAACCAATTGTAATTTGTAGTTTTGTATAAAACGTTATGGTCATTATACTAGAGGCTTTTTGAGACGAGTTTGAAAAATAATTTTTGGGAATTTTCTTCTTTGCAAATGCTACAGGGTCTCGCGAATACGAAGAGGAGTCGCCTGGGCAGTGTATAAGTGTAAAGAAATGGGTTTGGCTAATTTTATCTCATTTCCTCCATGGGAACCGACCTAGGAGTGATTTTGGAGCTCCATTTTCACCATCTATGTCAAGGTAAGTGATTCCCACATTTGCAAGTTAATTACTTGGATTATATGTAGATTTTAACATGGAAAATTAGCTAAAATTGGAGTTTTAAAGAAAACCCTAGAAATTTGGTATTCTTGAAATTTTACCACAATTTGGACACGAAATTTGGAGTAAATTGTATATTTTAGCTCGTGAGGTTATGGGTAGACTTTATCTTTAAAAATATTCAGAATTAGAGTATGTGGGCCCGAGGTTATTTTGTCAACTTTTTGATAGAGATTAAGAATTGTTATAAGTTGAATTATAATGAGCAATTGATCATATATTAATGAGTTTACATAATTATTTTCTAGTTTGGAGCAATGTTGTCACGACCGGATTTTCCCCCAATATCGGGATCGTGATGGCGCCTACTCGTGGTAGCTAGGCAAGCCACCGTATTCGTACTATCCTGTTTTTAACACAATTTTAATTAAATAAATGCGGAATACTTTATCGAAATGGAAATAATAAATCACACGGTAAAAATCATACCGAAATCCTCTACCGAAGACTTGGAGTCACCAACTCACAAACTACTATGGAATACTACACATAAAAGTCTGAAGGAAATATAACATCATTCTGTTCGTCTCGGAACAATGAGACTACAGCTATAAACAAAAATAAAGAAAGAGACGCCGGGCCTGCGGACGTCTGCAAGCTACCTCGGTCTCAAATGTGATCAACTCCCACGCAATCTATTTACTGCTGCTGCTGCTCCTGATCGTAACCTGGACCTATGCAAAAACGCACAGAAGTGTAGCATCAGTACAACCGACCCCATGTGCTGGTAAGTGCCTGGCCTATCCCGGCGAAGTAGTGACAAGCGTAGGACCAGACACTCACATAAACCTGTGCAATTCAATATATATATGTGTACCACAAAATAACAAGAAATAATCAAGTAATAACACAATAAGAAATATCTTAAAGAATTCAACAATTAACCACAGTTAATAATTTCACAAAGAAAACAAAGTATAATGTAAACACGAATTATATCACTTCAAGAAATAGCAAGCAATTGCACGGCATCACCCTTCGTGCTTTTACTCTCATCCTCACCAAATAAACAAATAAAGTACACGGCATCACCCTTCGTGCTTTTACTCTCATCCTCACCAAACAAACAAATAAAGTACACGGCATCACCCTTCGTGCTTTTACTCTCATCCTCACATCCATAGTACGGCATGATCCTTCGTACATGGTTCAATAACAGAGGGCACGGCATGATCCTTCGTGCATAATCAATAAATAAACATGGCACGGCATTAACCTTCGTGCATAAATAAATAAACATGGCACGGCATCACCCTTCGTGCATTATCACTCTTCCTCACCCAAATAACAATCACGGTTAAGGGCAGAGAAAGAAACAACAATTCATAAATCGTCCCATCAAGGGCAATCAATAATTATCTTCACAACAAGTCCCAACAAGGGAGAACCATAACGATTCACCTGTAATATATCTCAAAATATCATTTTCCAACGACTCACGGTCATACTAGACGCCAGTGTATGGATGCTCGTCACCACAGGCCCATACACCGCACTCGATCACATAACACATAACACATAATCCTATTCCCTCAAGCTAGGATAGAACAAACACTTACCTCGAATGCTTATGAGCAATTCACTCCGTGGAAATGTCTTTTCTTTCAATTTGGCTCCAATCCAACCGTATCTATACACAATTGATTTAATATCATCAATTCTACTCCACAAACTAATTCTTAACACCAAATACAACTTTTACAACATTCTGCCATGAATAGTGAATTTCAACCCGGGCCCACATGGTCGGAATTCGGGGTTAGGACCAAAATCCGGTTACCCATTCCCCACGAGTTCATATATATAATTTGTTTCAAAATCGGACCTCAATTCGAGGTCCAATTCCCAATTTATGAAAAACCCTATTTTCTAACAAAAATAAGAATTTTACCATGAAAATCTTTGATTTCTTATGAAAAACATGTTTAATGATGTTAGGAATTGAAAGAATTAAGTAAAAAGTGACTTACAATCGTTTTGATGAAGAAGAAATCCTTGAAGAATCGCAAATGGGTGTTTTGGTTTTGTAAAATGTGAAGAAATGACTGAAATTCGTGTTTTTCGGGTCTCTGTGTTCGCATTTGCGAACATGGGTTCGCAATTGCGAACCCCGACCAATTTCTGGAGTTTGAAAAAATAAGCTAAGGGTGGGAAGTTCGCATTTGCGAACAGTTCGCATTTGCGAACTATTGTTCGCATTTGCGAACACATGCTGTATAGGCAGTGTTCGCATTTGCGAACAATGGTTCGCATTAACCAAGGCAGTGTTGGGGAAAGTTCGCATTTGCGAGATTTTGTTCGCATTTGCGAACATAGGCTGGCACTGGGGACCTTCGCAAATGCGAACAATTGTTCGCATTTGCGAACGCTGGGCATGAGGGGCTTCGCATTTGCGATCAGGGTTCGCATTTGCGAGCCCTGCCTTGATCTGCCCCCTTCGCAATTGCGAGAAATGCTTCGCAATTGCGAAGCCAACAACTGGGTGAAAAACCAGCGGTGCATAAATTCAGAAATTGATCCTACGGCCTATCAAATCTTTACCCGAGCCCCCCGGACTCCAAACCAAACATGTACACAACCTCAAAAACACATTATGGACTTGTTCGTGCGATCATATTGCCAATATCACTTCGTTTTAATCAAATCGAGCCTCAAACTCATGATTTTCATACTTTTGATTTTCAAAACTTCTCAACTTGGAACTCAAGGTCCAAAACATCCCAAACGACATCCAAATGTCACCAAACTTTACAGAAATCACATATATAATATTTAAGACTTGTACCGGGCGTCGGAACCAAAATACGAGCCCGATACCAAGGTCAATTAATTTATATTTCCTTTAATAATTGCATCAAAAACAATTTCACATAAAAATTCATAACTTGGGCTCTAGGCCTCAGAATTCGACTCCGGACGCATGTCCAAGTCCCATATTTTCCTACGGACCTCTCGGGACCATCAAATCTCGGGTCCGGATCCGTTTACCAAAAATGTTGACTGAAGTCAACCATATCAATATTAATATCATTTTTTATCCAAATTTCTCATAAAATTCGTATTTTCTATCACAAAATCTTTCCGGCTACATGCTCGGATCGTGCACGTAAATCGAGGCAACATAGAATGAGGTTTTCAAGGCCTCGAAGCTTGAAATGATTAATTAAATAAGTGATGACCCTTTGGGTCGTAACAATCTTCACCTATAAAACAACAGTTCGTCCTCGAACGGACAAAAGAAGAAGTACCTGTCGGGAAACAAGTGTGGGTAGCGGCTCGCGTATCGGACTCGGACTCCCAGAAGTCGATGCCTCGGGAGGCTGACCTCGCCACTGAACACGCACGAGAAGGATAACTCTTCGACCTCGGCTCGAACCTGCAGGTCTAGAATAGCCACCGGCTCACTCCTCGTAAGATAGATCATTGTCCAATTGGACGATACTGAAGTCTCTAACACATGTGTGGGATCGCAGTGGTATCTCAGAAGCATAGATACATGAAAAAGCTGGATGCACGGGTGATAAGCTAGGCGGCGAAAGCTAATGCGTAAGCCACCCCTCCCATGCTGTCTAGAATCTCAAATGGGCCGATATACCTGGGGCCGAGCTTGCCCTTAGCTACCGAACCTCGTCGCGCCGCCATAGGCGACGACTCGGAGCAATGCTCGTTCACTCGACCATGAAATCTACATCTCGAACCTTACGATCCGCATAAGTCTTTTGCCTAGGCTGAGCTGAACGCAATCTCTCTCGAATAGTCTTGACCTTATCTAAGGCCTCCGAACTAAGTCCGTACCCAACAACCGAGCCTCTCCCGGTTCAAACCATCCGGCCGGTGATCGACATCGCCTACCATACAACGCCTCGTACGGAGCCATCCGGATGCTAGATTGGTAGCCGTTATTGTAGGCGAACTGCGCTAATGGCAAAACCGATCCCACGAGCCTCCGAAATCAATGACACGGGCTCGAAGCATGTCCTCGAGAATCCGAATAGTCCTCTCGGACCGGCCATCCGTCTGAGGATGAAATGCTGTACTCAACTGAACCCGAGTGCCTAACTCCCGCTGGACCGCTCTCCGGAACCGCGAGGTAAACTGCGTTCCCCGATCAGAGATAATAGATACTGGCACTCCGTGGAGACGAACAATCTCCCTAATGTAAACCTCCGCTAACCTCTCCGACGAGTAGGAGACAGATACTGGAATAAAGTGTGCTGACTTGGTCAACCTATCAACAATGACCCAAATAGCATCAAATTTCCTCCGAGTCAAAGGAAGTCCAGTAACGAAGTCCATAGTGATCCGCTCCCATTTCCACTCGGGAATTTCAATCCTCCGGAATACACCACCAGGTCTCTGGTGCTCATATTTCACCTGCTGACAATTTAGACACCGAGCGACATACGCAACGATATCTTTTTTCATTCTGCGCCACCAATAGTGTTGCCGTAAGTCCTGGTACATCTTCGCGGCGCCTGGGTGAATAGAATACCGTGAGCTGTGGGCCTCTGCTAAGATCAACTCTCGAATCCCTTCGACATTGGGCACACAAACTCGACCCTGCAATTTCAATACCCCATCATCATCTAGGTTTACCTGTGTGGCACCTCCCCGCTGTATTGTATCTCTCAACTCACGTAAATGAGGATCATCAAATTGCCTCTCACGGATACGCTCTAATAAGGAAGAACGAGCGACCGTGCAGGCTAACACTCTGCTAGGCTCAGAAATGTCTAATCTCACGAACCGGTTGGCTAAGGCCTGGACATCTAAAGCTAATGGTCTCTGATTGACCGGAATATACGCAAGACTACCCATGCTGGCATACTTTCTACTCAATGCATCGGCCACCACATTGGCCTTACCTGGGTGATATAATATAGTAACATCATAGTCTTTTAGCAACTCTAACCATCTCCGCTGTTGTAGATTCAACTCCTTTTGCTTGAACAAGTACTGTAGGCTTTTGTGATCAGTGTACACCTCACATGTCACACCATATAGATAATGCCTCCGGATCTTTAAGGCATGAACCACTGCTGCTAACTCAAGATCATGAACTGGATAATTCTTCTCATGTATCTTTAACTGCCTCGAAGCATAAGCGATAACCTTACCATCCTGCATCAATACCGCTCCAAGCCCTGTACGAGATGCGTCACAATAAACTGTATAAGGCCCTGTACCTGTAGGTAGTACCAACACTGGTGCCGTGGTCAAGGCCGTCTTGAGCTTACGAAGCTCGCCTCACACTCCTCGAACCACACGAAGGGAACACCCTCACGGGTCAACCCGGTCATCGGGGCTGCAATGAAGAAAACCCTCTACAAAATGACGGTAGTAACTCGCTAATCCCAAGAAACTCCGGATCTCGATCACTGAAGCTGGTCGAGGCCAATTCTGGACTGCCTCAATCTTCTTTGGGTCTACCTGAATACCTTCCACTGATACAATGTGACCCAGAAATGCTACCGAACTCAGCCAGAATTCACATTTAGAAAATTTGGCATATAGCTGGTTATCTTTCAGAGTCTGAAGAACCACTCTGAGGTGCTACTCGTGCTCTTCCTAGCTGTGGGAGTACACCAGGATGTCATCTATATAGACTATCACGAACAGATCTAAGTAAGGCCTGAATACCCGATTCATCAACTCCATGAATGCTGCTGGGGCATTGGACAACCCGAAGGACATGACCAAGAACTCATAATGCCCATATCTAGAGCGAAAGGTCGTCTTAGGAATGTCAGCCGCCCTGATCTTCAGCTGATGGTAGCCTGACCTCAAGTCTATCTTAGAAAACACCCTCGCTCCCTGGAGTTGGTCAAACAAATCATCAATCCTCGGCAGTGGATATTTATTTTTGATAGTCACCTTGTTTAGCTGCCGGTAATCAATACACATCCGCATCGAGCCATCCTTCTTCTTTACAAATAATATAGGTGCTCCCCAGGGGGAAACACTGGGCCTGATAAAGCCCTTCTCAAGAAGATCCTGCAACTGATCTTTCAACTCTTTTAGTTCCGGCGGGGCCATACGATAGGGTGGAATAGAGATGGGCCGAGTACCCGGTGCCAGATCAATACAGAAATCAATATCCCTGTCGGGTGGCATGCCCGGCAGGTCTGAAGGAAAAACCTCCGGAAACTCCCGTGCAATAGGGACTGAATCAATGGAAGGAACTTCTGCGCTGGAATCACGAACATAAGCCAAATAAGCTAGACACCCCTTCTCGACCATACGTCGAGCCTTAACATAAGAAATAACGGTGCGAACGGAGTGGCTTGAGGTACCCTTCCACTCTAATCGGGGTGATTCTGGCAAGGCTAAGGTGACAGTCTTAGCATGACAATCAAGAATAGCATGGTATGGGGACAACCGGTCCATCCCCAATATGACATCAAAATCTACCATATCCAAAAGCAACAGATCCACACGGGTCTCAAGACCCCCAAATATAACTACGCACGAACGATGCACCCGATCGACTACAATGGAGTCACCCACTGGTGTAGCCACATAAACTGGGATATCCAGAGCATAGCTGGGCACAACCAAATACGGTGCGAAGTAGGAAGACACATAGGAATACGTAGATCCAGGGTCAAATAATACTGAAGCACCTCTGCCACACACAAGAATAGTACCTGTAATCACGGCATCTGATGCCTCTGCCTCCGGCCTAGCTGGTAAAGCATAGAATCGGGGATCCGCACCTCCCCTCTGAGCTGCGTCTCTAGGACGACCATCAAATGGCTGACTTCTACCTCTCGCTGGACGGTCTCCACCTTTACGGTCTCGACCTCCACCTCTATAATCCCTACCCCCGCCTCTGGCTGGCTGGGCAGGCTGAGGGTCAGCTGGGGCCTAAATCATAGGACGAGGACCTCGCTGCTGAGAGTTGCCCGCTGGTAGAGGGCAATTCCTGATAAAATGACCTGGGTCACCACAACCGTAGCAACTCTTGGGCCGATAGGGCTGCTGGCCCCGACGACTCGAATGGCCTCCACGAACACTGCGAAGAGGCCGAGCATTAATAGTAGGCCGGTCTGAATAATGCCCCGAACACCACGATCACCTGATCCACCCTGTGAAGCCTGAAGGGCGGAATGAAAAGGCCTGGAGGACTGGCCTCTATCAAAGGATTCTCTGCTACCAGAGGAAGAACCACCAAATCTACCTGAATGACGAGGCCTCTTATCCGAAGAATAACCGCCTCCCCTAGCAAGAGCCATCTCAACTCTGCGTGCTGCATTGGCTGCCTCCTGAAATGATATGTCACTCCCCACGCCCATAGCCATCTGGAGTCTAATCGGATGATTAAGCCCATCTATAAATCTGCGGACCCTCTCCCGCTCCGTGGGAAGTATCACCACTGCATGACGAGCCAAGTCGATAAATCTCGTCTCATACCGTGTAACTGTCATAGTGCCCTGATGGAGGCGCTCAAACTGCCTCCGAAGTACATCCCTCTGAGTAGCAGGGAGAAAATTCTCCATAAATAGTTCCGCAAACTGGTCCCATGATAAAGCTGGGGACCCTGCTGGTCGAGTCAAGCAATAATCTCTCCACCAAGTCTTGGCGGATCCTGCAAGTCTAAAGGTACAAAAGTCAACTCCGTTTGTCTCCACGATCCCCATAGTCTTGAGAATCTCATGGCAACTGAATAAGAAGTCCTGAGGATCCTCTGATGCGGCTCCACTGAATGTAGTGGTAAATAGCTTGGAGAATCGATCAAGCCTCCATAACGAATCAGAAGTCATGGCCGCTCCATCACCTGCATGAGCTGTGGTACCTGACTGAGTGGCCACAGCTGGCTGAACCACTGGTGCCTGAGGCTGAGGAGCTACTGGCTCCGGAGTACGAGCAATAGGAGTCTGGGCCCCTCCTCCAGCCTGAGAAGTGGGCGGGGCAACCGATAATAAACCCGCTCTAGCAATGCTGTCCATGAATCCCGCTATTCCGACCAAAGCATCCCGGAGATCCGGGGTAATTAAAGCCTCTCCCGGGACCTGAGCTGGGCCCACTGGAGCTGCTGGAACCGGAACCTCCTCGTCAATCTCAATATGAGGCTCCACCTCCGGAGTAGCTGCCTGGGGCTGAGCTCTACCCCTACCACGGCCTCCGATACGGCCTTGGCCCCTGCCCCTCACGGGAGCTGCCTGGGGCTCGGGCTGCTGGTCAGCGGACGAAGAAGCGCGTGTCCTCACCATCTGCGAAAGGACAGAATAGAAATTCAATCAATAATTGAGGAACAAGTCGCACGACAAGAAAGAACAAATGAGAGACTTTTTCCTAACTCAATAGACTCTGGAGGACAAGTACAGACGTCTCCGTACCTACCTCTCAAACTCTACTAAGCTTGTTCGTGAGTGGTGAGACCTATGTAACCTAGAGCTCTGATACCAACTTGTCACGACCCGGATTTTCCCCCAATATCGGGATCGTGATGGCGCTACTCGTGGTAGCTAGGCAAGCCACTGTATTCATACTATCCTGTTTTTAACACAATTTCAATTAAATAAATGCGGAATACTTTATCGAAATGGAAATAATAAATCACAAGGTAAAAATCATACTGAAATCCTCTACCCAAGAACTTGGAGTCACCAACTCACAAACTACTATGGAATACTACACATAAAAGTCCGAAGGAAATATAACATAATTCTGTTTGTCTCGGAACAATGAGACTACAGCTATTAACATAAATAAAGAAAGAGACGCCGGGCCTGCGGACGCCTGCAAGCTACCTCGGTCTCAAATGTGATCAACTCCCACGCAATCTATTTACTACTGCTGCTGCTCCTGATCGTAACCTGGACCTGTGCAAAAACGCACAGAAGTGTAGCATCAGCACAACCGACCCCATGTGCTGGTAAGTGCCTGGCCTATCCCGGCGAAGTAGTGACAAGCCTAGGACCAGACACTCACATAAACCTGTGCAATTCAATATATATATGTGTACCACAAAATAACAAGAAATAATCAAGTAATAACACAATAAGAAATATCTTAAAGAATTCAACAATTAACCACAGTTAATAATTTCACAAAGAAAACAAAGTATAATGTAAACACGAATTATATCACTTCAAGAAATAGCAAGCAATTGCACGGCATCACCCTTCGTGCTTTTACTCTCATCCTCACCAAATAAACAAATAAAGTACACGGCATCACCCTTCGTGCTTTTACTCTCATCCTCACCAAACAAACAAATAAAGTACACGGCATCACCCTTCGTGCTTTTACTCTCATCCTCACATCCATAGTACGGCATGATCCTTCGTACATGGTTCAATAATAGGCACGGCATGATCCTTCGTGCATAATCAATAAATAAACATGGCACGGCATTAACCTTCGTGCATAAATAAATAAACATGGCACGGCATCACTCTTCGTGCATTATCACTCTTCCTCACCCAAATAACAATCACAGAGTTAAGGGCAGAGAAAGAAACAACAATTCATAAATCATCCCATCAAGGGCAATCAATAATTATCTTCACAACAAGTCCCAACAAGGGAGAACAATAACAATTCACCTGTAATATATCTCAAAATATCATTTTCCAACGACTCACGGTCATACTAGACGCTAGTGTATGGATGCTCGTCACCACAGCCCATACACCGCACTCGATCACATAACACATAGCACATAATCCTATTCCCTCAAGCTAGGATAGAACAAACACTTACCTCGAATGCTTATGAGCAATTCACTCCATGGAAATGTCTTTTCTTTCAATTTGGCTCCAATCCAACCGTATCTATACACAATTGATTTAATATCATCAATTCTACTCAACAAACTAATTCTTAAGACCAAATACAACTTTTACAACATTCTGCCATGAATAGTGAATTTCAACCCCGGGCCCACATGGTCGGAATTCGAGGTTAGGACCAAAATCCGGTTACCCATTCCCCCACGAGTTCATATATATAATTTGTTTCAAAATCGGACCTCAATTCGAGGTCCAATTCCCCAATTTATGAAAAACCCTATTTTCTAACAAAAATAAGAATTTTACCATGAAAATCTTTGATTTCTTATGAAAAACATGTTTAATGATGTTAGGAATTGAAAGAATTAAGTACAAAGTGACTTACAATCGTTTTGATGAAGAAGAAATCCTTGAAGAATCGCAAATGGGTGTTTTGGTTTTGTAAAATGTGAAGAAATGACTGAAATTCATGTTTTTCAGGTCTCTGTGTTCGCATTTGTGAACATGGGTTCGCAATTGCGAACCCCGACCAATTTCTGGAGTTTGAAAAAATAAGCTAAGGGTGGGAAGTTCGCATTTGCGAACATTTGTTCGCATTTGCGAACAGTTCGCATTTGCGAACTAATGTTCGCATTTGCGAACACATGCTGTATAGGCAGTGTTCGCATTTGCGAACAATGGTTCGCATTTGCGAACCAAGGCAGTGTTGGGGAAAGTTCGCATTTGCGAGCTTTTGTTCGCATTTGCGAGCTTTTGTTCGCATTTGCGAACATAGGCTGGCACTGGGGACCTTCGCAAATGCGAACAATTGTTCGCATTTGCGAACAAGGCTGGGCCAAAGGGGCTTCGCATTTGCGATGAAGGTTCGCATTTGCGAGCCTGTCCCCCTTCGCAATTGCGAGAAAATTTCGCAATTGCGAAGCCAACAGCTGGGTGAAAAACCAGCAGTTCAAAAATTCAGAGTTTCATCCAACGGCCTGTCAAATCTTTACCCGAGCCCCCCGGGCTCCAAACCAAACATGTACACAACCTCAAAAACACGTTATGGACTTGTTCGTGCGATCATATCGCCAATATCACTTCGTTTTAATCAAATCGAGCCTCAAACTCATGATTTTCATACTTTTGATTTTCAAAACTTCTCAACTTGGAACTCAAGGTCCAAAACATCCCAAACGACATCCAAATGTCACCAAACTTTACAGAAATCACATATATAATATTTAAAACTTGTACCGGGCGTCGGAACCAAAATACGAGCCCGATACCAAAGTCAATTAATTTATTTTCTTTAATAATTGCATCAAAAACAATTTCACATAAAAATTCATAACTTGGGCTCTAGGCCTCAGAATTCGACTCCGGACGCATGTCCAAGTCCCATATTTTCCTACGGACCTCTCGGGACCATCAAATCTCGGGTCCGGATCCGTTTACCAAAAATGTTGACCGAAGTCAACCATATCAATATTAATATCATTTTTTATCCAAATTTCTCATAAAATTCGTATTTTCTATCACAAAATCTTTCCGGCTACATGCTCGGATCGTGCACGTAAATCGAGGCAACATAGAATGAGGTTTTCAAGGCCTCAGAAGCTCGAAATGATTAATTAAATAAGTGATGACCCTTTGGGTCGTCACAAATGTGCATAAATTTGAGTTTTTAGAAGGGCATGAAATAACGGTTATGGAACTTCGGAGCGAGTGAGTCTCCTTTCTAACCTTGGAGGCTACATATGCACGAGGTGATGAGAGTCTGCATGTAGCTACTATCATGCTAATGTCCGGGTAGTCTAGGGCCCAAAATCATATTTTACATGTGATAATTGTAAACGTACTGATAGTTTAAATTGCTTAAATCATACCGAAGTGGCAAATGAATTTCTAAAAGAGTTAAACTTTATATTTTTGAGAGAAATTAACATCACCTTGAATAATTGTTTCCTTGAGGAATTCTTCACTGACTGTTTGAATGTGTATTTCTATGTGTACCTGCGTCGCATGTATGATTCACGAGCAGGGTAATTGTTTATTTATATTTGACTGCATCACATCTATGATTCACGAGCGGTGTAATAGATGCATCTATGGTTCAAGTCATTCTATCCTCTGGTAGTGCACAACTTAAATATTATTGAATCGGACCATACGACCTCGGCATGATTTGCGCATGCTTGTATTTCTTGTCTTGATATTTATAAATGTTGACATTGCTTTTTCGGATTGATAATAATTGTGTAAATGTTGAAAATGGATTTGGAAATTTCCCTATGAATAAAAGAATTGTTTACTTGCTCCATTCTATTGAGTTATAGCCATGTTTATAGAAATCCTTGATTTATTATACAATTGGTATTTTATTATTGGACTACTAGTAAGTGTCGAAGTTGACCTCTCGTCTCTATTTCTTCAAGGTTGGACACACACACACACACACACACACACACACACACACACACACACACACACACACACACACACACACACACACATATATATATATATATATATATATATATATACACACACACACGAGTGACGCTTTGACCAAGGGACTTGTTTTACGAAACTACCATTTTCATTCCTATATATACTGAGCCTTGATATTTCCATTTAGATTTTTATGTTATGAGATGTATATGAGTGATCGAGAGGGTTGTCTGAGGGGCTGTTTATGATTCATGTTTGTCTGAGGGACTGTATACGAAGTATGTTTTGATCGAGGGGGGCGATTATGATTTCATCACTTTATTATAAACTATATTGAACCTCAATTGAAACTATAGTAAAGCATCTTCAAATGATTTTTACCAAAAACTGGATATTAAATGAGATGATTTGACTGATATTCTAATTTGAAAGCATGTAGTGCTTACTGAGTTTACCATGATGTGGATTTATTTGTTTCTTACTGCTCAGTCTCTATTTACTTTTATTACATACTGATTTGGCGTACTCACATTACTCCCTGCATCCTGTGTGTAGATCCAGGTATTTTTGAACCTGGTAACGGGTGTTGATTACGCAGTGGCAGGTCCATTGAAGTTAGCAAGGTAGTAGCTTGGCGATCGCAGCCCTGTTTTTCTCCATCCTTATCTTCCCTTAGTTGTAATCGGTTATTTCCAGGCTATGTTGGTCTTGTTGTTATTAGACGGTTGTAGTAGATGCTCATGACCAGTGACACTCCGATGTTGGACTTTCTTTCCGCACTGTTGTTTTGATTCAAATACTTTATGAAGGCTTATTGTAAAAACGCTTCGAATTCTATCTTAAGAATTAAAAATATTAATTGGCTTTGGTAATGTGTTGGCTTGCTTAGTACCACGTTAGGCGCCATCATGACCGCATTTATTTTGGGCTGTGACAAAGTATAACCATTTTTATGCCTCGTGTGTTAGACTTCATTAATTGCTCAAACGTTTCTTCTTCTGAGAGAGATTCTGATACCTCGATGTTGGATTGGCTCAAGTTTGATGCAAATGACTTTGGATCTGAGGATATTAGCATATCTAAGAGACGCTTTGTTCTACATGCCACACTATTTTGGTTTGATTGATCAATATTGAGTAGTTTGGGTGGTATTGTATTTGAAGATTCATATGGCAGTGGGTTCTTTCTAGAGAGAAAAATTGACCCCCAAACTTCTACAGATAAAAATTTTACCTTAAGGGTGTGTTTGGTATGAAGGAAAATATTTTTGGAAAATATTTTCCAATTTTCCCATGTTTGGTTGGCTTAAATGTTTTGGAAAACATTTTCTTTATCAATTCATTTTCCTCCAATTGGAGGAAAATGTTTTCCTTATCAAAAGAAGGGAAAACATTTTCCAAAGCTCCTTCTCAACTTTTATCACCCTCACCAATCCACCACACCCACTCTCCAAATTTTTTTTTTTAATTTCAGTTTTTCCATCCACCCTACTACCCTCCACCACCACCCACCGAAAAAAAGAAATATTTTCCTAAAAAAAACTATTTTCTACTCTCTAACCAAACAATAGAAAATATTTTCCGAAAAATGTTTTCCACTTACCAACCAAACAAGAGAAAATAAGTGATAAAACCACTCATTTTCCATGAAAACATTTTCTAGGAAAACATTTTTCATAGAAAACATTTTCCTTTCATACCAAACACACCCTTAATGTTAAAAAAGTCAACTATTTGGTATGTTAGTACAAAAGTTGTAGATGTTCGTAGTTTCCGTAATTATGTGACACCCTAATGGCATTCTAATTGTATTCATGACGAACAAAATAATTTTTAACATCAAATAAGAAATTTATTTTAAGAGCTATTTTACTTTATTTAGTATTTACACCAACTTAATTCTAAATATATGATAAGTAATGAGAGACCAAAATTAAAAATTATTTAATATATAAAAAAATAACATTTCACTTTAATTTTTTGTTTTCTTCTCCAATGACTTTAAACTAGTATAAAAGCACGAAACATCAATGCAAGATTGATCTACCTTTTTATTATTTAATAATAAATTTTATATTAGACAAAATCATTGTTTAATTGTTAGTAATTACTTTCTAATACTTAGGATGTTGAAGTTACCTATAATTTTGACTATTAAATCTTTTTTATTTAAACAATATAGGGAATCCTTATAGGAACATAATCACAGTAAGATAAATTAAATAAGTTGAGTAAGTTAATTTTCACAAGAATTTATAATTTTAAAAATTATTATTTCACATGGAACAATAATAATCCAGGTAAAATTAGAAGTCTTCCACTTCATAATACCATGAAACGAAAACTTAACGCAAATTGTATAGAAGTCATACTTAGGAGCTCAAGATTACTTTCATATTGCTAAGAATTTAAGATTTAGGGTTGGTAATATTGAAAATGTTAGCTATTTAAGATTTTCTTTAAAAGAAAATGTTAATAAAATATTTCCAAAAATGTTGTCGTAGAGTTTCTTAGTTTCTTATAGTATCGATAAATCTATCTAGCGTATAGATATTATATGTAATCACTAACAAATATCAAATTAGAAACATGTGGCTAACTGACATTATCGATCACTATTGCGTTAATAGGGATTGACAACATATATTAGTAAGTATTATCGAGTCTACCTAAAAAGTGGCATGAGAACCTAAATCTATTCCTAATCAAAGTCCAAATAATAAATTATTTGTAAAGAAGAGATATTCTTTTATTGAGTTAGATAAATTCGATTAACGTTCATGATTTTTTCTCCAGTAAGTTAGAGTTTTAAATTTTTGTTGATAAATTTGAACACTTATATTCATACTATCTATGTAATTTATAAAATTAATATTTAATGATATGAAATATACGCACAATATTCGTACTCTAAATCTAGTAGTATAATATAAAAGGAAAATAGGGCCTTTTACGCGTTTGATTACGTCCTCTTTACTACAGTATCGTTTTATGCACAAGCAGACAAGACGGAAGGAATGCCGGGCTTTCTGAAATCTGGCCATCTTTGTAAGGACCGTTTAATGATGCAAAAGCATGTCTTCGGGTCTAATAGTTGTTTGGTCAAAAATTTTTTTTTTGGCCAAAAATAATTTTTTTCTCCTTCAAATTAAGGTATTTATCCAAGCTTGTAGAAGGAAAAAAATAATTTTGAGCAGAAGCAAAAGTAATTTTCGAAATGTAGAATAAATAGTTTTTTCCCAAAAGCACTTTTGAAAAAAATTCATTTAAAAACAATTTTTAAAAGTTAAGGCAAATACTAATTGCAAAAAAGTGCTTTTCAAATTAATTAGCCAATATAAATAGCTTATTACTAAAAGTACCTTTTGAAAGATAATATTGCAAAAATATATTTTAAAATAAGCTAATATTAGAAGCATGGCCAAACGGTCTATAAATCACATCAATATTTTGTTTATTTTATGGAACTCTACTTTATATTTTTGTTGGTAGAAATGATATTCATATTACTAATTAATATGCACCATAACAAAAGTTTGCGTCACGACAGACTATTTTTTTTTCTTCTGTAAATAAGAAGTACCTAGGTTACCATTACAATAAATAGTATGAAGTTATTAAAAGATAGCCAGCAATCTACGATAGAGTGTCAGAACTTAAATAAATGAAATTCTAGGACACTGTCATGGTGTTTTACATTTTATAAGTTCGAAATGCATGATAATATCATGGATCTCAAAAATCAGGATAATATTTAAAAAAAAATTGTTTAAGTTCAAAATCCATGACACAGTCATGGTGTTTTCGCATTATAAAGTGGCTAATTATCAACTAATTTTCAAACATTGGCTATTTTGCAAAGCTAGTCTGAAAAATGGCTAGCCGGTAGAACTTTTACTCTGCACATGTTGCTAGATTTGCCACTGGATCAGTTATTGCCAAATAGTCCAGCCACACTGTTAAAGTGATTGAATTGAGAACCAATAGATCATACATACCTTATCCAATATGTCAGATAGGAGCTGTTTCTCAACTACAAAACTAAACAAAATTACTCTGACTCAACACATTCTTGATAAATTTGCCACTTCTTTAGGCATAAAAAACAGAGATGCCATCATATTTTTGCTCCTACAATCCATCATCAACTTCCATTTCAAAATTCATTTCAGACCAACCATACCTTTATATGCTAGAAACCAAATGTACAACCATGACAGACCTGAAAAAAATTCATGCCCAACTCATAAAAACAGGTCTAATTAAGGACAAAATAGCATCTAGCCGTGTCCTAGCATTTTCAGCCAAATCACCTACTGGTGACATCAATTATGCAAACATGGTTTTCACTCAAATAGAGAATCCAAATCATTTTATTTGGAATACAATCATTAGAGGTTTCTCAGAGAGTTCAACTCCACAATATGCAATTCATCTTTTTATTGAAATGTTAACCACTTCAGAAATTCAACCACAGTTGCTTACTTATCCTTCAGTTTTTAAGGCCTATACTAGACTTGGTCTTGCCAAAAGTGGAACTCAACTTCATGGGAGAATCATCAAACTAGGCTTAGAATTCGACATATTCGTAAGAAATACTATGTTACATATGTATGCAAGTTGTGGATTATTGGTTGAAGCAAGGAAATTGTTCGATAAGGATGAGGACGAGGACGTTGTTGCTTGGAATTCTATGATCATGGGACTAGCAAAATCTGGTGATATCGATGAATCTTTGAGGTTGTTTACTAAAATGGAATGTAGAAATGATGTTTCTTGGAACAGTATGATAAGTGGTTTTGTTAGAAATGGAAAGTGGATTGAAGCATTGAACCTTTTCAGCACAATGCAAGAGGAAAAAATTAAGCCTGGTGAATTCACACTTGTGAGCATATTGAATGCTTGTGGACAATTAGGAGCACTTGAACAAGGGAATTGGATTCATAATTATGTTAAAAGGAACAATGTTAAGTTGAATGTCATTGTTGTTACAGCAATTATAGACATGTATTGTAAGTGTGCAAACGTTGAAATGGCGTGGCAAGTTTTTGAGAGTGCTCCGAATAAAGGGTTATCAACATGGAACTCTATGATTTTGGGCTTAGCAACTAATGGATTTGAGGATGAAGCGATTCAGCTATTCTCGAGGCTACAATGCTTGAAACTAAAACCAGACTCTGTGAGTTTTATAGGTGTACTAACGGCATGCAATCACTCAGGATTAGTAGATAAAGCTAAATATTATTTCCAATTAATGAAAGAAGAATATGGTATTGAACCATCAATTAAGCACTATGGTTGTATGATCGATATTTTGGGCCGAGCAGGACTACTTGAAGAAGCAGAAGAGGTTATAAGAAGTATGAATATAGAACCTGATGCTGTTATATGGGGTTCTTTGTTATCAGCTTGTAGGAGTCATGGAAACATGGCGTTGGCGAGATGGTCAGCTCAGCATTTGCTTGAGTTGGATCCAAATGAGAGCAGTGGTTATGTATTGATGGCGAATATGTATGCAGCGTCTGGACACTTTGAAAAAGCTATCGACCAAAGACTTTCAATGAAGGAAAAAAAGATAGAGAAAGAACCAGGATGTAGTTCAGTAGAAGTTAATGGAGAAGTTCATGAATTTGCTTCTGGTAGGAAATTAGATTCTCAGTTCCATGATTTATATTCTTTAATGTACTAGACACATAGAAAAATTTATTGTCTTCTTAGAGACTATTGTACAAAATCACTACTTCATTTGCCATTCACCTTTTATGAATGTCAGCAGAACTAAAAGGAACATATTCATGCAACGTATTGTCAGTATATCTAGCAGCCTAGAGCTACAATTTGTTATATGTAATGACAATCCAAAAACAGTTAGTAAAACTGCGTTCATAAACAGAAAAACAGAAAACGTTAGTTTACAAAAAACAGAAACAAAAAATAATTTTGAGCCCACAATGCATATGGATTAATGCCTCCTAGGAAAGAGCAGAATACTATTCTACAATAGCGGCAATGCAAATTAGAGAACTCAAATGATTGAGCAAATCAGATACTGGACAAATATGTTTGATTTTGTGTGAAGATGACTCAAATCATTTGACCAAATCCAAAGCTGAGCCGAGCAATGATGATGTGGCGCTTACTTTTTTACCTGCTCCTTACGAACTAGAAGTGCTTCTATATATAAACACAATAATCTTTCTCTTCTTTTTCAATGAAGGACAAAGTTCCTTAGTAAAAAGGAAACTTTCAAAAATTTTCATTTTCCTCTAGTTCCCTCACCAAAAACCCAACAAAAGCTGCTATTAACTATGACCCCAGTAGAATATAAGGGAAATGTTGGTCTGTAGGGGAACAGAGGCGGATTTACTTGGGAGGTGGTGGGTCACGTGAACCTATCCTCCTCTCCCTAAATTGTATATAGCAACAATAAATTTCAACATAAAATATTTAAATATGTATAGGTGAACCCATCCTCGAGTGAACATTGTAGTGTACTAGTAGAAGAGTGAACCTTCCTTTTACCATGTCAGTAGTTCGATTCCCCACTTTTCCTCTTTTAAAAATATCCATTATTTCACTTTTTAATTATTAATAAATTGGTCCCATGCTCCTGGTTCCAGGGGCGTACGTAGAATATGTAAACGGTGTCAATATTTTAAAAAGTTAACCTATGAATAATTAAAATAAAATCATCATAATAAAACACATTCAAATACGTTAACAAATTTATTTTAAAACAATAAGCAAATCAAGAGAAGGAAAGAAGATAAAGCCGAATAATTTTGGTATCTTTATTAAGAACTTTTTTATAGTGTGTGTGTCCTTTTTTCCCATATATGTGATGAAATTTCACTGAACAAACTTCGATCAAAAGTAGGAATGGGTTAGTGTTATTTCGAAGTTAAAAAAAACTTAATGCTGCATCTATGCAAAATCGACCTAGGACCATTGGAGACCAAAAAACCAATGTGACCGCTGGACCAAAAGTCACTTGTTTGTCAACAATGTCACCTGATATTTCTTGTAGTTTCTTTAAATCATTATTTACATATAAATTTGTAAAAGTTTCCGGCAGGATGACACCGCTTGCATGAGCATACATCCGCCCTGCCTGGTCCACAAACACAATGTAAGAGACATTCTTCTTTTCGTGTCCTCTTTAATAGTACACAACTCTTTCTTCAGTCAATTTTCAAAAATCCCTAAATCAAAAGCACCTTTCCAGAAAACACTCTCTAACCCCAAGTCCCCTGCAACAACAAAATACCAACTTTTTTGCAAACTAAGGTCACATATTTTTCCAATTTCTTTATCAATCTTACTTCTTTTCTTTCTTTATCTTTTTTCTTTGATTTGTGAAGTACTGAAGTTGGGTTGAAATATTGTTGATTATTTGAACGTTTAAAATTTATTTTGACAGTCATGAATGGGAGGAAGTGTTATAATCGGTATCGACAAGCTTTAAATCTCGCCTTCAGTTCTTCAAAATTGATATTGCTCTTTGCCTCTTCACTTCTTTTTTCTTCTCAAAGTAATGCCATTCTTGTCAATATTACCCTATCATATTTGCTTGAATTTTTTATTTTAAAAGTACTGATGAAACTTTCTTATTCCCAAATTAACTAGTTATGTATTGTTATAACTATAACTAGTTATGTTTATTAGCAAAAACAAATTAACTAATATGAGAGTGAAGAGTGAAGTTTATATCGCTTGTAAGTTGTAATATAAGATTCATATTGTGATAAATGGCAGGGACGGATCTACCATGTATAACATGTTTCCAATATCTCTAAGGTCAGGGATCCAATGTCTCTTGTTTCCAATATCCTAAGGTAGGGGATCAAATCCCTTACCAACCTTTTGGTTTAATTTATATATAAAAAAAATGGTGAACCTATCCTCCGGAAATTCTGGAACCGCCTATGATTTGGGTATTGCAAGATTTTAACATTTGGTTTCAACTATGTAAATGGTTAATCATTAAAGTAATAAAAACTTCCCTGTAGAGAAGAGCACAAATTAGCATATATTTAGAAGTTAAATTGGATCTTTAAAATCACAACAGAAGATTGTTGAGAATCTTCCAAGAACACTTTGCTGACCTTCTAACAATATCATGAAAAGTTGGCAAGTGGCAATTGCCAATTCTAGACCATATGAGGTCGATCAGAGCACTCTCTTCTTTAACATATGATAGTTATTTGTATATGTCTCTTATTAACCCAAAGATCAACAAGAAACGATCACAAACTAGCCGAATATATGTTTCAAACAAAAACTCGGAAGATGGGAAGTTTAATTTTGAAGTTAAAGTCTTCGTTCGGATAACTATTACAAACATAGATCAAAGTAGTAATATAAAACAAAAAAAAATAATGTAGAGAGAAAGAGAGAAGAGAATCTATTTTTTCCATGTGTTCAAATGTGTACAATGTGATACCCAAATCCTTTATTTACAGGATCATATTGGCAATACAAAGGGATGTCATAAACAAGGTATTAAATATTGAGAACATGGGGGAAGATCATTAAGATGTGGGAGTTTCATCCATAATCATAAGAAGTAGTGGGAGGTTAATGGGAAGAGTAGTGGGTGTTACTCCTTTAGGAGTTATGGACATCCACCATAATTAAGTATTTTACAATAATTTTATATTATTTGTTTATTTGCGTATTAGGTCATGAGGTAACATTAATTATCGAAGTCCTCATAAATTATAATAAAGACCTATGCGGACTTTTATGCATATGATTTTTTTCGTCATTGAACTACTAAATTAGATCAATAATCGTTTTTCTTTTTGTTAACTTATGTTTATTTGATCTCTATTTTATAAGTCACACATTATTGTTTAATATTATTTGTAGAATTTTCTTATAAAAGTGTATTTATTGAGATAAAGGTGCGCGCAAAATGCGTACCCTAAAACTAGTTAATATAAGTGCTGGATTTGTTTTCTATTTGAATAAAGAGATAAAGTTTAGAACGAACTAAGAGAAATAAGGGTACCAAAATTCTTAGAACCCATAAAGTACCCTAGAATACAAATACAATTTCGGTATTTTCCATAAAGATATTGAAACCTATAAAGCCTATTAGCCGCCAGCAAAAACAAACACAATAACCTAAAAAATATACTATCACTTTTCACATAATACCATGGTCATCTTCCACAACCAAGTATACAAGAGGAAAAACAAGATGGTTGCCATTGGTAATTTATGTATTCCGCACGAGATTATCTTTGAAATTCTGAAAGAGGTTCCTGCCAAGTCTCTAATGCGTTTTAGGTGCGTTTCGAAATTATTTTGCTCCCTTATTTCAGAACCCTTATTCATTGAAGCACATCAAAAATGTTCCGTGGCTCAATTTCATGTAAGTGCCTCATCTTTGTCGACTCGCATAGATGTCGTTAAGTACTTGAAGTCATGTTTTTGTGGGCTTGACAATCTAGAATATACGAATGGCCTAGTTTGTCTTTGGAACAATGTTGGAAAAGTTGCTATTTGCAATCCTTTCACAAAAGAACATGTCTTTCTTCCTCGTCAACAACCTAAAGAGAAGGGTACTATTATTTGTTTCTCCGTGGGTTTTGATCCCGTCACCAAGAAATATAAAGTATTCAAGGCACACCAACGTATTATACACGGGGATCAAAATTCACGTGAAGTGAGATGCTGGGTTTTCACAATTGGAGTGGACAAATCATGGAGGGAAATTGCTGATTGCACCAATTTTTTCCCTTCAAGATATAATTCTGTTTGTATTGGCGGAGTCATTTATTCTGTAGATAGACTTGCAAAGGTTTACAACATTGCTGCATTCAGTGTCGGAGATGAAAAGTTAATTAGAAGGATCTTGTTCCCTGATGAGGTATCGAATTCAATATTTCCACCAAAACTAGTAGAAATACAAGGACAAGTTGCACTTTTAGATCGCAGAAATTTTCGAGTTGATGGCAACATTCGTTTATATGTTTACAATGGTACTGGTAAAACTGAGACATGGGTGAAGCACATAATTGAGCTACCATCAAAGTCAACAAAGATTGAATTTTTGCCTTCATTTAGCTCCACCCCTAAGGGAGAAATTGTATTGATTCCAATCTGCACTGGTAGGATTTATTCCGTGTTCTTACATGACGTTGCAAAGAAAGGATGGAGGGAAGTTGAGATAGATGAAATTTATGAACGAGGACTCCGTCTGTTGAATCTCGTGGAAAGTGTTTGGTCCTTGAGATAACTTATACTACTACGGTTGAATGATTCAGGGATTAAGAAAGCCTTTTACTCTTCTTAGGAAATTATTTATCACAAATATATATAGAGCTAGCCTTCTTTCAGTATTCAACAGGTTCAGGTTGTTTTAGGGACCCTTCTTTTTCATGTTGGTTTGATGAGAATGGCACCTTTCATTCAGCTCAATTAGTCAATAAACATAATCTTGGTGCAGAGGACTTTGATTTTGTATTCATAGGCACTGTGACAAACCAATTTGTAGTAGTAATTTAAGCATAGGATGAGGAGTGGTGATGATGATATGTATGTTCCATTAGATGTAGAGAATTGTTCCTCGAGTCGTAGAGTATCTGTCAACGATGATGATGATGGCGGCTTTGCCGAGAGATAAGAGTATTCGGTGGAACCGGTAAACTACACTTGCTAGATGTGCGGGACAGAGGGCTCGTGGTAACTGCTACCCACCCTTCCTCCTCTACTTTGAGAACGGAGAGTGGGCAGAAAAATATCCAAGTAGCAAACATGGTATCACAATCACTTATTTTATAGAGGTTACCATTTTCCGTTCAATTGCTTATTTTTAGGGAGCATTAATTTTTACCTTCTTTTTAATTTATTGTACCTATTAAAGAAATATAATTATTTAGTTGCCATGTTAGTAAAATAACTATTGCTGCTAGGTTTTTGAAATATTTTCTTAAATATTGCCTATTTATGATTTTACCTCAAAATAAATATCCTTGTAGTTTTAACAATCAATAGAGAGCCCAGAAGTTCCATGCGTTAATTTGAATAGGCATGTTGGTCCTAAATTAGGAAATTTGCACTTATTCATATTGAGTTTGCACGAATTTAACAGCCTATCATTATTCATATTATAAGTGATTGGATTTATAAATTTAGAAATCTGTTGATAAACATCCTACTTGAATTGTTGTGAGTATATTTGGGCTGAATGCCATTTATTTGGACTTCTTAGGGATTATTATCACTGTTTCCATGATATGATCATGTTTTCATAATATTAGTCCTGAGATGAACACTGTCTAGTAATAAATAGTAAAATTCTTAGATGTTAAACACTAAATCTGTAATTCCTAATAATTGGAAATTAATTGATAATTTTAACTGTGCCTGTGTGACTTGCACACACACACACACACACACACACACACACACACATATATATATATATATATATATATATATATATATATATATATATATATACGTATGATAGTTAATTGTATATGTCTCTTATTAACCCAAAGATCAACTAGAAACGATCACAACCTAGCGGAATACATGTTTCAAACAAAATATTCGAAGTTTAATTTTGAAGTTAGAGTCTTCGTCCTGATAACTATTACAAACTAAGCTCAAAGTAATAATATAAAACAAAAGATAGACAACAATATAGAGAGAAAGATAATTTATTTTTTTCATGTGTTCAAGTGTGTATAATGAGAATATGGGGAAGATCATGGAGGCGTGGGAGTTAAGTCCATAATGATAAAAAGTAATGGAAGGTTAATGGGAAAGAGTAGTGGGTATTACTCCTTTAGGAGTTATGGACATCCACCATAATTAAATATTTTACAATAATTTTATGTTATTTGTTATAATTAAGTATTTTACAATAATTTTATGTTATTTGTTTATTTGGGTATTAGGCCATGAGGTAA
Source organism: Nicotiana noctiflora (assembly GCA_032618575.1). NCBI lineage: Eukaryota > Viridiplantae > Streptophyta > Magnoliopsida > Solanales > Solanaceae > Nicotiana > Nicotiana noctiflora. The sequence goes on from JASVEL010006918.1 coordinate 222,807, forward strand.
CATTAATTATCGAAGTCCTCATAAATTATAATAAAGACCTATGCGGACTTTTATGCATATGATTTTTTTCTTCATTGAACTACTAAATTAGATAAATAATCGTTTTTCTTTTTGTTAACTTATGTTTATTTGATTTCTATTTTATAAGTCACACATTATTGTTTAATATTATTTGTAGAATTTTCTTATAAAAGTGTATTTATTGAGATAAAGGTGCGCGCAAAGTGCGTACCCTAAAATAGTGTGGGCTTACAGGGATAGGGCTCATAAACCGAGCTCTCTAACGCAATAGTCAATATCCGGTTAACTTTTCGAAAATAAGCCTTCCTTAATGAGACTAAGTGTCTCATTTCCTTCTAAATTCAACCTAATTCAACTCGTTCACCCAAGACACTGATAATGAAGCGTAAAGAAATAGAAAATGGGGGAACATAGGGTGGTAACTCATGAGACTACGGGTCGGGTCATCACAAAAAATTAGTGAGTTCGAGGTTTGATTCATTATTTTTGATATTATTTGGCGATTTGATTGCACGGGTAAGTCCGTAGGATATTATTGAGGTTGTGTGCATATTTGGTTTGGGGCCCCGAAGGCTCGGGTGAGCTTTGAATAGGCCACGCATTGCATTTTTGAACTTGTAAAGATCTGGTTTTTTGTTTCTGTGATTTTTGCATTTGCGAAGATGAGCCTCGCAATTGCGAACTCGCAAATGCGAGATTTGAGTCGCAATTGCGAAGTCTTAGGCCTGGGCATATGATCTAAATGCGATCCATTTTCTTGCAAATGCAATAAAGGAATTTTTGGGCACGGATCGCAAATGCGATCCTTGTGCTCGCAAATGCGAAAGGAGGTCGATCGGAAATGCAATCCGATATTAGCAAATACGAAAACTGGCAACCTAGTAAGGGTTCGCAAATGCGAACCCATCTTCGTATTTCCCACATTTGGTCAGGGTTCGCAATTGCGAACCCCAATTTTCAAATGTGATATCAGAGATCGAGTAATATCATACTTAGTGGAATTTTAAGTATTTTTCACCCCACTTTCAAAATACAACTCCTTTGGCGATTTTTCAAGAACAAGTTTCATTCCAAATCAATTGTAAGTCAATTTACTCAATTCCTTCAATCATTAACACTATATAACATATTTTTCACTTAAAATTAATGATTTTCATGGGTGAAATTGGGGGTTTTGGGTAGAACATAGGTTTTTTAAAAATTGAGGTCCGATTTCAAGATAAATTACATACTGGAGTTCGTGTGGGAATGTGTAACCGGGTTTTGGTTTGAACCTCATGTTTGGACAACGTCAGCCCGGGGGCAATTTTGGATTTTTTTTGGAAAAACTTTGGGAATTTAATTTTTATGCATTCAAACTGTTTCATTTAACGTTTATCAAAGCAATTAAGTAATTTGTTACTAGGTTAGAGTGAATTAGAGGTGGAATCACGGGGTAAAGCCATAGTCAAGGCTTGAGTCGAATTCAAGGTTTTGAGGTAAGTGTTTGGTTTAACACTAGCTTGAGGGAATATGAGTTAAGTCTTGCTTGCTACTTGGTAAGTGATCGAGTATGATGTATAGGCATGATGACGAGTATCTATACATTGGTGTCTAGTATGAACGTGAATCCTTGTTTGCGGATAGTTTGGTTTTTGTTATGCTTTTCATGCTTAATTGATGACTTTTATACGTTGTAAAGTCCTTGTGAAAGAAATTGCGATCTTGTAACTTCGTAGAGCATTGGCTTAGCTTGAAACACAAATTATGAAGGTATATGAGATAGGTAACTCCCTGGAGCTTAGGCTCAAGTAATAATATGAAATATGAGATGAAAGTGAAAGAAAGAGAAGTGGTAATGATTTATTCCCTTGTCGGGACGTAATTGGTTATTGATATTGTACCCTTGCCAGGTTGTAATTTGTTTGTTTGTGTACCCTTGTCGGGGCTTCCATTCTTGTTTTGTTATTTCCCTTTCCCTTGTTTGTGATTGTTGATTGGTTGAGAAAGAGTGTTAAAGCACGAAGGGTGATGTCATATATTGAATAATATTTGTGGATCGGGTTAAGTGCGCCGCAACAATGTTAAATGAGATGGATCGGGTTGCACGCCACAACGGTGATATTTATTAGATCAGGTTGCACACTACAACAATGATATTTATTGGATCGGGTTGCACGCCGCAACATTGATGAAACATATTGGGATCGGGTTGTGCGCCGCAACAATTATTGATACACTGTATTTATTTTGGGGTATTAGTTTCTTGTCAACTGTAAATTCTAAAATGCCCTTAGATTGTTATTCTGGATTTGCTGTTAATATTGTTATCTCCCCTCAGCATGCTCAGCCTCCCATATTGTATACTTCTCTTGTATTTTTTATTCCGCTATATATATATATATATATATATATATATATATATATATATATATATATATATATATATATATATATATATATATAATTGTACAAGTTTATGTGGTGGTCCAGTCTAGCTTCGTCACTACTTTGCTGGGGTTAGGCTAGTCATTTATCAACATATGGGGTCGGTTGTGCTGATGCTACACTCTGCGTTATTTGCACAGGTCCAGGTTTCGAGCAGCAGCAGAAGTAGCACGGGAGCAGGCTTTCAGTATCGTGAGACCCGAGGTAGCCTTGCAGGCGTCCGCAGGTCCGACGTCTCTCTCTCATTCTATCTTTTAGACTATTGCCTCCTTGTATTCGAGACAAATATCTTATGTGTTCTTTCATACCCTTGTATTTGGTAATTCTTAGCAGTTCGTGAGTATTGTGACACCATTCTTGGGTAGAGAATTATATTGACTACTCTGCATTTTGATTCAGTTTATAAAATTAAGACTTCTGCTACTATTTAAATTTCGTTGTTTTTATATTATTGCCATAAATTGTTAAAAAGGGACTATGTTGTAAACGAAAGGTAATTAAATTTGGCTTGCCTAGCTTCTACGAGTAGGTTCCATCACGACTCTCGAGGGTGGGAAATTCGGGTCGTGATATTACGTATTTTAGTGTCACAGTTTATATAATTGACTAAGTTAAAATTGATCTTCCATTATATATATGTTTATTTTGAAGAAAAATATATCTATCATGCTACTGAAAAACTTAAATACGTTGAATAACTTATGTGATAGCACACATATGGTATATAGAAGTTTTGACAACAACGTCATACATGCAAAAATTATGATACTGATCAATGTGCTTCTACATATATTCTTATCCCTGAATTCAACTGCGTCTTCCGAAACTAAGGAATATCCTTTTAAATTTGTGTGAAATTTTTTTTAGTATGTTTATGTTTTGCAAATATATTATATAAAGCACAAGGACCAACATCCTAAATATTGGATTATATTTACTACAATATATTTTCTTGCATGGACAACTGTATGTTACTTTCAAGAGAGATATCAAGATCGACAACAAGAGTTCTGGTTATGGCAAAGCAACCAAATCATTAGGCGAAAACATACGCAAAAAAATATTGTCCACAAAAAAGTGTTCGTTAAGATACCATCACATCAAATGCTTTTAAATTATAATACATAATTATCCAACTAATATGACAAAATTGAACATTGTGTAAGTTTTGATAATTTTCTTTTATTTTAAATTCATGTATTATGCTAATGTAGGAGTATTATTTTTCAGCATTTAGACGATTGTTGTATTATTATACTTAGAATATATCTCATTAATTAAATTTTATTATTCCTTCATGTAAATAAATATTTAAATCACACATATTATTATTAACGTGCAACATTTATTATAGTAGTCCTCGTGAAAGGTAACATGAAAAAAAACCCATATATTATTCATAGTATTTATAATCGTCTTTTTCTTCTTAATTTTATTCTCAGTTGAGTACAAACCTTATTAAAAAAGAAAACAAAGAGACCAAAATAGTTTTAGCATAATTTTGGGACTTGTGATCATAGACAAATATGCCTTTCTGTTATAAAAAACTAAAATGAAATGAATTTTTAAATATAATAAAAAGGTGTCATATTCTCCGTGGAACTTATTAAAAATAGAACAGATGAAGTAGTCAATATTATATATCCTTCTACTTTATTTTATTGTTCAATCCTGTCTCCCGTTGTACTTTTCGTCCAAATTTACCCCTGACGTCCATTAAAGTTCTATACTTGTCCCTATTTTAACGACCGGGACACGTGGCATATTCTGAATACAGAAAATGACCTATATATCCCTATACTTTATTTTATTGTTCAATTTTGTCCCTCATTATACTTTCCGTCCTAGCTAGTTTATAATTTACCCTCCATCAAAGTTCTATATTTGCCCCAATTTTTACGGCCAGGACACGTGGCATATTTTAGGAGAAAGAACCATTACAGAAACAAAAAAACTCCAAACCGCCCTAGAACTCATGACCGCATGCTCGTTTTTCCTCTCTTATGTTTTTTCAAACTTCTCTTAAATAAAAAATTTTAATCCGTGTAAGAGATTATCTTAGTCTGACAAAGAGATGAGGTTCAAAGATACAATTTCCGACGCCAGCGTGACTTCGTGAATGGTCTTGAGTACTTGCGCATGTATGAAATCTTACTACATTTATTTTAGCCGTAGAAATTACTTCTCCAGCTTCATTGAACTGTTCAAAATTGGGCTCAACCTCCTATCGTTGTTTTGAGATAGCGGGAGAAAGAATTCCATCAAGCCCGTCTGAGGTTTCAAAATTTCTGGCACACCTATTTTAATTTTTTCTTAAATCAATGAGATTGAAAGAAAATACATATGGAAAGAATTGTGGGCGACTTCGAGCAGTTTTGTTTTTAAAGGTGGAGTTTCATTCGGTGATAACAAGAGGAAGAAAAAAATGTAAGAGAATGAGGAGTAAGAAAATAGAATTAAAGAAAAAATGGTAGCTACAAGCAAAGAGGTGACAGAACCTTGTATCTTTGAATCTCATCTTTTTGTCAGACTAAGATAATCTCTTACACAGATTAAAAGTTTTTATTTAACAGAAGTTTGAAAAAAAAATTTAAGAGAGGAAAAACGAGCATGCGGGTCATGGGTTCTAGGGCGGTTTGGAGTTTTTTTTTTGTTTTTGTGCTGGTTCTTTCTCCTAAATATACCACATGTCCCGACCGTTAAAATAAGGAAAATATATAACTTTGATGGAGGGTATGGGCGACTTGGAAGGAATGTATGACAAGGAATAGGATTGAACAATAAAATAAAGTATAGGGCCCTTTTCCGTATTCAGAATGTGCAACGTGTCCCGGCCGTTAAAATATGGGCAAATATAGAACCTTGATGGACGATAGGGGAAAATTTGGACGGAAAGTACAACGGGAGACATGATTGAACAATAAAACAAAATAGAGGGATATATACTTATCAAATATTTAATTAGCTAAGTCAATCGGAGTGGTAGTAGTTTATATTAATATGGATGCTTGAAAAAAGTATTTTGTTTCGGATTGGAGTAAAGGGATAAAGTTTAAAACGAACTAGGAGAAATAAGAGTATCAAAATTCTTAGATTCGAGAAAGTACCGCAGAATGCAAATATTTTTCCATATTTACAATCGTTCCCAATAGATATGCTCCCTACATAGCCTGTTGGCCGCCAGAGACAACAAAGGCAATAACCTAAATATACAGAAACCCTGACTCCAACTCAAATACACCACTACACGTATACAAGAGGATGGTTTCCATTGGTAATTTATATATTCTGCACCAGATTATCTTTAAAATTCTGAAAGAGGTTCCTGCCAAGTCTTTAATGCGTTTTAGGTGCGTTTCGAAATTATTTTGCTCCCTTATATCAGAACCCTTATTCATTGAAGCACATCAAAAATGTTCTTTGGCTCAATTTCATATAAATGGCTCATCTTTGACGACCCGCGAACATGTCCTTCGGTACTTGAATCAGTCTTTTTTTTGGGAGCTTCACGATCTAGAATATATCAATGGCCTAGTTTGTCTATGGAACGATGATGGAGAAGTTGCTATTTGCAATCCTTTCACAAAAGAACATGTCTTTCTTCCTCGTCAACACCCTAAAGAGAAAGGTTACATGGCTCGTTGCTCCCTGGGTTTTGATCCCATCACCAAGAAACATAAAGTATTCAAGGCACACAAACGTATTATATACGGGGATCAAAATTCACGTGAAGTGACATGCTCGGTTTTCACCATTGGAGTGGACAAATCATGGAGGGAGATTCCCGATTGCACCAATTTTTTCCCTGCAAGATATAATTGTGTTTATATTGGCGGAGTCATTTATTATATAAATAGATTTGGAAACCGTTACAACCTTGCTGCATTCAGTGTCGGAGATGAAAAGTTAATTAGAAGGATCTTGTCCCCTGATGAGATATCAACTTCAGAATATCCACCAAAACTGGTAGAAATAAAAGGACAAGTTGCACTTATAGATCGCAGAAATTTTGGAGTTGATGGCAACATCCATTTATATGTTTTCAATGGTATTGGTAAACCTGAGACATGGGTGAAGTGTTGAAATGTCAAATTTTAACATCCCACATCGGTGGGTTTGCAAAATTAGATGGGAATTTTCCCTATAAAAGAAGGCCTAATGTTTAGGATTTAAACACACCTCTCATTTGCCTTCTTATCTTCTTAAGGCATTTGTATCTTCTCTCTTTAGTATTATTTCACTTTTATTTGGAGTGGAATAAAATATTGGTTGTGTCCGAGGAGTAGGCAAAATTAGCCGAACCTCGTAAATTCCGGTGTTCTTTATATTGTTGCTTTATTGTCTTATTTATTATTTGGTGGCTGCCATAATTTTTGGTATAGTAGTTGTGACTCATTCACACTATATACATTTGGCTTCCGCAACAATTGGTATCAGAGCCAAGGTATTATCTCGGTATGCTCTGTGGTTGCAGCATAGTCTGATCTTCCACATCAGAAAAGATTTATCTTAGTAACTGAGTCAAGGTTCTTTCTCGGTATGCTCTGTGGTTGCAGCTTAGTCTGATCTTCCACATCAGAAAGGAAATAATCTTGATTTGTGTCGTCAGCTATTAAATAATATTTGTGTCAAAGATGGGAGACAATAAACAAGAAGAATCTACATCAAGTGTCAACAATACGTCATCATTGGCATCTTCGCTTATGACAAGAATTGTGTCAAATGCGAAATTTGCGGTAGAAATTTTTGACGGGTCCGGACATTTTGGGATGTGGCAAGGCGAGGTTCTAGATGTCCTTTTTCAACAAGGGCTAGATCTTGCTATTGAAGAAAAGAGACCAGACGGTATTGGAGAAGAAGATTGGAGAATTATCAACCGTGTTGCTTGCGGTACCATTCGATCCTACCTTGCTAGAAAGCAGAAATATCCATACACAAAGGAAACTTCTGCAAGTAAATTATGGAAAGCACTGGAGGATAAATTTTTGAAGAAAAACAGTCAAAATAAATTGTACATGAAGAAGAGATTGTTTCACTTCACCTATGTTCCTGGTACCACGATGAATGAACATATCACCAGTTTCAATAAGTTGGTCACGGATTTGCAAAATATGGATACAACTTATGATGATGGTGACTTGGCCTTAATGTTGTTGGCGTCACTTCCGGACGAGTACGAGCACCTTGAAACTACTCTACTCCATGGAAATGACGAAGTTTCTCTCGGAGAAGTTTGTTCGGCTTTGTATAGCTATGAACAAAGAAAGCGAGAAAAACAGAAGGGCGGAGAAGGAGAAGCACTGTTCGTGAGGGGTCGTCCTCAAAATCAAACGAGGACAAGGAAAGGAAGATCTAAGTCAAGATCTAAACCCAACAAAGATGAATGTGCCTTTTGTCGAGAAAAGGGGCACTGGAAGAAAGACTGTCCGAAGTTGAATAATAAGGCCAAACATAACAATGGAAAGGTCATTATGGATTCAAATGTAGCTGATTGTGATGATTCGGATTTCTCATTAGTTACAACTGAGCCGTCAACGTCATCGGACATATGGTTGATGGACTCGGCTTGTAGCTATCATATGTGTCCCAACAGGGATTGGTTTGTGGACTTTCAAGAAGGAGAATATGGAGTCGTCCAAACAGCGGATAACAGCCCTCTTACCTCATATGGAATTGGTTCAATACGATTGAGAAACCATGATGGAATGATCAGAACATTAACAAATGTTCGATATGTACCGGGTTTGAAGAAAAATCTCATCTCTGTGGGAGCCCTGGAATCAAAAGGGTTCAAAATTATTGCAGAAAATGGAATGATGAGAGTATGCTCCGGTGCACTAGTGGTAATGAAGGCCAATCGGAAGAACAATAACATGTACCGTTATCTCGGTAATACAGTTATTGGGACAACGACAGTGACGTCCAGTGACAACAAAGAGGCAGAAGCAACCAGGCTATGGCACATGCGCTTGGGACATGCTGGAGGAAAATCCTTGAAAACTCTATCAGATCAAGGATTGTTGAAAGGGTTAAAGGCTTGCAATTTGGAGTTTTGCGAGCATTGTGTCAAAGGGAAACAAACAAGGGTTAAATTTGGTACAGCAATCCATAATACTAAAGGCATTTTGGATTATGTACACTCTGACGTTTGGGGTCCTTCCAAAACACCTTCATTGGGTGAGAAGCACTATTTTGTGACCTTTGTTGATGATTTTTCCCGAAGAGTATGGGTGTATGCAATGAAGAGCAAAGATGAAGTGCTGGGAATTTTTCTCAAATGGAAGACGATGGTGGAGAATCAAACGGGCAGGAGGATCAAGTGTATTCGCACAGACAATGGAGGTGAATACAAAAATGATCATTTCAATAAGGTCTGTGAAAATGATGGCATCGTCCGACACTTCACTGTGAGACATACACCACAACAGAATGGAGTGGCAGAACGCATGAACCGGACCTTGCTGGAGAAGGTACGGTGTATGTTGTCCAATGCTGGCTTGGGCAAAGAATTTTGGGCCGAGGCAATTACATATGCATGCCACCTCATTAATCGCTTACCATCTGCTGCTATTTATGGCAAGACACCATTTGAAAAATGGTATGGAAAGCCTGCTGTAGATTATGACTCTTTGCACGTATTTGGCTCAACTGCATATTATCATGCGACGGAGTCAAAATTGGATCCAAGGGCAAAGAAGGCTATTTTTATGGGGATTACTTCTGGAGTCAAAGGACATCGCTTATGGTGTCCTATGACAAAGAAAGTAATATTCAGCAGGGATGTTACCTTCGATAAATCTGCTATGGTAAACAAGGTAACAAATGAAGATACCAAACAAGATGATGGTGCTTCCAAGCAGGTGGAGTTTGAGGGAAAATTTATTTTTCCTACACAAGAAGCAGAGGAGGAAACAAATGAAGATTATCCTCTGGAAGGAGAGCCAGTAGAGGAGATTCCAACTCAGGAACCTCAACAACAACTTGAATCAATAGCAACCAGCAGGCCAAAAAGAAAAATAACGAAACCTGTTCGTCTCATAGAGACAGTTGCTTGTGCAACCGCAATTGCAGCTGATGATGTTCCCACCACTTATAAAGACGCAGTCCAAAGTTCAGAAGACGATAAGTGGAGGATTGCCATGAATGATGAATTACAGTCCCTTCATCAGAATCATACATGGAGATTGGCCAATCTCCCGAAGGGAAAGAAAGCAATTGGGTGCAAATGGGTATTTGCAAAGAAGGAAGGATTTCCTAACCAAGTAGATGTTCGCTACAAAGCAAGGTTGGTGGCCAAAGGATATGCTCAAAAGGAGGGAATTGATTACAATGAAGTATTTTCTCCAGTTGTAAAACATTCCTCCATTCGAATTATGTTGGCTTTGGTAGCACAATTGGATTTGGAACTAGTTCAGATGGATGTAAAAACTGCGTTTTTACATGGAAACTTGGAGGAGGAAATCTACATGACTCAGCCAGAAGGATTCAAAGTTGCTGGAAAGGAAAACATGGTGTGCAAACTTGAAAAATCATTGTACGGATTGAAACAATCTTCTAGACAATGGTACAAGCGATTTGACAAGTTTATGTTGCAGCAAGGGTACAAGAGAAGCAAATACGATCATTGTGTGTATTTGCGCAGGCTTAAAGATGATTCCTTTATATATCTTCTCCTATATGTTGATGATATGTTGATAGCTTCCAAGAATTCGGAAGAAATTGATAAGTTAAAGATTCAACTGAAGAAGGAGTTCGAGATGAAGGATCTGGGTGAGGCGAAGAAAATTCTTGGCATGGAGATAATAAGAGATAGACGTTCAAAGAAACTCTGTTTATCTCAGAAAGAATATTTGAAGAGAGTACTACAACGTTTTGGCATAGATGACAAGACTAATCCAGTTAGTACTCCACTTGCTTCCCATTTTAAGCTAAGTACTACTATGTCGCCATTGGATGAAGCTGAACAAGAGTATATGTCAAAGGTACCATACGCAAATGCTGTTGGTAGCTTGATGTATGTAATGGTTTGTACGAGACCTGATATTTCACAAGCTGTTGGAGTTATTAGCAGATATATGCATAATCCGGGAAAGGAGCATCGGCAAGCTGTGAAGTGGATTCTACGGTATATTCATAATACCGTAGATGTCGGGTTAGTTTTTGAGCAGTAAGACAATCAGTCTGTAGTTGGATATTGTGACTCAGATTTTGCGGGTGATCTGGACAAACGAAGATCAACTACTGGTTATGTGTTTACTTTTGCAAAGGCACCAGTTAGTTGGAAGTCTACTTTACAGTCAACAGTTGCTTTGTCTACAACAGAGGCAGAGTACATGGCTATTACAGAGGCTGTGAAGGAGGCAATTTGGCTTCAAGGATTGCTAAAGGAGCTTGGCGTTGAACAAAAAGGTATCACAATTTTTGTGATAGTCAAAGTGCTATTCAATTAGCGAAGAACCAAGTTTATCATGCAAGGACGAAGCACATTGATGTTCGGTATCACTTCGTACGAGAAATCATAGAAGAAGGTGGAGTTACGGTGAAGAAAATTCATACTACGGAGAATCCTGCTGATATGCTGACAAAGGTGGTGACTGCGATCAAGTTTCAACATTGTTTGGATTTGATCAACATTGTTGAACACTGACGATTGAAGATGAAGACACAACCAAAATTTGTTATAAAGAGAAAATTGAAGATGTGAAATTTTGCCAAGGTGGAGATTTGTTGAAATGTCAAATTTTAACATCCCACATCGGTGGGTTTGCAAAATTAGATGGGAATTTTCCCTATAAAAGAAGGCCTAATGTTTAGGATTTAAACACACCTCTCATTTGCCTTCTTATCTTCTTAAGGCATTTGTATCTTCTCTCTTTAGTATTATTTCACTTGTATTTGGAGTGGAATAAAATATTGGTTGTGTCCGAGGAGTAGGCAAAATTAGCCGAACCTCGTAAATTCCGGTGTTCTTTATATTGTTGCTTTATTGTCTTATTTATTATTTGGTGGCTGCCATAATTTTTGGTATAGTAGTTGTGACTCATTCACACTATATACATTTGGCTTCCGCAACATGAAGCACATAATTGAGCTACCATCAGAGTCAATAAAGATGGATTTTTTCCCTTCATTTAACACCAACCCTAAGGGAGAGCTTTTATTGATTCCAGACAGCACTAGTAGGATTTTTCCCTTGTTCTTACGTGACATTGCAAAGAAAGAATGGACGAAAGTTGAGATGCATGGAATTTATGAACGAGGACTCCTTGTGAGTAGGGTTAGGGTTTTGTTAAATCTCGTGGAAAGTGTTTGGTCCTTGAGATAACTTATACTAATAGGGTTGGATGGTTCAGGGTCTTCTTAGGAAATATTTATAGCTAGCCTTCTTTCAGCATCCATCAAATTTTCTTTATCTTAAAGAAGGAAAACTATTCACAGTTTACTTATCACCATCTTTTTTGTCGCATTTCTATTCTATCGAGAAAGTATAGCAAAATAGATAAAGATTTCTTTGGCACCACTGCAGTCATTGAGTTCTATACTACAGTATGTCCTGTTGATTGTTATTGCACACTGGCGTTTCAAAATTATTTAGGTCAGTGAGACATGTCATTTCACTCATTTGATTGAAGTCTGAAAAAAATATTGAAGTCGAAATATATTTGGAATTCTCTGTTTCTTTTAGGTGTGTAACTCCTCCATATAAAAAAAAAATCACAAAGACACTGGTACTGGATAATGTCAAATTAATAAGTTATTTCATGAACACCGTTAATGCAAACAGAAAAGAGAAATTAAAATACAAGAGAATACTGAGGTGTGTAGTAGAAGTTACAACTTAGGGAGCAAAGAATCAGCTTCAGGATTTCATAGGGACCCTTATTTTTCATGTTGGTTTGATGAGAACGGCACCCTTCATTCAGCTCAATTAGTTAATAGACATAATCTTGGTGCAGAGGACTTTGATTTTGTACCTATAGGCACTGAGACAAACCAATGTTGTTGTAATTTTAAGCAGAGGATGAGGGGTGATGGTGATATTACTGTTATTTCACAAGTTGATGTGTTGAAGACTTCATACTTGTATGGCACTGTCAGTTTGCTCTTGATATCGTAAGTATTGAGTTATTACATCCTTGTGTTTCATCTTTGATGTGTAATGTCTATACTTTTATTTTAGAACTTCTAGTATGTTTATATATTTTTTTTTATTTGGTATAATATTTGCCGGAGATGAATTTTAATGAGGTACATGATCATTCAAGATTCATATAGCTGATTCTCAGTGATTTATGACTGAGGCATAACTAATTTTGTTTTGTATTGAAGCTTCAAGGATGTTTATGTGCTTCTCGTGTATTGACCTATGAAAATAGCTACAATAAACACTTCTTGGGGATTTTAAGGAAGTTCCCTGCTCCTTTATTGATTTTAGTCTTTCATTTTTGTTTTTCCAGGCAGAAAACTTAGGGTGTGTTTGGTATGAAGGAAAACATTTTCTGAAAAATGTTTTTCAATTTTCTCATGTTTTGTTGGCTTAAATGTTTTGGAAAACATTTTTCTTATCAATTCATTCTCTTCCAATTGGAGGAAAATGTTTTCCTTATCAAAAGAAGGGAAAACATTTTCCAAAGCTCCTTCTCAACCATTCTCACCCTCACCAACCCACCCCACCCCTCTCCAAAAACCAGTTTTTTTTAGAAAAATATTTCAGTTTTTCCGTTACCATCCACCCTACTACCCCTCCACCTCACCCCGCAAAGAAAAATTTCTTTTACCTTAATTTTATTTTCTATAATTTTAAATTTCTGTTTTCTTATTTTTCTGCACCACCCACCCTCACCCCTACCCCCCCCCCCCCCCCCCCGCACAAAAAAAATTACTTTTTTTTATAATTTAAATTTTTATTTTTTTTCGATTTACTGCCCCCCCACTCCGCCCAGCCCCCCCCCCCCCCCCCCCCCCCCCCGAAAAAATTTTAAAATATATTTTTCAGTTTTTAATTTTATTATTTATCATTTAAAGGCTCAATATTTTACAAGTTTCAAAATTATGAGTTCGGAAGTTTACAGGTTTAGAAATTATAAATTTACCGATTCGAAAATACGCGATAAAAAGTAAAGCATCACATTAGTTCCTTTAGATTGTGTCAATTGTTAGAGACCTCGGGAAGGGGAGGGGTGGGGGAGGTGGGAGGGGGAGGGGTAGGAGAGTTGCAAAAAAATATTTTTCTAAAAAAAACTATTTTTTACTCTCTAACCAAACATAGAAAATATTTTTCGGAAAATATTTTCCACTTACCAACCAAACAAGAGAAAATAAGTGATAAAATCACTCATTTTCCATGAAAACATTTTCTAGGAAAACATTTTCCATGGAAAATATTTTCCTTCATACCAAACACACCCTTAGTTTTTTTAAACCCAAGTTACTTATATTTGTAAGTAGCATATACCAATAAATTGTTTTGCCTAGCTTTTTGGGGGGATGGAATATATCTTAATATAGTTTTCATACATTTATAGTTTTCTTTAATTTTTATGCAATTTTATCTATTTATAAATATTTACTGTAATTATATTATTTTATAAAATAGTAAAAATTAAATACACATAGGACTTACGTCTTGTGTGTCGGGGCTTACCCCCGAAACACATATAAAATGCCTCAACGTACACCCACGTCTTTTTAAAACACTGCTGTCCACTTTGCGATGCAAGCTGTCTTGTCCAAGGCAATTACTGGGTTCTGGTCCCAAAGATTTCAACCTAAAGGAATTATGTTTACATACTTTGCCTTCGATGTGATTATAAACATCTCATATTGCGTCAGAAAGAAAGTTTAAAAATATATTTATATGCTTTGCCTAAAAAGTATTCCACAAACTTTGAAAAATATAATAACTTTGTCCTTCGTTTGAATTGAATCTAAGCATGTTCTTATTATTAGTGGACTGACTTAGATTTGGCCACAACTAGAAAAAATAAGAACAGATTTGCTCTTCGGTTGAATGTGGTCCCCAAAATCATCCGACGGAACTAACAAAACCAACAAAACTCCATTTCAGATTCAACTTCACGAAGCTCCAATTATGGTCAATTTTCTAGAACATAAGCTTTCATTTTAGGGACTAAGTGTCCCATAAGCATAAAATAAAATAAAGGAAGCAGTAGATAGGTGATCGGCACTAATACTCTCAAAATGATCGGCCGGACCATTACAAATTAACACCAAAGAAGAAAAAGAGATGGAACGAGTGTACCAGGATTTCGGATGCCATACTAAATTTGATATCACACTTCAATTGATTTTTGATGATATTGATACCACACTTCACTTGAATACTTTTTTTTGATAATTATGTTTTTCATTAACCACCAAAGAAGCATTTACAAGCAGTTGAGTCTTCCTCGACTCACTTAGTCTTTACATAAATCTAATACTATTCTATTTTAGAAGCAATACATAGATCATTACAAATAAGTTAGCCAATATATAAACTATTGCATCTTCTTTCTCATTTCACCTTAGACTCCAATGTTGCAAACACATGCTATCTCTCGTGCTATCTGCTCTGTTATTCTCCTTGTATTTGCAAATATTCTGTTGTTCCTCTCTCTCCATATCCCATGAATGTATTCTTCATAGATCATTTTCAAAATTTTGACTTTACACGATCTTCCTTTGGCTTGTGTTACTATCCATGTCTTCATCTATTTATATGATTGCATTGGGTTCATCTGGTTCTGTATCCACTGCATGAGTCTTCCCCAAACCGTTGTAGTAAAGTTACACTCACCAAATAGGTGATCATGTGATTCATATGGCCGATCACATAGACAACATCTAGTATTTACTTAAACACCCCAGCTTGCAAGTCTATCAGTTGTCAGAAGCCTATCATAACATTGTATTCACATAGTGAATAATGCCTTGGGCCTAGCTTCATTATGGAACATTAAAGCTTTCCAAGCTACCTTGCTATGGCTTCCTAAAATGGCCAAGTATATTTGTTTGGTTTCCCTTTCCTTGTTTAAAGCTGTAGGAACTTGCTGAGCCATTTCCCTTGCTTCTATTATCTTTCTCACCATCCATCTTGCATGTTGAGGGATGTTCATTTCCATTGGACTCTGCCTTTTAATGTAGTAAATGTGAATCCATTTTATCCACATTTTATCCTTCTTCCAAGGTCCCAATATACACTGGTGATAGCAGCCTTATTCCATATTCTGAGGTTTTGCAGAGTATAACCTCTTGCAGATTTAGGTAGGCACAATTTATCCCAAGCTATTAGAGTTCTCTTTGTGATTATATTAGAACCATACTAGATATAACTCCTGCAGTATGACTCTATCAGCCTGATCACTTTAGCTGGCAGTATAAATATTTTTCCCCAATAGAACTGAATACCAAAAAATGCTGACTAGACTAATTGCACCCTTTATGCATAGGATAATTTCTTAGTTGTCCATGAAATCCTTGCAACTATTCTATCAATCAAAGGCTATCATTGCATGGCTAACAATTTCTTTGTGTCCAGTGGAATGCCCAAATATTTGAATGGTAACTGCCCCTCTGAATACCCTATGTTCTGAAATATTTCCTGCCTTGTAATGTGACCCGCTCCTCCAAAATATATTGCACTTTTATTGAGGTTAGCTAGGAGGTCAGATGTAGCAGAGAATTTCATAAAGCAAGCATGGAGAATATTGACAGATTTACTATCACCTCTAGTAAATATTAATAAGTCATCTGTAAAACTGAGGTATGTAATGTTCAGCTTACCATTTCTGGGATGAAACTTATAATCTTTAACACGCTTCAGACCTTTGAGTAGCCTGCGTATGTGATGACCCGGTCCGTCGTCACGTGAGTTACCGCCCCGTTATCCCTGTTATATGTTTCACCGTATGTTAATATGCGTGTTTGGTGAGTTTGAAGTGATTTGGGTAGAAATTGGATAGAAATGAGACAAATAATCTCTTTAAGAAAAGCTTAAGTTGGAAAAGTCAACCCGATGTTGACTTATGAGTTAGAGGGCTCGGAACGGATTTTCGATTGCTCGACTAGTTTCGGGGGATGATTTGTGACTTAAGAGTGAAAACGAAAGTGAATTCCGAGGTCCGGAGGGAAAGTTAGCTAAGTTTGGTGAAGTTGGAATTTTGGAAGAATCGGGTCGATAGGTGAGAATTTGATAGGGTCGGAATGCAATTCCGAAAGTTGCATTAGCTCCGTTAGGTGATTTTGGATATGCCTGTAAATTTTCAATTCATTTGGACGTCGTTTGGTTGGTTTCGGCATCGGATATGAATTTTGAAAGTTTAAGTTTAAGTTTGAATCGAATTCTAGGATTTTGGTGATTTTTGATGGTTAAGGTAGCGTTTTTATGATCCGAGCAAGTTTGAAAGTATTAGGTTGAGTTTGTATTTTTGGTTGAGGTCTCGAGGGCCTCGGGGTGATTTCGGATGCGTAACGGGCATTTTTTGGTTTTGGAAAAGCTACTGAAATGCAGCAGTTATTGCAGAATTCTGGGCATTTTCAGGTGCTAGTAGGCTAATTTGGGAGCTCATATCTTGTAATATATAAGGCATCAGAAAGAGTGTAAAACACGAAAGTTGTAGACCTTCGTGTCTAGTTTCCAGAAAGCTAAAGAACTTATAATATGGACATCTGTACTAGAAGTTATGATCGACGGAAAATGACTACTGGGGCAATAAGATGTACAACTTGTATAGTACAGGTGCAAGGTACAACTCGACGAAGCATGGGCAGATTCTTTACTACACGAAATTGGTTTATTTCTTTCATTTGTTTCATTTGGTTTGGATGATTTTGGAGAGGATTTCAAGGGGGATTTCATCAAGCATCAAAGGTGAGTTATTTCTACTTATTTCCAAGTTAAATACAAGGATTGGAACTGAAAACTCAAGTAATTTATGGACAAAAATAGTAGTTTAGGGCTTGAAACTTAAGAGAATTAAATGGAGATTTGAGTGGTTATTTGAACTCCAATTTTGGTAAATTTCATATGTACGGACTCGTGGCGAGACGAGGATTCCGGAAATGTAAATTTCGTAATTTTTCGAGAAGCGGGCCCAGGGTTTGGGTTTTGGCAACTTCGTGATTTTTGGTGTAATTCGAGTTATTTCGATTGGGTTATGATTCATTAGCCTATTATGATGTATTCTTATTGGTTTGACCATATTTGATATCCGAGGAGGTCGATTTGCGAGGCAGGCGCAAGGTGAGCTAGGATTTTTGCCAGTTCGAGGTGATCGAGTGGTTGTAATTAATATAGTGAGGGTTTAAAACCCCGTATTTGCACTATCCAGTGCTATGCTGAGATGAAACACGCGTCATGTGATTTATACCTACAAGGTGTTTGCAAATATGCCTAAATGGCATAAGTTATGGAATTTATTAAATATTGGTCCTATTGAATGTTGTATTGTAGATTGAAGTTGTTTAAGTGTATTGGAACGTTGTAGTATCATTAGGGGGGAAATCCCAGGTATGTATGGCTAACTTTAACCTTTGTAAAGTCAAAGTATTTGGAGTACGAGAAATTGGTACGTGTTATTTATGTGAACTATTTGTGAATTTTGTTTGTTTCACGAGTGTCAAGGCAAGATGACCTATTTCATGAATTCTCGTGATTAATAAGTATTGAACGTTGTTGGTTAAGTTTTTCCAATATAATGGTGTAAGTGATTGGCAATAAACCAAATGTGATTGTGAAAGTATTATGTGGTAAGAGTTGAGAAACAAATGATGGAAGAAAATCATAAATGATGCAATTGGAACAACTATGGTAATAACATATTTGGCTTGTTGTGGGTAATTATATTGTGCTGACTTAAATGGCATATGAGCGGATGAATACGATGGAAATGGTATTGATGGTTATGGAAATTCTTAGTGAATTGTTAATGTTGTTGTTAATGTCCCTTATGAATTGTGGTTTTTGTTGTTGTTGTTGTCCCTTGTGAATTGTTGTTGTTATTTTTGTTGTTTGTGAATTTTGATTATTCGGTGGGATCGGGTTGCGCGCTGCAACACAAAGTAATAAGGTGTAGATTGTGGTGATAAGAGTGGCCGAGGTAATAAAAATGGAAATGTGATCGAAATCACTATTGAAATGAAATAATAAAAAAGATTATGAAATTATTGATGTGAAAATGTTGAAGGGAAAAAAGGAGAGATTGTAAACTTGTTTGGCTTGATTGTACCTTTCATGTGCATTTGATTGTTTATTCTATTACTGTTTGTTATCTATGTAGTGATTGATCTTACTCGGGATAAAGTTTGTTCATACATACCAGTACAATTCAAATGTACTAACGTCCTTTTGCGGGGGGCACTACATTCGTGTTATGATTGTAGGTGGTTCTATAACAAGTAATTTAGCCAATCGACAGTAGTGCCTCCTCTCCATCCCATCAGTTGCATTAGTAAGCCCCATTTCCTCCTAGGGTCATGTGTGGTTCATGCCATCTTCTTTTGAGTTTATTGTATATTGTAAGGTATAGTCGGGGGCTTGTCGCTGGAAAGTATTAATTGAGTTCCTAGTATTCATAGAGGCTCCGTAGACACAATGTGGGTGGTGTATAAAAGTATTTTGGGTAGTAACTGTACAGTTCAGAATCGTGGCCCACGTTGGTAAATGTTGTATGTATTTTTGTAAGTAATTGGTATCAAATGTTGGAATCAATAAAAGGAAGAAATGAACTCAAGTGGTAAGTTTATGCTTAAGTCTTAAATTGCTATTTCAAAAGGATAATGTATATTGGAAATCACGGGGTAACGCATGGGATAGGAAAGATAATTCCAGGTCCGCTTGACTAGGGTCCTCCGATTGAGCGTCAGTCGCGCTTCTCGGATTTTAGGGTGTGACAGTACGACTATGTTCGGCCCCGGGGGTAAAATAACATAAAGCTTTAGGGGGTAACTTAGGTAGCCTAGCCCAAGAATGTCAATTATTAAAATAAGGGGGCTGCTAACTGGGTAAGGGTACAGTAGTTGTTTAATTAAAAGGCACTAAGTAAGTGGGTGAATTAAGAATTGAGAGATAAGATGGTAGTGGGAACTAATATATTTGTTTAATATAGTGGGAGACAAGACATATAGTAGTGGGATCACGGATCTCAAGAAGATGGGATTTTTCCTTATTTGTTTAATTATTTAAAGTGGTCTATTTTTTGAGATAAATAGGGTAGACCTGGATATAACTAAGGGGGGACTCTTTTGGTAAGTTCGGAGATATCATTTTAAGAGAGTGTTTGAGAGATAAAAACTAAAAAGGGGAGGTCATTTTTTGTCGAAAATCAGTGCAATAAATAGAGAAAAGTTTTAAGGAGTCGGTAAGTTTAACTAATACTGTTTCATTGAGAACTAAAGAGAGCTTCAATTTTAAATATCAAGTTATATTTTCGAGTTCATCTTTTAGTTGGTGAGTTTTTAAATTTGTCACTAGGCTGCTCTTTTTACTGGTTGTTGTTGTTGTTGTATGGTACTACTATTCTGCTGATCTTCCTCTTCCTTTTGATTTCTATATCATGTACACAACTGATACACTGGCTATTGTAAGTTGAAACATGAAGCATGAATACATATGAAAGAGTGGAAGTTTGAAGTCTTTAATTAGTTTTAACCTTCTTCTTCACTGGTTATAGTTAGAATATTTCATATACTACGATTATGTAATTGGAAAACTTTGTAGTGGTGTAATAAATAATATTCTATTTTATCTTGGTTATTAGGTGTATACAGTCAAATGCATGACAAGTATAATCAGGTTAATAGACCTCTAATTATTAGGGCGATCTAATTTCAGCATGCAAATGGTTTGAACTTAGGATTAAAACTAGACCTCTAAGTTACCCCATTCCTATTAATTATTTTTCTGCAACTTGTAGTAGTTTGCTTAATTAAACTTCGTCATTTTTACATTTTAGCTTTGCAATATTATGAACATTCGTAAAATAACTTAACTAGGCTTCGACATTTGAATAAGATGGCCCAGGTCATATTTACTACTATATACGATTGGACCCGGCCCACTTTGGCAAACGGACTGCCCATATTTAATCTATTTTCTGATTTAACGAATTGTGTTTGAAACCCGACTATAACAACTCATAAGCATATAATTAATTAGGACCTTTTCTTTATTACTAGAGACGGAAAAATAGAAAAATATAGTCACTTTAGGATCGTCCTTTAAAATGAATGAGACGAGCCTCGCCATATATAATAAAAATGTGGGGCCCTCATAAATGTATATAAAAAGTACTTATATTTCGGGATGTTCCGTTTAGCGGGTTTCATGGCCTTCCCCAAAATAATAACGCGGTAGTCTCTTTAGGCGCGTATTAATAATTTCACTTTCTTAAATTTAGGTGCACATTTATGTGACCCAAATCCAAAACTCAACGGAGTTGAGATATGTCAATAACCACGGGTACATTTATGTGATGTGATTTGAGATGTGTTTTCACAACGTAGAAATTCTTACAAAATAATAATAATCAAAAGCGGTTGAAAGTTAAAATTTGCACATAAGTTAAAGCATGTTATAAAATCAGATAATTAAGCCAAATATGACAGTTGAGCAACCGTGCTAGAACCACGGAACTCGAGAATACCTAACACCTTCTCCAGGGTTAACAAAATTCCTTATCTGGATTTTTGGTTCACGGACTGTTAAATAGAGTCAAAACTTTCATCGACTCGGGATTCAACCGGTAACTTGGGACACCATATCTCCCAAGTGGTGAATCTGAAACTCTTAATAAACAAATCTCGTTCTGATTATCCTTTAATTGGAAAAACTCTATTTACGCCCTTGCGGGTGTAGTAATGTAAAAAGGATGTGTGACACCTCCTGTTATTGCCTGTGGTTCCTCTATTTGTTTTCTCTCCTGCCTCTCCTCTATGATTGCTAGGAAACATTTGTTGTTGGAATCACCTAATTTGATCCAGGTAGCTCTTGCTTTTTGATGCAATATATGCTCTTCCACCATTGACCATGTTTCCATCTTGTACAATCACTCTTTCTCTTGCTCTTGCAACAGGTCACTATAACTTTTTTACATATGGCTTTGAATTTGCTGTATGGCTTGTCTTGCTTGTTCAATTTTGTCATTTAGTCCTTTGAACTCAGTTGTATTCAGTATTCAAAATTGGTTTTTCAACCTTTTCAGCTTTATCCAAATACTCATCATCTTACATGTTGATTGTCCATTAGTCAATTTTTCCCTTATTACTCTGTCAAAATCAGGGTGGCTTGCTCATACATTAAAGAATTGGCTTGTCCATACATTAAAGAGTCTAAATAGGCTCTTGTATAGTTTTCTTGGTTTCCTCGTATTCACAATCATTGGATTGTGATCTGAAATATAAGATTTCCCATATTCAATGCTTAGGTGGCTATAGTTCATCATCCATATGTCATATCCAAATAACCTATCTATGCGACTCCACACCCTATCATCACCCTCCTGTTTGTTTGTCCATGTAAAATAGTCCCCTCTTCATGGTATTTCAGTAATGCCAATGTCCTAACATAGCTCAGCAAGTTCCTTGATATCTGCATTCTTCATTGAAATTTTTGACATTCTGTCTTGTATATTGAGGATAGCATTGAAATCTCCCCCTAATAGCCAAGGTCCTGTAATGTTCTATGCCATTCCCCTAATGTGTTCCCGTAATCTCCTTCTTTGCTCTGCATCATTATGTCCACACACCACTGTACACTAAAAATGAATCCCATTCAGCTTTCCTGTTACCAAACAATATGAATTGATCAAGGTTTTCCAGAGGTTTCATATTATATACTTGTTCACCCCATAATATCCACACCCTTCCATTCACAGCATGCTCATAGTGTGTAATTTTATTCCATCCAGGTACTACTCTTTTGATCACCTTCTCTGCACTGTTTTCATTCACTTTTGTTTCAACTATACCAGCCAGCTTTATTTGTTTACTCTGATGTACTACTTTATTTCCTTTTGCTTATATCTCTTATTCAAACCCCTAATATTCTAGAATAACCAAGTCATTATTGAATGATTATTCCACCACCTATGTCAGGTGGCTGTGGTTCCTCCCTTCTCCCCTCTTCCTGTTGCAATATCTGGAAAGCATTTGCTGTCATTATTGTTGTTCTATTCTATGTCATTATGGTGTTGCTAGGCAAGGCTGGTCATTCTTCACTCTCATTGGTTTTCCCTTTATCAATTGTCACTTTTTGGGTCTCAGGATTGACATTGCATGTATCTGCTTTCTTATCCAGCTGCGCTGTTTGTTTATTAATTCCTCCATTTGTGTCAGCTTGTTGTTGTTGTCCTTGCCCTTTTACTTTCCACTGTGTGATTATTCTCCCCTGGGTCTGTTTTACAGTGTTGTCTTATTTGTGTACTTTCTTCCCCTTTGTACAATCATGCCCTATTTTCATACAATTTATACAGTACTGTGGCTTTCACTCATATTCCACTTGCGCTTGGACCTTTTTCCCCAATGGTTCTTACAAAGTCAATTCAGTGGGAAGTTGTTTTGTCACATTAGCTTCCACCAAAATTCTTGCATAGGACACACGAGTCTGATGGGTGGTACATTCATCTGCAAATAGTGGTTTTTCAATGACACTTGCTAGCTTGCTTAGTGTCTTGTTACCCCAGTAATTCATAGAAAATTAGGTATAGTAACCCACAAAGGAATCTCCATCAAGATCTGGTGTCCATTGCTTCAAGACAATTTGTCTACCACTAATAGTATAGGGCCCTCCGTAGAGGATATCCTTTAGATCCCCAATTGTGTGAAACTTTGCTATGTAGTATCCTTCATCATGTAGATACAAATATGTTATGTTTACTTTACTCCGGGCTTGAGCAACATCTTTTTCAAGAATTTATATCTTGGTAAATCTCCAATTACATTTACGATTAGGACACATTCCCATATCTTATTTTGTTCCTCTATTTCTTCTTTGTCAATTTTAACCACAATGTTACCATCAACAATTTCTGGGGGAAAGTAAGATAGTACCATTTTTCGAAGATCTGTTACCCGCAAATAGATTTGTTGAATACTTGATATTTGATTATTATACTTTTATAGTGGCTAAAGTAAATATTTGATGAAACTTGAAATAATAAATAATTGAGAACTGGAGAGCGATAAGCAATATTATCAAGAGAAAGTTGAGAGAGAATT
This sequence comes from Nicotiana noctiflora, assembly GCA_032618575.1. Classification (NCBI taxonomy): domain Eukaryota; kingdom Viridiplantae; phylum Streptophyta; class Magnoliopsida; order Solanales; family Solanaceae; genus Nicotiana; species Nicotiana noctiflora. The sequence continues at coordinate 246,471 of JASVEL010006918.1, forward strand.
AGAGTTAAGAGAGCAAATTGTGAGAAAAAATAAAGAAGATGGGGGCTACTATAGTTTTTAAAAGGTTAAAATTATAATTTATCAATTATTATGGTTGGGGGGCAATTTTCTAAGGGGGTAGGCCGAAATGGCCAAAAATGCAAAAAATGACCGTTGGGCAACAGTCATTTTTTAATTTGACCATTGGCAATGGTAAAAAAATAATGCATAACGGTAATCGGGTTGGACCACGCTTAGCCCGGTAAAAACTAGGTAGTGGGTTACCGTGTTTCGGGGCACCGGTTACCCAAAAAGGCTCACCCCCACCCCCAATCCAGCTAAATTCCTAACCCTAACCAACCCGCCCTACCCCCGTAGCAGATCGAGCTGATTGGGGCTGAATCGGGTCAAACGGGATTGACAGTGGGCTGACCGGGGCTGAACTGGGTCAAACCGAGTTGGCAGTAGGCTGGCCCGGCCCGTTTAACCGGCTTAGTTTGGAACCGAGTTGGCAGTAGGCTGGCCCGGGCCATTTAACCGGCTTAGTTTGGATCCTTAAGATATCCAACAAAAACTAATGATTTAGTGCCAAAAGAAAAGAATAAAGTAGTCTATTTTTGTACCTCAATCAGGTATGAAAAAATCAACGTCGGGGATGGAGCAATGAGACTCGTGAGAAGTTGAAATAAGCAAATTAACTTTGTTTGGGAGAAGTCGATGTCGTGCTTTCTCAACCTAACAATAACCTGCTCTCTTTTGACTTTCACTTATACCGATGACATTTAACGTATTAGGACTAAAAAGGTCAACAATGTCATGCCCCTCTAATTAATTGCATGGGCTCCATAGTCTACTTCCATCCAAACTATATTCGTAGGCACAATACCATGATCGATAATATGATTTTTAATCAAAAATCATTAGTTCGAGCTAACTGGGAAAATGATGAAATCTCTAATAATTAGAAGCATTTTCCTCTTTAACAGGTTTTATGCTACACGAATTTTAATTAGTCAAACTTATAAGTTTCGACTGTACCGGATGCCATACATATATAGGAAAGAATTAATCAAAGGGAGAAAAACCAATTAAAAAGCAGAGAAAGAAAGTACTAAGAGCTTATTAGTACGAGAGATAAGGGATAATTAATTTTTAAGATTAAATTTGAGTTAATTTATTTTACATTTGATTGAAATAAAATTGCGATATATCTAATCCCGAAATTAGTTATCCCAAAATTATTATATTACTATGAAAGAGTGGAATAACAATCCGGAAATAACTAGTTTGAAATAATTTGTTTCCAACTAAAGGATCCTAAGGGAGTAAAGGAGGTGAGCCCAAGTACATAACGTGTTTCATACGGTTGCATATGCCTCCAATAATGCATGATATTCGGCGTGTTAATCGAAAATAGTTGAAACTGTCCACACTTTCCAAAAACAGCAGTTATGAACGTTCTGTGGAATAAAACAATTAAATATAGGATGTGCAACGAAGCGGTATTTTTGAGATTTCGAATAGCATGGCTGTATATTATAACCCAAAAAAGACCGTAGTGTAATTTTTGTTAGGCAGTAATATGGTCACTATAATAGTAAGTGAAAAAAATTACTATTATTTATGTTATATTAAAGTAACTAAACTTTACCAAAATAGTAAAATCATAAAGTCATTTTTGTCACATAAGAGTAACGGAACAATATGTGAATCCTCTAAACATAGAAAGTAGTGACTGGAAAGCAAAATTTCCAATTCAAAACTAAACACATATGACTAGACTAAGGTTGCCTTAACTAGAAAAGAGTCTTAGCTTTATAAAACCTAAAGTTACATAGATTCATAGAACTCGTCAAAGATGTCATCTTGACCTAATAAAATCATTCATCCACAAATAGAAAACTGAAAACCCTCCATTCCTTTGTATCTTGGTGTCCCCTATCAATATTTCCTCTAATTAATAGCTTCATTTTAAGGGGTTCTAGCTACCCTTTCCTTCTTCAAACAATTCCAGCTAGGAATATGCTGACCATAACGTACTCCAATAATAGTCAAAAATCAGTTTAAACTTCTATGTACAGACAATATAATAAGACAGACAATTTACTATAAAAGGTAAAATTATACTAATAATTCAAAATTATATAAATTGCAAGTGTGTATATACGTTAAATCCATTGTCAAGGATTTGCACTATTCCCAATCTGAGGCATTCTTCCTTTAGTACTTCCCCACTTGCACAACATCAAAACAAATTAAATGTAATATCCAGGAAAGAAATAGACTAGGCAGGGATATGGACGGATCTAGTAGCGTAAATGAACCCATAACTTTCAGTGTAGACCTAGAATTTTCTGTGTAAGACTTCTGGAATTGCTGAAAATATCGAACTAGGAACACAGAACTCAACCAAGGTAATGAGTTCGCTATGTGGTTGGAACCGAGTCGTGAGCCTATAATATTAAAATTCTGGACCCGCCTATGTGACTAGGATGGCTCTGGTTTATGGAACCATGAGCCATATTCTTGACCTTGGTGTTGATGATAATTATAGGGAGAATTAATGAGGAGATTTTGGTTGTTTGTGGGATTAAGCATATGGGGAAAGATTTCTGGAGGAAAATTTTGCATTAAGTGTGATGAGGATAAGAATGAAGGAGACAACATAGAAGCTGCATTGCCTCTAAGAGTTGCTGGACAATGATGGTTGTGTTGGCCTTCGTATGTAGTGATTACGATTGATGGATCTTCATATGATCTCTCCACACGTTTCTTCACATTACATTTTTGAGTCGTGCATCTGTAATAGTTCCTACAAAATATATCAGCAGTAAAGTAAAAGCACTCTGGTCAAATTGGTTTCGAAGTTTTGTGCACAAGCCCTATATGCTAGTCAAACTTCTCTATAATAGCCTCGTTTATTTCGATAATTTTTGGTGTTGTATAGAGGAACATATATTATAACATAACATGAAAAAATAAGTAATACTTGGCCGTTACTTTATGGTGAAGTATTGTTATAAAGGTTGATTGTTATAGAGAAGTTTGAACATAGTTCTGTTCACGCTATCATGCTATGTATTTAACTCTTCATAAAAAACCTAGTATCAATATTAGTCTTAAAATTCGAGGTATTCACCCGTCGTTCAAATTGTAGTGGTAGTAAAAAACTTTTTCGTGTCAATGTATATAACTTAAATCTGGTCTTCTTGGCTTAATTCTTTCTTGTCACGGAGTAAAATTTCATCAAGTTTGAGCTACTATTTTGAACATGAAACTAGCCTGTGAACATCATTAGATTCATGTACTCGCTAATCAAAGATTTTGAATAGTAACTTAAGCAACGTTAAATAATGAATAAGCTCACATATATTAGTCATAAATACTGAAATTAGCTAAGATTGAATTTTATTGAATAAAAGATGCTACCTTGGGAAAGGGCTGTTCTTCACTGCTTTTTGTCCATATTTTCTCCATCTATAACCATCTTCAAGATTATCAATCTCACTTTTGGTCATGAAGGCAAATCTTGGTTCTTTTGGCTTCTTTTCTCCTTTCTTATTTGCTTTGCTCCTGAAATAATTATCAATAATTTTGAGCACGAGCAATTTTTTTTTAATCTTTGATAGAAATTTTATCTATGATTTAACTAAATTAAATTGGCAGTAAAAAGAAAAAATAGGGTACAAAAACTATAAAAATATAAACAATTAGGACGAGGGGCGGACGGTCAAAATATTAAGGGAAAATAACACTGTAGCCACTCTCAAAAAAAAAAAAGAAGTAAAACATAATCCTTTTTGTATGTTATATACAAAACGATATACTTACAAATTTTATATACTATTTTAGCTATTGAATGTATATTGTTTATTAAAATATCGGCTAAAAGTGATCTTTGGCCAAAATATTAAATTCCACATACTCCAAATATACTAATCACTTGGAGAATAATCCAGAGTCCAGCCAGGGAATAACATAGAAACTTAACTATGACTAGAATTAGGGTGAAATTCAAAAATAGCGAGATTTATATGTGATAATTGAAAAACAGTTACAGTTTCAAAAGTAATTGAAATTAGTTAGTTTTTATGAGATAAATTTGAACGAAAATACTATTCAAAATCGGATAAATATTCAAGCATAATATATTGGAGTTCCAGTATAATATACTACTCCATTATAATACGCTGGAAGTTCATACACAGATGCTTCAATCTCCAGTATATTATGTTGGAACTTTCCGTGTTGCAGCAAAATAGTGGCTATTTTTTAATGACTTTGCAAATGCTAGCTATTCTTCAATGACCAGTCCAAAAATTGACTAGCTCGTGCTATTTTTACTTAGAATTAGTTCAATTAATATATAATCTAATCCTTGAAGATAAGAAAGAAACGTACCTAAGGAAAAATTGTTAATATTATCATATGTGAGCAAAAATAAAAAATGACTTACAGTTTCTTAGACTTGTCATCTCCTTCTTCTTGACACCCTTTTCCTTGCATAAGTTTCTTGCTTTTGGAAGAATCTTCTTCCCCTCCAGCCTCATTAGAGGTAGAAGAAATCGAAGAATTCGTGGTTGGTGGAATTTCAACACTAGTTTCTTTCAGAGGCGAATTTAAGACGAGTTCTGCGGGAGAAACAACGTCATTACTTTTCCTAGAAGAGTAGTCTTGACGATCAATTTGTGTACAAACAACTTCAGAGGATGAACAAGACATGCCAAAAGCATTTGATAAAGTGTTATAGTCCATAGAACTATGTAAACATTCAGTGAGAGTCATGTAAGAAGAAGGAACAAATTGTTGATGTGGATTTTGAATATTATTAGGAGGTGGATGGTTATAATTTGAGGAATTTTCACCAAAAAAAGGAAATGTATTGATCCCTTCGGTTCCCATGTAATCATGATAGAAAGGGTTGTTAGACATATCGGAGAAAATGGTATGGGGAATATTTAAGAAAAATAGAGTCAAAACTAACAAAAGAATAAGATATTACTCCTAATATTTTTGAGCCTATAATTTAAGGGGAGGAGAGAAAAATTAAAGTAGAAGAAGAAAGGAAGAAAGAATAGAACTACTCCAAATCATTAAAGAAAGTCTTGTACAATATGTTTGTGCAATTATAAGAAACTAACGAGCTAATAATGAGAGTGTAGTGCTATGAAGTAGAAATGGATGGTCCTTTTTGAAGAAAAATAGAACTCAGGAAGTTTCAAAAGTAGTAAAAATGACTTTAGTTTTGCTACATATATATAATACCCCACAAAATATAATTTTTGAAAATTTTTCAGGGAAATACGCTGTCGTTATTCTTTGAGGACTGAATAACTTGTTTATTGTGCAATAGCTCATAAATTACATATAAGATGTAAACTGTACAATGTAATTAAGTCCAGCGCAACACGCTCGGTTGAGAAGGTGTGTGACCCCACATAATATTGATAAACAAAGAATTCAATGATTACCTTTAGTGAAATTAAATTAAGTCATGCGAAAAAGTCTTCAAAGATATTTCAAACTGGTAAGTGTAAATTTCCAAGTAACAACAATACTTAAATTGGACGATGTTCCTTTCATTAGGTATAGTTTGAATATACAGGATCGCTGTCTTTATCATCACGCAAATTGATACATGATGAAATTGCTGAATTGAATTGAAAAAGATGAACGAAGAAATAATTTCAGATAGAGTAACGGAGAAGAGAAAAAGCTGAGGTTTTCGATATACTGTGTTCATGTATATATAGTGCTAATAATCGCTATTTAACTAAACTAAATGACAGTTATACATATAACTTAACTATAGTTAAAAACTAAGTATAGTTAAGTTATCTCCTTAATACCTCCCTCAAGCTAGGACCACTGAAGATGTTCTTCAGGCCTGGCTTGAAAACCAAATAATCATATGTTGAGTGCGACCAAGACCTTTGGTAAGTAAATCAGCTTCTTGTTCAGCAGTAGGAAGATAGACACTACGAACTAGACTTTGCTGAACCTTTTCACGAATAAAATGGCAGTCGATATCAATATGTTTCATTCGTTCATGAAAAACAGGATTCACTGCAATTTGAATAGCAAATTTACTATCACACTAAATAGGAATAGCAGAAGATTGAAGGACTTCAAGCTCTTTGAACAATCCAATAATCCATATCACTTCTGCAACAGTGGATGCCAAGCTTCTATACTCAGCTTCAGCTGAGCTACGAGAAATAGTGGACTGTTTCTTTGACTTCCAAGAAAGTAACGAATTTCCAAATTTAACAAAATAACGAGTGACTGATTTGCATGTGGTGGGACAGGCAGCCCAGTCTGCATCACAAAATGTTGAGGTAGAGGGAGATGAATCAGCATTAAGAAAGACACCCATGCCAGGACAGGATTTTATATATTTCACAATCATCAATGCAGCATCCATGTGAGAAGATTTGGGAGCATGCATGAATTGACTCAAACATTGGACAGCAAAGGAGATATCAGGACGTGTATTGGTTAAGTATAGCAACTTCCCCAGTAATATTTGATATGGACCAGGATCAGACAATGGAAAGTTTGTAGAGGATGTAGCAGAAGTAGTATGAACATCAAATTCAATAGAAGTAGGCTTAGAATTAGGTTCCATAGGAGAATGTACTGGTTTGGATCCTGCCAAACCCAAATCAAAAATTAATTCTAGAGAATACTTGCGTTGATGCATCAAAATGCCTGACTTATTTCTGGCAAATTCTATCCCCAGGAAAAATTTAAGTTCTCCAAGATCTTTGATCTTAAAACTGGACTGCAAATCATCTTTTGTTTGTTGAATGAGTAAAATATCATTCCTTGTGATCAATAAGTCATCAACATACACCAGAACAATCACTATCCTGTATGCCACATGTTTGAGAAATAAAGAGTAATCAAGATGACTTTGAGTAAAACCAGAATATTGCAAAGCTGTGGTGAGCTTGATATTCCATTGCTTGGAAGCTTGCTTAAGTCCATAGAGGGACTTGAGTAGCTTATAGACCAATGTCTTGTTAGTAGGAGTAGTATAACCCTTTGGAACAGTCATATAAACTTCTTCAAAGAGATCACCCTGCAAAAAAGCATTGTACACATCCATTTGGTGGATGGTCCAATGTTTAGATGCTGCTAAGGATAAGATACTTCTAACAGTCACCATCTTTACCACTGGAGAAAAGGTCTCCTGATAATCTAAACCTTCCTTTTGATTGTATCCTTTTGCCACTAATCTGGCTTTGAATCTCTTAACATCCCCATTTGCTTTATACTTGATCTTGTACACCCATTTACAATCAATAGCTCTTTTGCCTTGTGGTAAGGGAATAAGTGTCCGTGTGTTATTATCTTCTAGTGCCTGAATCTCAGATTGCATAGCATCAACCCATCTCTTGTCCTTAACTGCTTCTTTAATTTGTAAGTCACTGGCTCAACTTCCACAGAAAATTGAGACAAGTAACTTTGATATTTAGGTGTAAGATGATCATAAGTAATTACCTCAGAAATGGGATATTGGCAGCAACCTGCAAAACTCTTTTTAGTAGGCTATATATAATCTTTTAACCAAATAGGAGGTTTGGACAATCTTCCTGATTTTCTAACAGCCTGCTCAATCACAGGTGGATCACAAATAGGTATAGCAACATCATTAGTAGAAGTAGGAACAGTATGATCATCAGAAATGGCTGGTACAGATATGTTATCATGAGATGAAATGGTTTCAGACATAATGGGAACAAAAGAAAGTGACTGAGTAGGAATAGGTAAAGAAGTTGAATCTGTGATAACATCATATCTAGGAATAGGATTCAAATCAAGAAATAGTTCTGGTGAGGCAGTATCTAATAATTGAAATGGAAACACATCTTCATAGAAAATCACATCTCTGCTAATAAAAAACACTTTGTGTTCCAAATCTAGTAATCTGTAACCTTTCTGATGTGCTGCATATCCCAGTAGAACAGACCTGACTCCTCTTGGTTCAAACTTATCATGTTTGATCAAGTTTGTTGCAAAGCATAAACACCCTATCACCCTCAGATGAGAAATAGAAGGAGCTTTCCCATGTAACATCTCATAAGGTGGTTTTCCTGCAAGTATGGAAGAAGGTATCCTGTTGATAATATAAAATGTTGTATCAATGCAATGACCCCAGTATTTAACAGGCAGATGTTCTTGAAAACGATTAGCTCTAGCAGTCTCAAGTATATGCCTGTGTCTTCGTTCAATCACCCCATTTTGTTGTGGAGTATATGGACAAGAGCTTTGATGTATAATTCCATTCAACTGGAATAAATCTCTACAAGAATGATTGAAGAATTCTCCTCCATTGTCTGATCTAAACATCTTAATAGACTGTCCAAATTGTGTCTTTACTAAAGTAATGATGTTCTTGAGTAAAAACACCACATCTGATTTAAGTCTCATAAGAAATATCCAAGTCCACCTAGTACAATCATCCACTAGAGTTAGAAAAAATCTCATGCCATTATGAGTAGGAATTTTATAAGGTCCCCATACATCCATGTGTATCAAGTCAAAACTAGATGAACTCCTACTCTTAATAACTGGAAATGGCACTCTAGTCTGCCTTGCTAATGGACATATCTCACATTTATTCAACTGACTACTGCAAGAAAAATTAATATTATCCATTAGACTAGGAATTTTTTTTAAGAACTTGCATTGGAACATGCCCTGTTCTCTTATGCCATAGATCTCCTCCATTTGCTTTATTAGTTGTTGTGAATGCTCTATTCAATTTGCCTTCAACTGATGTAGACAAAACATATAACCCATCCTCTTCTTTACCAATCCCCTTCGCCTTTCCAGACATGAGGTCCTGAAATACAAAGCATTGTGGAAAAAATATAACAGAACATTTCAAGTCCTTTGTCATTTTGGAAACTGACAAGAGGTTGAACTTGAATGCTAGAACACAAAGAACATCCTTAAGAGTGTCACCTTCTGTAAGTTGACATTCTCTCATATGTGATATTGTAGCTGAATCACCGGTAGGCAACTGAACTTGTCATGTATTTCCTACTGATTGTTAATTATGTAACAAACCTTTAGAGCCAGTCATATGATTTATAGCTCCTGTATCTACAATCCATTTACAAAGTACCATATTTTCACATAGCTCTACATTACCACAGAAACATTTACCTGCCATGTGAGCACTAGCATCTCCAACAGAATTTTTATTCAGCAACTGTAGTAACTAGTTGAATTGGTCTTGTGTGAAACATTGAGCTAGTACTTCTCCTGTAGCTATATGTTGACCAGCAGACTGTGTCATCTGTGAATGATCATGGAATAATGCAGCATTTGCTTTGCCTTTTGGCTTGAAGTCTGGTGGATATCCCATAAGCTTGTAGCATTTGTCCTTCAAATGTCCTGTTTTATGGTAGAAATCACATTTCATCATCTTATAACAGACTTTACGAGTATGTCCTTTTAAATGACAAAAATCACACTCCAAATTGTAATTTCTCCATTGTTTTACTCCTGCAGAAAACAATGCAGTAGGCTCAACATTCACTGCATTCCCATAGTTAACTCCAGTAATCATTCTTCTACTCTCATCCTGAACCACCATAGCATAAGCTTTGTTGATCGAATGCAAAGTTGGCATTAAGAGGATTTGACTTCTGGCTTGTTCAAAGCTATCACTTATGCCCATAAGAAACTGCAACAAGCGTTGATATTCAAGCTGTTCCACATATGTATCCGATGCTGGTGGTGGTAAAATTGATCATATTCTGTCCATAAATCCTTGAGCTTTGTAAAATAAGTCGAAACATAACCAATTCCTTGAGTCATTGTAAAAATTTCTTTGTGCAAATAATACAATCTCGATCCATTCACCTTATCAAACCGCTCCTTAAATGCAGCCCATACCTTGCATGCATTAGATGAGAATAACACTCCAGTCACTAGATCTTTACTCACGGTATTCATCAACCATGAAGTAACAATTGCATTACATCGATCCCATTGATGTGCTAAACCAGATCCAAAATCTTCCTTTCATGTTGAACCATCAACAAGACACAGTTTATTTTTACCTAATAAAGCTACTTTCATAGCTCGATTCCATAAGGTATAATTCTCCATACATGTCAATACAATCACTATCGACAATGACCCAGGCCCATCCGAAGGATGCAAGTATAACGGATGATTATGACCAATAATCATCGATTCTACAGCTGAATTACCCAAATTTACTCCATTACTACTAGTTTCACTTGATTCTTCTGAGATTGCCATCAATTTCTCAACAGGAAATCGAAGAAATTGAAAAATTAAAAAATTGCAGAGAAGAAGAAATCGAAGAAGACGAAGTCAGAAAACTGCTCGAAAATCCTTTGAAATTACTCGATTACCGAGCTCTGATACCATGATGAAATTGCTGAATTGAATTGACAAAGATGAAGAAGAAATAATTTCAGAGAGAGTAATGGAGAAGAGTAGAAGTTGATGTCTTCGATATACTCTGTGTTCATGTATATACAGTGACAGTTGTACATATAACCTAATTATAGTTAAAAACTAAGTATAGTTAAGTTATCTCCTTAACAATACATACTATATACTTTTTCCAAGTGCGTAAATGAATATGTGAGTTTAATGAGAAATACAGTTCTCGTAGACAATAAAAAGGAAAAGAATTAGAGTTAAAAAAAAATTGTGAATAGTCTAATTAATCTATAACTTTTTGTTGTTTTCATGAAGAAAAAGACAACAAGTCTCTCCCATATTTGGCGATTGGTCTAAAATAATCCTTAAATTTACGCCCGAGTAGTAGTTATAGCCATTTATTTTTTAAAAAAATTGAGCACTTTTAATCTCCGTTATATTTAAAGCATACTGATTAGCCCCCTCTATGCATTATTTTAGTGTGTTGTTTAACACATCACTTAGCTTCTAGTACGATAAATTTCATTTGTCCCATTGTTAGAGGCTGAAACATTTGCGACGTCTATCACGGAACAATAACGTAATTAATGGTTTAAACTCGAACTGTAATATAAATTATGTAATATCATGTAGTAGTTATTATCCAATTAAATCTTTCACCATTATTTGTTTATTATTTTTCTTTTCCAATAATAACAACACAAAGTAAATCAAGACGAAGGGGCATAAGCTAAATGGTTAACGAAAGGGTATTTTAGGATCACACTTGTTCGGAAAATTATATAGGGAAAAATGGCATTATAATATCGCTCTCAAAATAATATATATACATATTTTTCAGCAACTGAGTGTGAATAATTTCTATTTCTAGCGCAGGCTAAAAGTGATAAAATTTCAATTGAAGAAGAAAATTTAAAATTTAAGATCGACGTATTAGATCTTTAAAATCTTAACATTAAATTTATTGAACTTTTAAAAATATATTTTCAGATCTAGTAATCTTGGAATTTTTTTGTATATAGACATATATATTGAGTTTAAAATATTAAATTAAAATGAAGGTGTGCATCAAACGCTCGGGAATTGGCACCCGCCATTTCACCGTAGACATCAAGGCACACAGGCACGTGGGAGACTTTTCGATTGCAGATATGCCTTACGTCCTGCTGATAAATTCCGTCCGTCATCCTCATGGCCAAATATTCATTTTCTATTTGTTATTAGCTGGATGTAAAAAAAATATTTGTTAAAAGAATAATAATAATGTTAATAATAGAATATGCTTTAAATTAAAAAAAAATCAATTTTAACTGCAAAGGAATCCAATACAACTTCACTCTTTTGAGTCGAAACTTCAAGACTCAAATTCCAGCGAAGGCAATTTCGTATGAAACTCCATGTGTATAAAGAAAAAGTTTATCAAACGAGGAAAAAACAGTCATTATCTAAACTCCCGCACAGTTTACTGGAATTTCACAACAGTTTACTGGAATTTCACAACTAATAGTTCTGAAATCCAACATATTACACTGGAGTAATACCTATAGGAAATTTTCGAACTTTAAGAACAAATCATGCAGTTTTTATTAGATCTAGCATACAATGCTGGGGTTTTGCCTTTAGGTTCCAAACTTCGTGCATACTATGTTGGGGTTTCACCAATAGAAAATTTTAGCATTTCATCTTCAAAGAATTTTAAAACTTCAAGAACAATTTCTAGAGTGTTGAACCAAAAAAATTTCATACTCCAGTAATTGTTCCTGGTGTTCTTCCAAGTTTTAGGTGGGAGTATATTTGTCTAGACATGTATTACCGCATTAACAAGGTTATTTCGCCATACAATTTAAAAGTTGGCCGAACTCTAATAGTCGATCCAAAAAGTGGCTATTTATCCATCATTCACAACTGGTCCGCTTAACTAGAAGTTCATTGCATTATTGCATAAATGGTGGTTAAACGCATCCTGTCTTTATCCCTTACAGAAAAAAGATGAACATGAGAACATTGACATACTCTACGAGATATTTTGAATTTTGCCTGAACATCAAGAATCACGAATTTCATGATATACATGAACTCCAAATATTCAACTTTGGCAGCTGACTAGCTAAAAGTGTACCCGCATGCAGCATTAGTAAATTCTACACATTCCATAAATAATAAATAGTATCATATTTTCACATCATAACTGGCTCATGCTCGTTGGTGCTTGTGATTTCCTGATAACAAAATTTGTAGTGATAAAAGTGATTTTTCGAGCTGGGGCTCCGAAAGCACATGGGGATAAGCATTAAGCAGGCATTTCAGAAAACTATATAAAATGGGTCCGATCAAAAAAGATACTCCCAACCAAAAAATTAAGCTAGAACTGATCAAAATCAATAGGAAGCTAATCATACATTCTTGGTCTTGCCTATGGGAGGTCGAATCTCGTCTCTGATATATTCCACATAGTACTGAATCCTAGATGTTACATGTTGCCTTCAAGTGAATCTTGAAATGATCATTGCTCATTACAGCATCTTATAAGCCCTTGTTCCATCATATGAGGAAAAGATGATCATTGGTCCATTGTCATGATTCTAAGTTACTCATACCTCCATTGACATGGAAATATGATTTGAATACCTGATGAAGAATCTTTTGCTTTGTTGAATCAAGCATGTTTGCTCTATGTCCCCTATAAACTCCAAGCCTCAGCATTTCTTTCCCCTCTTTGACAGCTCGTTTTCTCACCTCTGTCAGTGAACTCGCTTCCATGGAATCCACACTTGTCTTGCATTCAGATTTCTCTGCTAGATTTTCTGCTTGCTCCTTGCTGTTTGTGGCATTGTCATCATTCGGTTGGCTATCCTCGTTATTATCAGGACTCTTGTTTCCCCACCACCTATATGTTACAGTAGACAAGCCATCCGATGGAAACCCATACTTGAATTCATCATAACTGACTGAAGTTCCTCTTGTCAAGTTAGAGACACGGAAATGCGGTAAATTTCCAGATTGAGCAACCCTGGTACCTTGCTGCTGTGAGAAAGCTCCCGCTTTCGGCATTTCCATTGTGGAGCTAATACTCTTGTTTTGCAATGGGGAGCCCCTACATTAAAATATGTGGTGGAAAGCATCTCAATAGACGCTAATGATTTACATACTTCTGTTCTGTGGTACAGTAGTTTGAAGATAATGCAATAGATATTATAAAGTTCGGGATTGGCTCAGAAAAAAATCCAAGTAATATTTAGTAAGGTAATTAGAGAATACATTTATTATAAGCTAAATCATCCAAAATTGTAATATGGACGGTTTTGTTATTAAGGAAAAATAATCTTACATTTGGTTAATAATTGCGTGGATGGTCTGAAATTGGAATCAAATATTTGGGGACAATAATGTTCTTGATCTATCAAAGTTTATGTTATTTAATCTACACCTATTTCATTAAAAAAAGATAAAAACTATAAATAATTTAACACATGAAATAAGACATAAATGTGTAAAAAGTTTAAGGCATTAAATAAACAAATTATAATAAAATAATTTAATAAATATAACTATAACATTATATTTGGTTGGTGCATAGATCAAAGCTCAGTTCCAACGTAGCCTCCCACATCATATCAAAGGGGTAAAATCTACTATCTTTTTGGGCTTTATATAGTTGACTTTTGATCAGTGTATAAGCAATGCCACCTGTCACACGAAATTGAATAATATGAAAATACCCTATTTTGCTAATATGTCAAGCATATAATAAAACACCAAATTACTATATGGAAGTGTAACCTGGTGTATCGGATTTTTAGAAGTAATGCGATCTCTTACATAGTATCTAATCGGCATATATATCAAATATGCAACTGTTACTATGATGGTACATCCACGCCCATTACCAATACCGCCACCACATCCCCCCTCCCTTCCCACTCCTTTGTCACACGAATCAGTTGAACAAATGAGTCAAATACATAAACAGAGTCAAATACATAATTAAGCCGTACTCATTCAGATGATTCTAAAGTGAGTCACAGGGTAAAGCTGCATGTATCCCTCAACTGTCTACTGCAGTATGTATCAAACAGAGAACTAGAACATATAAGGCAATATAAAGAGCATTGTTCAGAATGACAACATATTGCAATTCTATTAACTATAATTATTCCCACCAAGCTCCAGTAAGAATCTCTCTACAAGCTCCACTAATCAAGCTTTCTAAGCCCACACAAATTGGTTTCTAACGAAAATTTTGGCTGTGGATATTGCATTCAGTTCAGGTCCCAACCTGAGAACCATATAGCCAGATGATCTGGTACTAATATGGTTTAAGGTTGACAGGCTTCTTGAATGATAGTAGCTTTATGGAATATAACCATTAGTGCACAAACAACTGCTTAGAAGTGTCCCGTCTGTTAATACAAAATTCATACTGAAAATATGAAGTCTGAATGGTATAAGGGATAGCTGTGCAGATACTTCAGTAGTGAAAAAGAGGATGTCTGGAAAGGTTTTAACTTTGGAATTTCTATCTTCTACGACAGCCCTTAGGGAAGATGACAGAAACTAGGCCTGAGATTACTCATGAACCCTGACACATCAAGTAAACTGGTAAAGTTCCTCGTGTTCTTAATCAATCATTAAGAGCCTTACTGAAACATCCAACATTGGAAAGATAAAAGGTCATGCTCGAAGCAGCATTTCTGGTATCAAGTCCAAAAGTGGACTGATGCAACTAATTTGAGTATTTAACTCGTTTAACTGATCAGATTCGATAGCCATTTTCTATGAAGTAGTTTATTGATATACATTAACAAGTTGGACTTCGCTAACAAAAGTATAACATGTTAAATGACTTACGGAAATGATGAGATTGCAGAACTGGCTAAAGAATCATGCTTCTCTCGAGCAGCTTTAGGGAATTCCACAGATTGCTCCTGTTTTTCCCTCGATGCCTCCTTCTTTATATCTTCAATACTCTTTCCAGAGATGACCTGAAAATCTCAAATAAATACAGATGCATAAACAAGCATCGGACAAGCATTTCACTGGATCCCACTACCACAATAATGTTTAGGCTAACAGGCAAAATAGAACACGTGAATCATATCTTATAATTGACTGTAGTGTAAGTGCCATAACAACCTAGTAAAAGGTTACGGGCTCCTTCAGGCAGACTTCAGGTGATGTGAGTGCTTAAATTTTACCGTGCAATGATCATGCCTATTGGTGTGCAGTGAACAGTATCATATAAATAGTTTTCTATAGTTAGATCAATAATATTAGATCTGACAAGAAAAACATCACAACATAAAGTTTGAAAGGGTCACAAAAACATTCTACCTTCTGGAATCAACAAGGTATTCTTTATCATAGAAGAACCAAACCAACAGGTAACAGTGATAGTATGATAAATCTTGCATTTTCTACGCATCGTTGGGACTCTATAATCAAGAATTTCAGTCAATACATCAAAAGGGAGATAAAAGTTATGTTCCTTCCGTAAGCTCCAGTTAACTGTCATATGTTTTGTTTCTTTCGTCCATTTACCCTTCTAGCTACAGCCCACCATAAAAAATCGTGTTTATAATATATTTTGCTAGCATCACAAAACTGTCAAAATGTGAATTGCAATCTTTTTTAAAGTTTAATGGGAAAGATCCCCACCATAAATAGTTTGACCGATAAGCTGCCGAAATGTGAAAAGTTTAGCAGCCTAGTGTGAACTTATTGATTATTTCTTCTCTTAGTTATTTAGCAATAAAATCTCTTTAAGGGAATAATGTTGATGCTTTGAAATAAAGAAACTTCACTTTTCAAATGAGTACAACAAATCATCCTTGTATATCCTACCTTTCGATACGGCCACCTCACCAGACCATTCTCATAGCATATTTTCTTCAGGACACTTGCACAAACACCTAGAAGATTGATGCCAATTAGATCAAATGTTCTTTAATATTATGTAAAAGAAAGTGGAGATTGTCAAACATTGTCACAACTGAGCTTACAGTTAAAAAGTAGAAATTGACGAACATAACAGTTCAAATATAGTATGATCAATTATTCTCTTATTCTCTCCTTGTTCTCCCAAAAAAAAAAAGAAGTAATATGGTCAAGTCCTGAAGTGTAATGTATAAACTTTGTCATTTGCTTATGAAACTGACTGTAATGAAATGGGGTATTTTGGGAGGGGGGAGGGGGGGGGGGAGTCGGTATGGGACATCAAAGGGAACTATAACAAGAAACAGCTAAACATGCAACACCAACAAGCAATTCAAGATTTTATGACTTCTTTTCGTAGCAACTGGAATGCCAGTTCTTAGGGGTCTAAGTTACTTGCTCATAGTCGTTAATATGTTTCATCCTTTCAGACACTTGATTCCTGGATTTGAAATTAGTCAAACAGAATTACAAAATTTCTAGTGCACATAAACATTGTGACTCGGTGAGAGTCATTAACTTTTTGTAGTGCAATCACAATATTCCTACAACATACTGCCTCCTGAAAGTGCTCTGGTGCATATGAACATGTCATTGTGAATAAATAGAATAAGTGGAAAAGCAAATGATATAAGAAATATCAATGCAAATCAAGTTAGCTACTTCAAACATTATCTGATTTTTTAGCAGAAAAAGGAAATCTAGTTGATATTCCAACAAGAGAGGTTAGCTTAGTTATTGAAACGACTCTACTTCTAACCCGTAGGTCAGAAATTCAGAATTCCAGCCATACCAGGGAATAGGCAGACAAAGGCGGAGCTAGAATTTCATCCTTCTGTGTTCTGAAATTTAGAAGGATGACTTCAAGTGTTAATAACTGGATTCTAAATTTAATATTTGTACATATTCAATAAATAAATTTAACACAAATAAACTATTTAAACAAAAGCTATTGCGTTCGCCGGAACCCGTCACCGGGCTACTAGCTTGGCCCCTGAAGGCAGACAATCACGATTTATCGCCTGGGGTGTGGTGGATTAAAAATGTCTTGAGATTTAGGATACCTCATTCTTCTCCAAAATCCACTATCACAACTTCCATATCTGTTTATTGTTTGGTTGATGCTCAATTTATCATGGCCGAGTTGCTATTAATGGTTAAAAGCATTTCTTTGTGGACGGCAATGCACAGATGCAGTCATACTCGTGCATCATAGGAGGAACTTTTTCTGAATGTCTCTATTTTTTTCTCTATATCAAGTTCTCATAATACCACCAAGGGTTGTGCTGGGATAGATGGGTCCCTCCACCCTTAATCAGAGACTCGGGTTCGAGCCTGACCTGGCATGGAAAACCCCCATTTAATGGGCCCTACACTGCTCGAATCTGGATTAGTTGGCTAGTTGGTAGCAGATACCATATGGTTATACCCCAATCAAGCTACATTGCAGCAACTATTTTCCAAATTTCAACTACTTTTCCAGACCCATGACAAAACACAAGCAGATAAAAATTTACATCAAACTAGATAGATACAGTAGGAAGTAGCAAGTATTCTATGACTTAATCGAGCTGCACACAAGCTGAGCCGAACACGATAAATAAATAAATCCATAAACCACTAAACTAATAGTTTTACGCTTAGCCTACACACATCATTTTTAAGCCAGTAACACACAATATCACAGCACCTATTACACTTTTGCAGCAGTGAGTATAAACTCAAGTAACGTTTATTTTAGAGTTTAAATTTGTAAAAAAATATTTGTCTGAGCTGGTTTTTGCAAAAAGTAGCCAAAAATTCAAAATCTGAATTTGCAACTCTAAAATAAACAGCACCGAAGTATAAATATATCTTAAGGAATGATTATTATTTTCCGAAGGTGAAGGGAAGGAGGATTACCTAGGGATTCAGCAGCATCAGAGAGAGGCAAATTGAACAACTTAGAGACCTGATCGAACGATATTGATTTTGGGTCGGTACTTGGGTTCAGAGTCGGATTCTGAATCGGGTTAGAAATTGGACCTGAACCCTGCAGATTACTCATAGTTGAATTAGACCCGTGGCTGAATCAGAGACGATGATAAATAAATGTTGGCTAATTTGGTAATTTTTGCCCTTTCAGCATTTTTTGTCGGATAGTTAATTCAATATGAAAAATAATTTTAACATTGTATCACCATTAAATAATTACAATATTTAGTTGGATTAATTAAGAAAATTGATTTCCGAATAACTAATGTAGCATTTTTGTGGATCGTATAAAATATTCTGGCATAATTATTGCATTATTCGGGTTGTACTTAATCGATATCTGAATTAAGTTATACATGATTAAATCTTAAGCGGGATTGAATATTCAATAAAAATTATGTGTATTAGCAATACAAAGAGCAAAGTACTTAAAAGAGTGTGTGTATCGGTAGTAAATAGTAGTAATATATTAATAGAGGAAATCCTATATAAAAAGCAGATTAATTGAATTCAAAAATACACCCACAATTTATATTGGAACCCGATTATATCCGCATTCGCATCACGTAGGACCTGTTTCGGGGAGGGGGAGTGCTCCCTATTAAGAATTTTTCCATACCCAAAACTTGAACCCGAAATCTCTGGTTAAAAAACTGCACCACATCCTTTGATATACACCCACAATCTTTAAATTTTTGGTCCACCTCTGATTGCGACTATATTCTGTCTTCTCTAAACTTTGGTGGCAAGTCCCAGCATTAAAGACAACTATTTGAACAGTTTGTTGCGTCGTGACTTCATTGTAATTCTTCCACACGGTGCTACTTTATAGTATTTGTTTATTTTTCGATTTTACAATATTTTACCCTGTCAAAACCAATAAAATTGACTAACGTTTGCATTCTACTGCCTAATAATACAAAACAACAACCAACAATTCATATAATTACAATGCTTAGCATATTTGTAATGAATTTACTTGTATGGGTGGTTTGATTTGAAGATAAGTTATAAATATGGATTGGTAATGCAGAAATTAATAATTTAAGAACTAATATTACGTGAATTAATAGTTTTATTTATTTTATTTTTAAACAAAATATAATAAGTTTACTATACCCTAGGATATCTTGTCTTCATAGACTTCTTAGGGAAAGACAAAAAGATAGTTTTATCATTTTGTTGCTTTATCCATGTATAGCTTATACCTGAATTAATTATTCCATATTAGTGGCAGGAATAAGATAATACACCAATTGGTGTATAAAATAGTATACGGATAAGTTTTCTACATTTGAAATCACAATCATGTAGTAATTGTTGAACTTTAAGCATTGGGCTTAAGACTTTAAGCATTGAGCTTTAAAAGTCTAAAAAGTGTGAATTAGAACTAAGGAAAATGAAAATTTTGAATGAAGTAAGCTTTTGACTTGCACTTTGTCCCTCATTGGTGAAGGACAATATTTGTGTGCTTATATATAAAATCACTTTGTAAATCTCTTAAAAGGAGTTGAAGAGAATGAACCTTCACACTATCGTTGTTGCTCACCCGGCTCAACTACGGCTTTGGCATTGCAAATGACCAATCAATAAGATTATTTTTGGACAAAATTTATTTAATTTATTTCAACATTAGTTAAATGCCAGATCACTGTTGAAGATTCAGAAGGATAGTGTGGCCGCGGTCCTGGCGTAATCGCGGTAGGACAGCGCCAGAACACTGCTGCAGGTTCAGAAGGCTAGTCTGGTCGCGGTCCTGGCGTAATCGTGGTAGGACCGCGGCGGGACGCGTAAGCTTCTGAACAAACACCTTTTTCCAGAACAAAATCACACCTCTTCCAATAATTGCCTATAAATTCTGAGGCATGGCTTCATTTTTAATACACCAAAAACATTACAGAACTACCTTCTTTCTGAAAATACTGCATTCGAATTTGCAGTCCCTCTCTCTCAAATTCGTAAGTGTGATTTTGCTCCGTTCTTTGAGTTCGTTGGTATCTTGCAGTTTGTATTGTCGTTGCGGCAGGAAGGTTTATTCCATTTCATCTTGGGAGGATTTAATCCATTACCTTGGCAACATGTGAGAGGGTTAAAATTTCTTAAGGATGCACAAGCAAATTGTGGAGTCGGAATGATTCTTATTCTTTATTGTTTTCCAATTTCTTTTATTCTTCTAACAATTTTCTGATTTTATGTTTTAACACAGTAGCGCTTTACAGTAACTCAATACAAGTTCTTACAGCATGAAAAATTATCTTATATACCATCAAACGATTCTTAATATGGAAGTAGAGGCGGATCAATGATTTAAAGGTGGCAGGTGCCAAAATTTCCCTTCATGTACACTTTATAATAACTACTAATATATAGTTTGTTCGGAACTTTTGTCCTATGTTTTTTAGTTTATTTGGGTAATTTAATGAGCACTTTATTTGCAAATATAAAAATTACATCAATTTTCCAAACCCTACTTATGAAATTTCATTGATACATATTATTATTGTCGTGTGAAAATGACATCTCGGACATTAAGAAGCAAATATAAGTAACATTTTAAAGAAGGATTCACATTTTTATTATTAATAATACAAGTAAAATGAATATTTTCAGTTGGGAATTACTTTTATTTGTATGCTAAATTAAATTGCACAAATAAAATAAAATCTTTAATAAGGGAATTCCACCGGTCAGAATAAGAAAAAAAAAATTCAATAGATAAATTATGACCCTTAAGTAAATGCAAAATCAGATAAACTACAATATCTAAAAACTGAAAATCAGAAATCTAATGCTTGCGAAATATTCATCATAATTTATTACTAAAGAGATTTAAATTGTATTTATCAATCATAGAATAACATAAATCAAAAATAAAATTTATAAATTAATTTTGATCTCAATTTAATTATCAAGACCCATGTTTTTTTATTTCAAAGAAGAAAACTAAAAGATTTGAGATTAAATGAAAATTTTATATTATATAAAATTTGAATTTTAGAGGCTCTTTTTTGAGTGTTCTTGCTAAATATCATAGATAAAGTAATAGAATAGAGGGAAAAAGATAAAAAAAAAAAAAAAAAAAACAATGACAAATAGGAAATTGCGAGGTAGCCAAAAAATGACTGGGGGAAAAATAAAATAAAAAACACAACGGAAAGGGAAAGTGAGACAAGGTTCAAGATAAATTCGAACTTGAATTTTACACACGAGAAAAACTTTCAAAAAGGTTTATTAGTTATAGTACCTTTTTCTTGTTTGCGGATGGGGGTAGCAGGATCATATATTTAACCTAATTTAAATTTTTTATATATATAAGTATATGATAATTTCACCAACTGAGTGGACACCACTCGCCTACAAGGATGGATGCGCCCGTGAGTGCAAGGTCTTTTAGGAAAAACCGTACAAGCTATAATTCAAAGCGGACAATAATATCGGTATGACGGGTAGAATGGACTCCAATTCTCACACCTTAGTGTAGAATGACCACCATTTTCAGCATCTTTTGTATATGCCCATTTTTCTCCTTAGCTTCTTTCAACTAGTATATCATATCTCAACTCCTTGAAAACCTGTCATATCAATACCTCCTCTTATGATCCGTTCGTTACGAGCAAACAAAACAAAGTTAAAACAATTCGTTCATTTCTAAGGACCAAAATTACTTTCCTAGTTCTCCTTGTTCTAGGCAACAAAGAGATAACATGGGGAAGAAAATCATGATGAGAAGTCAAGCTGCTAATTTCCAATTACATAAGATATCCAAGAATAATTCTCATCATAATCACGAGAACAAGAAAGACCTCAACAACTTGATAAAATTCTTGAAACCCAAAGTATATATTACTGATTCTTCTAATTTCAAGAATCTTGTTCAACAACTTACTGGCAATGGAAATAATCCAATAATCTCATCCCCACCTCAAGAAAATAGCCAACAAGTAACCATAGATTCATCATCAGAAGGAAGCCAAGAAATAGTGGATTTTTCTGCAGAATACAGGAGAATTGAGTCATGGCTATTGGAGATTGAGTCATGTTCTGATTATCATTATGTGGGGTACGATTTGCCTTTAGTCCAAGAACAAGTTTCTCTATATGATTGTGATAATGATTTATTCAGTCTTTTCTGATATTGGCTCACTCATTCTGTACATATTGATTAAGTGAAATTCATGTCTAGCTATAGTTAAGTGTAATGTGATCCAAGATGCATATTTTTGTATAAAGATAGACAATTGTTGTATATTTATCATATGTTCATGCAGTTTACATATATTTTGCTCAGATACATCCCTGTAGTTGTATTGCATATATCTTGTTGATCTCATTCTGATACATCCCAAACTTTGTTCGGTAGTGTCATAACGTTTCTTTTGTCATTATGTCTAATGATTTTACCGATTTATGACCAAAACGGAATTAATTTTTTTATTTATGGAAGTTCAGATTCCGCACTCTGGATTAATCACTAAGGTTTGATACAGTTTTATGAATTTTGATGGAAGAATTTCTCTACCCTATTCTTTTTTATTATTGTTATCTGACTGACTATTATGTATCTTTTTCTATTGTTTAAGCTCGAAAGCAAGCAGTAGTGTAAAAATAACTAATACTAGTATAATAACTAATAGTATCATCTTACAGTTAGATTGTGAGTGAAATATCATGATCGTGAACGAAATATCATGACTATCCTACCTATTAGTCATGGACAGAGGCAGAGAAATGAACCCAATTAATTGTAAAATTATAATATAATATAAATAGGGTAAAATAAAATTTTAGGTATATATAAGGTGTTAAATCCACGGCACGGTAGTAGTAGGTGCCCATGTCCCTTCGTTTCAAAAACAAAGTGTCTGTTTATGCAGTGGCAGATCCAGCATACAATTACCGGGTTCAACTGAATCCAGTACTTTTAACGCTGAACGTAAATTTACGTATAAAAAATCATTTATCTAACAATCCAGTTTTTTTTTATACTGGCTCCTTATCCCGTGCATATTAAGACGTGGCTTTTAAATCTAGCTATAGAAAGTATATATTAGTTCTTGTTTTCTTCCTCTTTCGCCAAAGTAAACAGATAAAGATAGTTAAGTGTAAAATATTGATCAATGGTGCACATTTTTTGTGTCATGATAGACAGTTAATTGTGCTACAATCTTGGTAAGTTCTCAATCTGAAACATTCCAAGCTTTAGTGTTAGCTAGTGTCATAACATTTCTTACTTATAATTTTTCCCAATTTTTATGCAATTTTACCTATTTTAAAATATTTATTATAATTATATTATTTTATGAAATATTCAAAATTAAATATTCATGAGGCTTCTCGCTGATGCATGTGTAAAACGCCTCGTCTTACGCCTACGCCTTTGAAAGCACTGATACCAATGATGTAATCTCTAATATTATCTAGTAGTATATGAATATTTTATTCAGAAAAAAAAAATGTAGAAGAAATTATGTTAAAAGAACTAATTTTGTTTTATTGTCAGAGTATTAGCTAAGGAGGGGTGCAAGTATATGCGTATGCCATCCATTGCCATAACAGTAAAAGAAATTGAAGAAAATCATGTTGTACCTCGTGGTATAAGTAGGAAAGATGTACTTATGAATTTACCTCTTACTTCAACAAGTACAAGTAAATATATTGTGCAGTTCAAAAAAATTCTTGTACATTCAACACTCATTAGGTGTCAAGTAAATGCCAAAGTACATACTTAAAATAACAGGTTACTTATTATTTATTAAAGATTACCAATTAATAACATTAATTGAATTAATCTACAATTATCTTTTAAATGACCTAATTGTGGAAGCATTTTTTACACTGGTAGTACACAAAACTTAAACTCCAGTTAAAACTATAATTATTCCAGTCTTCCCATATTACTATATTAGGACCAAGACCTTGTTATAATTGCATTTGCCATAGGCAAGAGCAGGATTGAAATCCCTCCAACCACAGTTTGAATGGGAAAACCTTTATAATACTTAACAATGATAACAACAGAGCATAATTAAGCCTAAAACATCATAAAAATGTCAACACGACAGAACAGAACAAGATCTTCCAAGGATCAGTTTATTAATTATCGATGTAACGTTCAGAAGACAATCTTAATGGAAGAAGCATGGCGCACCAGCAAAGGGTATATGACAAAATAACAAGGACAGTTAAAACCAATGCCTGATGCTATTAACTGACATGTATTCCGATTTTTCACTGGCGGCAATATGCTGAATCCTCATATTTTCCATCCCACCTGTAGATCATATCACGCGCAACAATGAAGTTACCCATCAACGTTTATATTTCATGTACTCTTTAAGAAAGCACAATTGTATGTAGCGTGGAAATCATGAATTGAATCAGCCATACCTGCACTGTTCATTTTCTGGAATATTGAGCTCGAAATCTTCTTCAAATGGCTCAAAGACGAGGTTGACTCGTTCATCATCCAACTTTTCAAGAGTTGGGGGGTCCCACTGACGATGATTGCAGGTAGATAGTAATGTCCCAGGGGAAATGGAGCAAAGCGAGAGCAGAGTTAGTGTAAGGCTCTCAATGATACTTCTAGGTGCTTGTAACGACCCGACCGGTCGTTTTAGAAAATTACGCCCCAATCCCTAATTTAACTGTTTCCCCTAAGTTCATTTCTGCTATTGTGGGTTGCCGGGAGAGTTGGTTCCAAAAATTTGAGCATTTTGGGACACTTAGTCCCTAAATAAGAGCTTTGAAACTAGAAAACGGTTCGTAGCCGGAAAACAGTGTTAAGACGATCTCGGAACGGAAATCCGATGGTTCCATTAGCTCCGTTAGGTGATTTCGGGGTTGGGAGCGCGTTCGGAATATATTTTGGAGGTCCGTAGCTCAATTAGGCTTGAAATGCCGAAGGTTGAAATTTTGGCGAATCCGATCGATAGGTGAGATTTTGATCCGGGGGTCGGAATGGAATTCCGACAATTTCTGTAGCTTCGATATATCATTTTGAACGTGTGTGCAAAATTTGAAGTCAATCGGATGCGATTTGATAGGTTTCGGCATCGGAAATAGAAGTTGGAAACTTCATAGTTCATAAAGTTTGAATCGGGGTGTAATTCATGGTTTTAGAGTTGTTGATGTGGTTTGAGGCCTCGAGCAAGTCCGTAATGTGCTTTGGGGTTGGTTGGTATGATTGATTGGGGTCCCGGGGGCCTCGGGTGTGTTTCGGGTTGTGATCACGCTCTTATTTGATGTTTCAACCTTTGCTTCTTTGAACATAAAGGGGTACCATATTAGGTAAATGATATCCAAATTTAGTTTTGTTTGAACCATTAGATCCGTATCGAAATTTTGGAGCCATAGGAAAAAGAATCATCGAATTTGGACATCGTATGAGGAAGTTATGCTCATTTTCGTGTCAGGAAAAATTGCTGGTTTCTGCTATGTTCGCAAATGCGAACTTTTTGTCGCAATTTGCGATGCCCAGTTCGCAAATGCGAACTTTTTGTCGCAAATGTGACCTCTTCCAGCCTTTTTTTGTTCGCAATATCTAAGGGTTCGCAATTGCGAACCCTGGGTCGCAAATGCGACATCCGAGGCCTGTTAAGTGAGGTTTTTGACGGGATTTTCACCCATTTTTCAATTTTCTCAAACCTTAAACCTCCATAAGCGATTTTCCAAAGATCCAAACTTCTGCAAATCATTGGGTAAGTGTCTCTAATCCTTTTCCAACTATATTTTGTGATTATATCTTAGATTTAACATCAAATTCATGAGAATCTAAAGGAAAATTTGGGGAAAATTGTGAAATCTTTCAAAAATGCAAAATGATGATTTGAATGACCAAATGGTATCGTAATTAGATAATTTTTGTATGGGTGAACTCGTAGCGAAATGGGTGTTCAGTTTTTGTAATTTTTTTTGGGTTCCGAGGTGTGGGCCCGAGGAGTTGACTTTTGTTGACTTTTTGCAAATTGTGTAAGAATCATAGTTTTGTTAATTGAAATTGTTTTCTCTTGCATTGTTTGATGTATTCAAGTTATTTTTGGCTAGATTGAGCCAAGCATTGATGAATTGGTAAAGGAAAAGCTAAATTGAGTATTGAATTGGCCGGATTGAGGTAAGTGGCTTGTCTAACCTCGTGTGGGGGAACTTTCACCCCTAGGATATTATGTGATAGTTTAAATGCCTTGTACGCGAGGTGACGGGCGTGTACATGCGCTCGTTGTTGTAACACACACTTTACTTGAATTGTCTGATTAGTGATATTCCTGCTCTTAGCTGATAAAAGCGTTACCATTACCCGGTATTACTTAGAAAAGCATGATTAGCTAGGATTCAACATGTTTAATTGCCTAGTTGATTTACTTAAACTCTTGATAAATTGTTGGCACTAATTTTGATGAAGTTGTAATTTAACATATTATATTCTCTCTGTGTGTTTTCTTTATTTGATGTGTTTGTGGACTGCGGGTTCAATTCCGGAGATCCCAGGGCTGTGGGTTCGATTCCTAGAGACCCGGAGTGATATTGTTTGTGGACTGCGGGTTCAATTCCCGGAGATCCCAGGGCTGTGGGTTCGATTCCCAGAGGGGACTACGGGTTCGTTTCCCGAGATCCTGAGTTATTGGTAGGGACTACGGGTTCGATTCCCAAGATCCTGAGTTATTGGTAGGGACTACGGGTTCGATTCCCGAGATCCCGAGTTATTAGTAGGGACTACGGGTTCGATTCCCGAGATCCTGAGTTATTGGTAGGGACTGCGGGTTCGATTCCCGGAGATCCCGAGTTATTGATTATTTATTGAGATATGGGCTGCGGGTTCGATTCCCGGAGACCCGGAGGTATTGATATATTATTGAGATATGGACTGCGGGTTCGACTCCCGGAGTGGCTGATCGAGTTTTTATTTAGTTATTTACTTGTCGCTAGCTTACATTGTAGACGGTTGCGGAAATCACTTTACTGTCGTCATTCGGATTCATAATTATTTAAACTCGCTTATTATTGTTATCATCATTATATTATTGTTCTCTCGGTAGGGCCACGACCTTCCTCGTCACTACTCCATCGAGGTTAGGCTCGGCACTTACCGAGTACCGCCGTGGTGTACTCATGCTACTCTTCTCGCACACTTTTGTTGTGCGGATCCGGGTACATCGAGGACAAGCCCATACTAGGTGATATCAGCGGGGACACTTGGAGACCTCGAGGTATGATCCGCTACGTCCGCGGATCCGGAGGCCCTCCTTCTATTCCGATAGTTCTAGTAGATGTTTTCCTTCATTTCGTTGTTTTAGATACTCTTTACACATAGAGCCATAGTTGTATTTCTTTTAGTCTGTGTTACCCGTGGGATTCCGGGTCTTGGTGGTATTTTTATGCAGTGTGTTGACGAGTGTATGTGCCAAGCGGTACGGATTACATTCCTATTTATATCATTTTTCGCTATTTCTTGTTTAAAGTTCATAAACTTGAACATTCCGCAAAGTGTTAGGCTTACCTAGTCGTGGGGACTGGGTGCCGTCACGACATGTTCACGATTGGTGAACTAGGGTCGTGACAAGTTGGTATCAGAGCTCTAGGTTCGTAGGAGTCACGGGACACAGACCGGTTACTTAGATTCTCGCTGATCGATACGGAGATGTCTGTATTTATCTACGAGGGGCTATGTAACTGTTAGGAAACTCTTCAATTCTTTGAATTCCTTATCGTGCGCCATTTTTTCAGTTGGAGCCTATATCATATGTTCTTTTGCATCCACTCGTGTATTGAAATTGCGCACTCGGTATCAAGTATGCGCCGACGGTTCGTGACGCTGGAGAGAGATCTCGAGGGAGTCAAAAATTTACTCAACCATTCTTATCGCGTGTCATCCATATCGATAATGCAAGAGAATTGAGAGATCTTCAATTGTGCACATGGGGGTGCACTAGGTTCTGACATTCGATTGATAAGTACGGTCTTGAGAATGTTTACTTAACTGCCTAATCGTCACAACAATGGTAGAATCACAAGGTGGATGTAGATCTAAAGATAGTTGGTGGTAATAAAGACCATATGGTTCATATAAGATATCTATTTAGCGAAGGATTCAGCCAGCAGAGATACTGGGGGGATATGAGTTGAACTGTCTTAAGAAGGACATGTGCCAAACGAATGTCTTGGGCTGTCTTATGATGAAGACGTACAAATGATAAAGGCTATTGTCATGGATTAGCAAGATGTGTCTTATGGCTTCGTGCCAAGTGAAAGGATTTTACTATCAACGACCAAATTATGGGTCATGTATCATATCGGATTTGGCTTGCGCCGTATTTAAGTGCTATTCAAAAGTTCTTTGAAACTGGCGCATAGGCAAGAGTTGAGGCTTGTATGGTATGATGTTGGGACTTTTGATGTTCCTGTATCCCTAATAAATTCTACCTTTCATTATCAGCAAGGAAGATTTCGGTGAAGGCTACATGGTGCTTCGTAGGTGTGAGAATCACAATATGTCTTAAGCTGTCGCGGTAAATAATGCTCGATGCATGGAGCGAGAAGATGTTTGGTTGCATTGAGATGAGGTCATACCCTATGATGTTAGAGTGCTAATAGAGCACATGTGGTTATATTCGTTGGATCAAGTGAGTTGCAGTTGAATAATAGTAAATGACTTGAGAGAATGGTTCTGATGTGTTCGAAAGTCATGTAATAGTGGCTTTGGGCTAAGTGGGGGAGTCCCACCGCTTAAGATTGGGTCGCATGGTTAATTACCTGTGTGAATTCTGGATACTAGCGTATTAATTACCTGTGTGAATTCTGGATACTAGCGTATTATTGTGATATTGTAGCACTAAAAAAAAAAAACAGCCACGGAAAAGGACCATGTGTGGTAATTTGAGTATATGTATGATTGAATGCATGTTATGGTTAGCCTTACTGGCTCATGTTCAAACTTGAGGGAAGATTCATGATTTATGCCTCGTATAGGTGCAGGTTGCGAGGGAAGTGGTTCCGGTGGGGGCTTTATCGAGAGGTATTCATATGTTATAAAATTCAGTAGAGTTGGTTGCGTACTGGGGCAAGTTAAGGCCGGATGGTTCTCAATAGCGGTCCTAGTGAATTCAAGAGGTAAAGTGTGGTGTTTGATAATTTTGAGTCTATAATGTACAGTTGAGGCTCAAGCCTTTGAAGCAACTTATGAAGAAAAGCACAAAAACAATCTATGATGTTTTGACTTGTGGTGTAGCATTTGAGAGGCGTGAAATGATAGTCATTCTTGAGATAGCATGGCCTCATGATTTAAGGTCACTCAGGGTAAGTGCGGTTGGAATAAGTTAGGTATTGAAGGAAGATATTAACATTTCTAAGGCAATCAAGGATAACCTGGAAGGAAGTAGATTGATCAGCCATAGTTGAGTTGGAGTATTGGTGTCAATGATCGGTTCATGCAACGTGATCGAATTATGCATGTGATTTGTGGCGGTGCATTTGAGACTTGTTGGCCGCAGTGATTGATGTTACTCTGAAGTATTCTTCTGTTAGGGCCTGTTATGAGTAGGCGGACCTCGGAAAGGGTTATGGGGGCTTGGACCACTACTTAGAGATTGGCATATTCAACGGTTATGAGAACTCGCCGTGTGTTGCTATAGTTCTCCTGAAATGAGTTAAATGGAAGGTCTTATGTGACGAAGTATTAGCCTGTTGTCAGTTCTAGAGCTGTGATGGAAATTGCGTCTATCGTATATCAGCACGTGAGGTGCAGTGAGTAGTATGAAATTTGAAGTAAGGACCAAGGTCACAGTTTGGTCAATGTATGTGATATAAAGAGCTCGGATGAGCAGGAAAGGAGTTTCAATGTTTTGAGTAAGATGGGTATTAACATCCGTATCATTTGAGATCGGTGTTCTATGAGAAAGGCTTTGCATCCCGGTTAGGGACTCCTGATCGCTTTTCAGTGTTAGTACAGCCGGTGGGTTGAATGTGCAGACCCGTTTAATTATTCGGAAGATGGTGGGAGCTTGACCCACAAGAAGATTGTATAGGTGTGACTTGTAGTCACTTGATTGATTAGAAATTTAAACCAAGTATGAGGATTTTGGTAATATCATTCATTTGAGAATTTATGCCTGGAGGGCACTCTGCTTATTGGGTTATAGACCTGTGAAATACTATTCACTTAGCTTGGCACGACCAGGATAGACTTAAGGTCGGTGGATAGATCTAAATGTGGAAGTGAGCCTTGCGTCAGGCCTGTTATATTTCTTCCAGAAATGTGCCCTTTATGGAGGGATAGTCGTGGCCTTATTTCGCGGTTAGTTAACTCATGTAAAGATATATTGCGCCGTATAAGTTGTGAGACGGCTTGGTAAATTCCTTATGTGTTGAGGTTCCGCTCAGCGGTGATATTATATGAGCATGATGGCTCTTGAGACTCAGATCATATATCGCACCTCAGTTGTGCTTGAATTTGTAGCCTATGGCGCTATATATATTTCCTTGTGACTGATATCATGCACCTTAGTGTGCTTATGATCGATATTCAGTAATTTGATGTGATGAGCTATTCAGCTCGACATACGATTCCTTGTGTGAGTTTATATTATTGGGATCGGGTGGCACACCGCCATGGTTATATTGTTGGGATCGGGTGGCACGCCGCCATGGGTATACTGTTGGGATCGGGTTGCACGCCGCAATAGTGTGATGTTTATTTCAGTGTCTATAATTGCTTTTATGTGTTCTGCTTCCTATTTTTATGAGGAAGTCCATGTTTATGTGAGAGTTGAATAGTTCTCTCTAGTGTTCGCCTTCCTTTTGTATCACGTACGAATCAGTAGCCTACTGGCACATTGTGTCATCTTGTGGGACTTTTGATTATGTCTGATGTGGCTTATCGCCTGAGCAGTTCGTACTGGGTGAGATGAGATTATGTGATTTGGGGTCAGTGCCAACTGATTATATGAAATATATTATAGAGGAAAGGATCATCCTCTGGTTTAGGACAAGGTAATGGATCTTGTCAGGAGTATAGACCCAATGAATTGTTGACTCAGTAGTTGGTTATGGATATCGGCACATCTCTTCCGTCATGTCAGTATTGTAAAAGTTGGAACGAGACCTATGTAGATCGTGAGGTGCAATGGGAGCATCTGGTTCGTCGAATTTTTTTTTGTTGGCTAATTTGATCATAAAATATTATCGTGGTCCCGTGGATTTTGTGTTGCAAGGTAAGGATCCAGCAAGATTATGCAGTCGTGTTTGAGGACGGCGTTTGAGGAATATTGAGTGATCTCTTGATGAAAACAAGCCTGACACAGAATTCCGGATGTTGGAATTAGGCTCTAAGACTTAATTGTTTGAACAAGAGGGAATATCTTCAAACTATATCAGGCTAATGTGCTCAGCTGAGTTCTAGATTTATTGGCCCTTTTGAGATTTTGAGGCATGTTGGGGAGGTTGCTTATGAGTTGGCCTTACCTCCCACCCTAACCGGAGTCCATCCCGTATTTCATGTCTCTATGGCCGGAGGTACCATGGTGACCCGTCGCATGTGTTGGATTTCACTTCTGTTCAGCTAGACGAGGATCCGTCTTATGTAGATGAGCCAGTAGCCATTCTAGACAGGCAAGTCAGGAAGCTAAGGTCAAAGAACATCGCTCCAGTAAAGGTTCAGTGGCGAGGTCGGCCGGTCGAGGAGGCGACTTGGGAGACCGAGCAGGATATGCGCAGCCAGTACCCTCATCTTTTCACTACTCCGGGTATGTTTTCTATGCTCGTTCGAGGACGAACGAATCTTTAAGTGTGGGAAGATGTAACGACCCGACCGGTCGTTTTAGAAAATTACGCCTCAATCCCTAATTTAACTGTTCCCCTAAGTTCATTTCTGCTATTGTGGGTTGCCGGGAGAGTTGGTTCCAAAAATTTGAGCATTTTGGGACACTTAGTCCCTAAATAAGAGCTTTGAAACTAGAAAACGGTTCGTAGCCGGAACAGTGTTAAGACGATCTCGGAACGGAAATCCGATGGTTCCATTAGCTCCGTTAGGTGATTTCGGGGTTGGGAGCGCGTTCGGAATATATTTTGGAGGTCCGTAGCTCAATTAGGCTTGAAATGCCGAAGGTTGAAATTTTGGCGAATCCGATCGATAGGTGAGATTTTGATCCGGGGGTCGGAATGGAATTCCGACAATTTCTGTAGCTTCGATATATCATTTTGAACGTGTGTGCAAAATTTGAAGTCAATCGGATGCGATTTGATAGGTTTCGGCATCGGAAATAGAAGTTGGAAACTTCATAGTTCATAAAGTTTGAATCGGGGTGTAATTCATGGTTTTAGAGTTGTTGATGTGGTTTGAGGCCTCGAGCAAGTCCGTAATGTGCTTTGGGGTTGGTTGGTATGATTGATTGGGGTCCGGGGGCCTCGGGTGTGTTTCGGGTTGTGATCACGCTCTTATTTGATGTTTCAACCTTTGCTTCTTTGAACATAAAGGGGTACCATATTAGGTAAATGATATCCAAATTTAGTTTTGTTTGAACCATTAGATCCGTATCGAAATTTTGGAGCCATAGGAAAAAGAATCATCGAATTTGGACATCGTATGAGGAAGTTATGCTCATTTTCGTGTCAGGAAAAATTTGCTGGTTCTGCTATGTTCGCAAATGCGAACTTTTTATCGCATTTGCGATGCCCAGTTCGCAAATGCGAACTTTTTGTCGCAAATGCGACCTCCGCCAGCCTTTTTTTGTTCGCAATATCTAAGGGTTCGCAATTGCGAACCCTGGGTCGCAAATGCGACATCTGAGGCCTGTTAAGTGAGGTTTTTGACGGGATTTTCACCCATTTTTCAATTTTCTCAAAACCTAAACCTCCATAGCCGATTTTCCAAAGACCCAAACTTCTGCAAATCATTGGGTAAGTGTCTCTAATCCTTTTCCAACTATATTTTGTGATTATATCTTAGATTTAACATCAAATTCATGAGAATCTAAAGGAAAATTTGGGGAAAATTGTGAAATCTTTCAAAAATGCAAAATGATGATTTGAATGACCAAATGGTATCGTAATTAGATAATTTTTGTATGGGTGAACTCGTAGCGAAATGGGTGTTCAGTTTTTGTAATTTTTTTTGGGTTCCGAGGTGTGGGCCCGAGGAGTTGACTTTTGTTGACTTTTTGCAAATTGTGTAAGAATCATAGTTTTGTTAATTGAAATTGTTTTCTCTTGCATTGTTTGATGTATTCAAGTTATTTTTGGCTAGATTGAGCCAAGCATTGATGAATTGGTAAAGGAAAAGCTAAATTGAGTATTGAATTGGTCGTATTGAGGTAAGCATCTTGCCTAACCTTTTGTGGGGGACCTCCCCTTAGGATTTGAGTCTTCTCTATATGCCTTGTACGCGAGGTGACGGGCGTGTACATGCGCTCGTTGTTGTAACACACACTTTACTTGAATTGTCTGATTAGTGATATTCCTGCTCTTAGCTGATAAAAGCGTTACCATTACCCGGTATTACTTAGAAAAGCATGATTAGCTAGGATTCAACATGTTTAATTGCCTAGTTGATTTACTTAAACTCTTGATAAATTGTTGGCACTAATTTTGATGAAGTTGTAATTTAACATATTATATTCTCTCTGTGTGTTTTCTTTATTTGATGTGTTTGTGGATTGCGGGTTCAATTCCCGGAGATCCCAGGGCTGTGGGTTCGATTCCCAGAGACCCGGAGTGATATTGTTTGTGGACTGCGGGTTCAATTCCCGGAGATCCCAGGGCTGTGGGTTCGATTCCCAGAGACCCGGAGTGATATTGTTTGTGGACTGCGGGTTCGATTCCCGGAGACCCAGGGCTGTGGGTTCGATTCCCGGAGACCCGGCGTGATATTGGTAGGGACTACGGGTTCGATTCCCGAGATCCTGAGTTATTGGTAGGGACTACGGGTTCGATTCCCGAGATCCCGAGTTATTGGTAGGGACTGCGGGTTCGATTCCCGGAGATCCTGAGTTATTGATTATTTATTGAGATATGGGCTGCGGGTTCGATTCCCGGAGACCCAGAGGTACTGTCAATGGGACTGTGGGTTCGATTCCCACAGGTCCTGGACTTGCTGATTGAGTTTTTATTTAGTTATTTACTTGTTGCTAGCTTACATTGTAGACGGTTGCAGAAATCACTTTACTGTCGTCATTCAGATTCATAATTATTTAAACTGCTTATTATTGTTATCATCATTATATTATTGTTCTCTCAGTAGGGCCATGACCTTCCTCGTCACTACTCCATCGAGGTTAGGCTTGGCACTTACTGAGTACCGCCGTGGTGTACTCATGCTACTCTTCTGCACACTTTTGTTGTGCAGATCCAGGTACATCAGGACATGCCCATACTAGGTGATATCAGCAGCACACTTGGAGACCTCGAGGTATGATCTGCTACGTCCGCGGATCCGGAGGCCCTCCTTCTATTCTGATAGTTCTAGTAGATGTTTTCCTTCATTTCGTTGTTTTAGATACTCTTTACACATAGAGCCATAGTTGTATTTCTTTTAGTCTGTGTTACCCGTGGGATTCCGGGTCTTGGTGGTATTTTTATGCAGTGTGTTGACGAGTGTATGTGCCAAGCGGTACGGATTACATTCCTATTTATATCATTTTTCGCTATTTCTTGTTTAAAGTTCATAAACTTGAACATTCCGCAAAGTGTTAGGCTTACCTAGTCGTGGGGACTGGGTGCCGTCACGACATGTTCACGATTGGTGAACTAGGGTCGTGACAAGTTGGTATCAGAGCTCTAGGTTCGTAGGAGTCACGGGACACAGACCGGTTACTTAGATTCTCGCTGATCGATACGGAGATGTCTGTATTTATCTACGAGGGGCTATGTAACTGTTAGGAAACTCTTCAATTCTTTGAATTCCTTATCGTGCGCCATTTTTTCAGTTGGAGCCTATATCATATGTTCTTTTGCATCCACTCGTGTATTGAAATTGCGCACTCGGTATCAAGTATGCGCCGACGGTTCGTGACGCTGGAGAGAGATCTCGAGGGAGTCAAAAATTTACTCAACCATTCTTATCGCGTGTCATCCATATCGATAATGCAAGAGAATTGAGAGATCTTCAATTGTGCACATGGGGGTGCACTAGATTCTGACATTCGATTGATAAGTACGGTCTTGAGAAGGTTTACTTAACTGCCTAATCGTCACAACAATGGTAGAATCACAAGGTGGATGTAGATCTAAAGATAGTTGGTGGTAATAAAGACCATATGGTTCATATAAGATATCTATTTAGCGAAGGATTCAGCCAGCAGAGATACTGGGGGGATATGAGTTTAACTGTCTTAAGAAGGACATGTGCCAAACGAATGTCTTGGGCTGTCTTATGATGAAGACGTACAAATGATAAAGGCTATTGTCATGGATTAGCAAGATGTGTCTTATGGCTTCGTGCCAAGTGAAAGGATTTCGCTATCAACGACCAAATTATGGGTCATGTATCATATCAGATTTGGCATGCGCTGTATTTAAGTGCTATTCAAAAGTTCTTTGAAACTGGCGGATAGGCAAGAGTTGAGGCTCGTATGGTATGATGTTGGGACTTTTGATGTTCCTGTATCCCTAATAAATTCTACCTTTCATTATCAGCAGGGAAGATTTCGGTGAAGGCTACATGGTGCTTCGTAGGTGCGAGAATCACAATATGTCTTAAGCTGTCGCGGTAAATAATGCTCGATGCATGGAGCGAGAAGATGTTTGGTTGCATTGAGATGAGGTCATACCCTATGATGTTAGAGTGCTAATAGAGCACATGTGGTTATATTCGTTGGATCAAGTGAGTTGCAGTTGAATAATAGTAAATGACTCGAGAGAATGGTTCTAATGTGTTCGAGAGTCATGTAATAGTGGCTTTGGGCTAAGTGGGGGAGTCCCACCGCTTAAGATTGGGTCGCATGGTTAATTACCGGTGTGAATTCTGGATACTAGCGTATTATTGTGTTAAAAAAAAAAAAAAAAAAAAAAAAAAAAAAAAAAAAAAAAAAAGTGGTCATGAGTGGTAATTTGAGTATATAAATTGTTGAATGCATGTTATGGTTAGCCTTACTGGCTCGTGTTCAAACTTGAGGAAAGATTCATGATTTATACCTCGTATAGGTGCAGGCTTCGCGGGAAATAGTTCCGCTGGGTGCTTTATCGAGAGGGTATTCATATGTTATAAACATTCAGTAGAGTTGGTTGCATACTGGGCCAAGTCGGGGCCGGATGGTTCTCAATAGCGGTCCTAGTGAATTCAAGAGGTAAAGTGTGGTGTTTGATAATTTTGAGTTTATAAGTACAGTTGAGGCTCAAGCCTTTAAATCAACTTATGAAGAAAAGCACAAAAACAATCTATGATGTTTTGACTTGTGGTGTAGCATTTGAGAGGCGTGAAATGATAGTCATTCTTGAGATAGCATGGCCTCATGATTTAAGGTCACTCGGGGTAAGTCGGTTGGAATAAGTTAGGTATTGAAGGAAGATATTAACATTTCTAAGGCAATCAAGGATAACCTGGAAGGAAGTAGATTGATCAGCCATAGTTGAGTTGGCGTATTGGTGTCAATGATCGGTTCATGCAACGTGATCGAATTATGCATGTGATTTGTGGCGGTGCATTTGAGACTTGTTGGCCGCAGTGATTGATGTTACTCTGAAGTATTCTTCTGTTAGGGCCTGTTATGAGTAGGCGGACCTCGGAAAGGGTTATGGGGGCTTGGACCACTACTTAGAGATTGGCATATTCAACGGTTATGAGAACTCGCCGTGTGTTGCTATAGTTCTCCTGAAATGAGTTAAATGGAAGGTCTTATGTGACGAAGTATTAGCCTATTGTCAGTTCTAGAGCTATGATGGAAATTGCGTCTATCGTATATCGGCACGTGAGGTGCGGTGAGTAGTATGAAATTTGAAGTAAGGACCAAGGTCACAGTTTGGTCAATGTATGTGATATAAAGAGCTCGGATGAGCAGGAAAGGAGTTTCAATGTTTTGAGTAAGATGGGTATTAACATCTGTATCATTTGAGATCAGTGTTCTGTGGGAAAGGCTTTGCATCCCGGTTAGGGACACCTGATCGCTTTTCAGTGTTAGTGCGGCCGGTGGGTTGAATGTGCAGGACCGTTTAATTATTCGGAAGATGGTGGGAGCTTGCCCCAAGAAGATTGTATAGGTGTGACTTGTAGTCACTTGATTGATTAGAAATTTAAACCAAGTATGAGGATTTTGGTAATATCATTCATTTGAGAATTTATGCCTGGAGGGCACTCTGCTTATTGGGTTATAGACCTGTGAAATACTATTGACTTAGCTTGGCACGACCAGGATAGACTTAAGGTCGGTGGATAGATCTAAATGTGGAAGTGAGCCTTGCGTCAGGCCTGTTATATTTCTTCCAGAAATGTGCCCTTTATGGAGGGATAGTCGTGGCCTTATTTCGCGGTTAGTTAACTCATGTAAAGATATATTGCGCCGTATAAGTTGTGAGACGGCTTGGTAAATTCCTTATGTGTTGAGGTTCCGCTCAGCGGTGATGTTATATGAGCATGATGGCTCTTGAGACTCAGATCATATATCGCACCTCAGTTGTGCTTGAGTTTGTAGCCTATGGCGCTATATATATTTCCTTGTGACTGATATCATGCACCTTAGTGTGCTTATGATCGATATTCAGTAATTTGATGTGATGAGCTATTCAGCTCGACATACGATTCCTTGTGTGAGTTTATATTATTGGGATCGGGTGGCACACCGCCATGGTTATATTGTTGGGATCGGGTGGCACGCCGCCATGGGTATACTGTTGGGATCGGGTTGCACGCCGCAATAGTGTGATGTTTATTTCAGTGTCTATAATTGCTTTTATGTGTTTTGCTTCCTATTTTTATGAGGAAGTCCATGTTTATGTGAGAGTTGAATAGTTCTCTCTAGTGTTCGCCTTCCTTTTGTATCACGTACGAATCAGTAGCCTACTGGCACATTGTGTCATCTTGTGGGACTTTTGATTATGTATGATGTGGCTTATTGCCTGAGCAGTTCGTACTGGGTGAGATGAGATTATGTGATTTGGGGTCAGTGCCAACTGATTATATGAAATATATTATAGAGGAAAGGATCATCCTCTGGTTTAGGACAAGGTAATGGATCTTGTCAGGAGTATAGACCCAATGAATTGTTGATTCAGTAGTTGGTTATGGATATCGGCACATCTCTTCCATCGTGTCAGTATTGTAAAAGTTGGAACGAGACCTATGTAGATCGTGAGGTGCAATGGGAGCATCTGATTCGTCGAATTTTTTTTTTGTTGGCTAATTTGATCATAAAATATTATCGTGGTCCTGTGGATTTTGTATTGCAAGGTAAGGATCTAGCAAGATTATGCAGTCATGTTTGAGGACGGCGTTTGAGGAATATTGAGTGATCTCTTGATGAAAACAAGCCTGACATAGAATTCCGGATGTTGGAATTAGGCTGTAAGACTTAATTGTTTGAACAAGAGGGAATATCTTCAAACTATATCAAGGCTAATGTGCTCAACTGAGTCCTAGATTTATTGGCCCTTTTGAGATTTTGAGGCATGTTGGGGAGGTTGCTTATGAGTTGGCCTTACCTCCCACCCTAACCGGAGTCCATCCCGTATTTCATGTCTCTATGGCCGGAGGTACCATGGTGACCCGTCGCATGTGTTGGATTTCACTTATGTTCAGCTAGACGAGGATCTGTCTTATGTAGAGGAGTCAGTAGTCATTCTAGACAGGCAAGTCAGGAAGCTAAGGTCAAAGAACATCGCTCCAGTAAAGGTTCAGTGGCGGGGCCAGCCGGTCGAGGAGGCGACTTGGGAGACCGAGCAGGATATGCGCAGCCAGTACCCTCATCTTTTCACTACTTCAGGTATGTTTTCTATGCTCGTTCGAGGACGAACGAATCTTTAAGTGTGGGAAGATGTAACGACCCGACCGGTCGTTTTAGAAAATTACGCCCCAATCCCTAATTTAACTGTTCCCCTAAGTTCATTTCTCCTATTGTGAGTTGCCGGGAGAGTTGGTTCCAAAAATTTGAGCATTTTGGGACACTTAGTCCCTAAATAAGAGCTTTGAAACTAGAAAACGGTTCGTAGCCGGAACAGTGTTAAGACGATCTCGGAACGGAAATCCGATGGTTCCATTAGCTCCGTTAGGTGATTTCGGGGTTGGGAGCGCGTTCGGAATATATTTTGGAGGTCCGTAGCTCAATTAGGCTTGAAATGCCGAAGGTTGAAATTTTGGCGAATCCGATCGATAGGTGAGATTTTGATCCGGGGGTCGGAATGGAATTCCGACAATTTCTGTAGCTTCGATATATCATTTTGAACGTGTGTGCAAAATTTGAAGTCAATCGGATGCGATTTGATAGGTTTCGGCATCGGAAATAGAAGTTGGAAACTTCATAGTTCATAAAGTTTGAATCGGGGTGTAATTCATGGTTTTAGAGTTGTTGATGTGGTTTGAGGCCTCGAGCAAGTCCGTAATGTGCTTTGGGGTTGGTTGGTATGATTGATTGGGGTCCCGGGGGCCTCGGGTGTGTTTCGGGTTGTGATCACGCTCTTATTTGATGTTTCAACCTTTGCTTCTTTGAACATAAAGGGGTACCATATTAGGTAAATGATATCCAAATTTAGTTTTGTTTGAACCATTAGATCCGTATCGAAATTTTGGAGCCATAGGAAAAAGAATCATCGAATTTGGACATCGTATGAGGAAGTTATGCTCATTTTCGTGTCAGGAAAAATTGCTGGTTCTGCTATGTTCGCAAATGCGAACTTTTTATCGCATTTGCGATGCCCGGTTCGCAAATGCGAACTTTTTGTCGCAAATGCGACCTCTGCCAGCCTTTTTTTGTTCGCAATATCTAAGGGTTCGCAATTGCGAACCCTGGGTCGCAAATGCGACATCTGAGGTCTGTTAAGTGAGGTTTTTGACGGGATTTTCACCCATTTTTCAATTTTCTCAAAACCTAAACCTCCATAGCCGATTTTCCAAAGACCCAAACTTCTGCAAATCATTGGGTAAGTGTCTCTAATCCTTTTCCAACTATATTTTGTGATTATATCTTAGATTTAACATCAAATTCATGAGAATCTAAAGGAAAATTTGGGGAAAATTGTGAAATCTTTCAAAAATGCAAAATGATGATTTGAATGACCAAATGGTATCGTAATTAGATAATTTTTGTATGGGTGAACTCGTAGCGAAATGGGTGTTCAGTTTTTGTAATTTTTTTGGGTTCCGAGGTGTGGGCCCGAGGAGTTGACTTTTGTTGACTTTTTGCAAATTGTGTAAGAATCATAGTTTTGTTAATTGAAATTGTTTTCTCTTGCATTGTTTGATGTATTCAAGTTATTTTTGGCTAGATTGAGCCAAGCATTGATGAATTGGTAAAGGAAAAGCTAAATTGAGTATTGAATTGGCTGGATTGAGGTAAGTATCTTGCCTAACCTCGTGTGTGGGAACTTTCACCCCTAGGATATTATGTGATAGTTTAAAT
The DNA here is from genome assembly GCA_032618575.1 of Nicotiana noctiflora. NCBI lineage: Eukaryota > Viridiplantae > Streptophyta > Magnoliopsida > Solanales > Solanaceae > Nicotiana > Nicotiana noctiflora. The sequence continues at coordinate 287,318 of JASVEL010006918.1, forward strand.
GCCTTGTACGCGAGGTGACGGGCGTGTACATGCGCTCGTTGTTGTAACACACACTTTACTTGAATTGTCCGATTAGTGATATTCCTGCTCTTAGCTGATAAAAGCGTTACTTCTACCCGGTATTAGTTAGAAAAGCATGATTAGCTAGGATTCAACATGTTTAATTGTCTAGTTGATTTACTTGAACTCTTGATAAATTGTCGGCACTAATTTTGATGAAGTTGTAATTTAACATATTATATTCTCTCTGTGTGTTTTCTTTATTTGATGTGTTTGTGGACTGCGGGTTCAATTCCCGGAGATCCTAGGGCTGTGGGTTCGATTCCTAGAGACCCGGAGTGATATTGTTTGTGGACTGCGGGTTCAATTCCCGGAGATCCCAGGGCTGTGGGTTCGATTCCCAGAGACCCGGAGTGATATTGTTTGTGGATTGCGGGTTCGATTCCCGGAGACCCAGGGCTGTGGGTTCGATTCCCAGAGACCCGGCGTGATATTGGTAGGGACTACGGGTTCGATTCCCGAGATCCTGAGTTATTGGTAGGGACTACGGGTTCGATTCCCGAGATCCCGAGTTATTGGTAGGGACTGCGGGTTCGATTCCCGGAGATCCTGAGTTATTGATTATTTATTGAGATATGGGCTGCGGGTTCGATTCCCGGAGACCCGGAGGTACTGTCAATGGGACTGTGGGTTCGATTCCCACAGGTCCTGGACTTGATGATTGAGTTTTTATTTAATTATTTACTTGCTGCTAGCTTAATTCGTAAACGGTTGCAGAAATCACTTTACTGTTATCATTTCAGATTCATTATTATTTAAACTGCTTATTATTGTTATCATCATTATATTATTGTTCTCTCAGTAGGGCCCTGACCTTCCTCGTCACTACTCCATCGAGGTTAGGCTTGGCACTTACTGAGTACCGCCGTGGTGTACTCATGCTACTCTTCTGCACACTTTTGTTGTGCAGATCCAGGTACATCAGGACAGGCCCATACTAGGTGATATCAGCAGCACACTTGGAGACCTCGAGGTATGATCTGCTACGTCCGCGGATCCGGAGGCCCTCCTTCTATTCTGATAGTTCTAGTAGATGTTTTCCTTCATTTCGTTGTTTTAGATACTCTTTACACATAGAGCCATAGTTGTATTTCTTTTAGTCTGTGTTACCCGTGGGATTCCGGGTCTTGGTGGTATTTTTATGCAGTGTGTTGACGAGTGTATGTGCCAAGCGGTACGGATTACATTCCTATTTATATCATTTTTCGCTATTTCTTGTTTAAAGTTCATAAACTTGAACATTCCGCAAAGTGTTAGGCTTACCTAGTCGTGGGGACTGGGTGCCGTCACGACATGTTCACGATTGGTGAACTAGGGTCGTGACAGTGCTAAACATCAGCTCTTTAATAAGTGTTGCATTATATAAATCATGTATAAAAATGTTTTGGTTTCACAAAAATTAAAAATGCAATATACTCACAAACACAAAAGATGTCCCCAAAAATAAGAGTGTGCGGGTGTGTGTGAGAGAGAGGGAGAGAAGGAGAGTCATACTTTTGGAGAATTATCTTTGTCAATGGTAAGAGCCCTGATACCCTTCATAAAATGAGACGAAATGCATATTAGATACAAGAGAATCAAGTATATGCCTAAAACTGAACAGCTATTCAGTGGTTACCACTTACCTCATAGACATCACCAGATATTTTTGTTCTTAGGATATTGATTGTAAGTCTGAATTCTTTCTTCAGACATTCAGGTAATGTTCGCTTCCTCCCTTCCCGAATCTGAAAATATTTGAGCATATATAAAACAAATGCCAGACTACACAGCAACAGCATGATAGAAAAACAAGAAAACTATTACAAACTTAAAACAAGAAAAATGCAAGTGAACGTGCTTTGCCCAATTTCAAATTTTAAGCCAAAAGAGCAACAAAAACAACAACAACCCATCCCAGTCCCACAAGTAGGGTTGGGGAACGTAGGATGTACGCAACCTTACTCCTACCCTGGGAAGACAGAGAGGTTGTTTCCTATAGACCCTCAGCAAACGAAAAGATTAAAGAAGCATTGACAACAAGTAGCAATGATGTAAATTTTAGGTTACCCGTTTAGATGAAAAGGATTAGCAAGAATCATAAGGAATTTGAAAAACTCATCAACTGAAACTCAAAATGGATCACAGAATTTTGGTCAACGATACCAACAAGTTAAACAAATCTACCTTTTTTACACACTGATTCATAAAGTCAAGCATGTCAGTACACATGAGTTGAAAACTCAAAAAACTGTATAACTGATGTTAAATTTTTACCATATCTTTCAAAACGATTATTGTCTACAACCTATTAGGAGCGCAGATGTTAGCACAAAAGCCTGTCTCACAATAAACCTAGTAATAGCAGGAAGTGGAATGACCGTACTCTGCGCCATAAGTATTCAAATGAAACAGCAATGTGTTAGTCCTATTTCAAAGTTGCGCGCTATTTGCATGAGTTTGAAATTTGAATGTCTTGGATCCTTATACCGGGAGTAGTAGTTTGAAGTAGATAGCGTATTTCAGCACAAGAGAAATTGAGAAGTGCAGCATCATAATATACAAAGGGTATCGGACAATTTCGAGGTTCTACACTATTATTAGCTATAAGGAATTCTGCACAGTATTGGCTGCTTTTGTAGGAATATACTGGAGGAACTAACCGAACTTAGAGTAATTTTTAGTCCTGTCGGGGATGATCTTTTTAGGCCTTTAAGCACCGGCACGATCCAACTGTTTCCTTCTTTGCCTGCCTCAGCTTCCTGAAAAGAAAGTAGCCGTCACATTGTTTGTAGATAGCACAAATCATCATGTGAACAATGCCATGAAAAAATTGTCTTACAAATGAACTTATAATCTCAGTAACAGAATCCTTGGAGAAGCACTCATCAATTATTGCCTGCCTGCATTGTTAGCTAATATAAATCACTCTTGATTTCCTCAAGGACAGAGTATAGGGTGTACTAATTAACACAATTTACTTTTTCAAGACACTTTCTTCATCGATCTGAACATCGGTTGAGAACTCCTTGATTGCAGAACTGACAACAGCCTCATCGCCAGTGTTTAAGCTTAATAAGTGCTCTTCTAGCTCCGGCAGTTTCTGACATTTTAAAAAAAGGCAAATAGAGTTAATATATCTCCAAGCTTGGCCATATAACAAAATAATACAATCTCAAGACATTATACCGTTTAACTTTTTATGTTTTTCACTATTTTTCAATTTACTTTTGTGCACATCCATGTGGCGCGGGCCATGTTAATTTTCTCAGTATAGTTGGATGTCCCCATGTTGCTGCAAATCATAAGTCCTATTCTGAGGTATTATGGAGATAGTTTTATGTCATTCTGGATTTGAAGAACAAGAAATTAATAATGTACATAAATTCATCAGCATATAATAGAGTCAAAAATTTCTGTAGGGGCGGAGAACCAGAGGTGGAGTGAGAATTTGAAGTTTATGAGTTCGAAATGCCACTAAAAACACACTGACTGTTTGAGTTACTGGATTCGGAATTCAATATTTGTACATGTTTAGTAGATTTTGTAACACATATACAAGGTTCGAATTAAAAGCTATTTGGTTCGGTTGGAACTCATAGCTTATATGCTACCCCCGCACCTGTAGAGAACCCACCGCTGTCTAGATTGTACTACCGTATGCTCTAGGGAAGTCAGAATAGGAGATGTCACGCAATTCCCTGCTCTTCGGAGTTCCCTCATTGTCGAGGAACATGTACTAGGGTGGTGTATGTGTGACTCTATAACCTACTTGGGGCCCGGAAAACAAAGAGAAGATGTGTATGAACGAGACATCCAGCAACAAGAAGGAAAAAGGAAAAGGATTATTGGTTCAAGAAAGTAAGGTGTCCCTGATCAAGTCAATTTGCAAGGTTTTTCAAATCCGCTGGTGAGATACACACAAAATACAGAAAGTATTATAGGTCATTCCAGATTAGCATGATATCAAATTGACCATGTAATATATATCTGCTTTTGATCTATTAGCCACCAGTTTTTTACTGAGCTAGAATGCCAAGGAATTATACGCTATGGTAAGAATTAATAATTTAATTTGCAATGAGAAGTAAAAGTCAAAAAGAAAATACTATAAGGATGTAAAGACAATGCTGAAAGCTGTAGATCAATGGCATAATCTGTTGGAACTCCCAGATTGAAAAGCAGTGTTAGTTTATGCATAAAGAGGATCTATAGAACGAAACAGAATTATTGGTATTTTGTCTATCCGATGTATCTTAGTAGCCAGCGGAAAAGGAAACAAAAAGCAATTCTCGTAGTAGTGGCGATGGAGCAGCCTAAATTGAAGTGGTTTCTTTTTCCATTTTGCTGAAACACTCTATTCTGATGCTCCTATGGATATTCCAGTTAAAACTTACGGATGGTCTATTACATGACATGATATTCCAGTTCAAACACACACATGGTCTATTATGATTTAAGAAAAATAAAGTGTTTTATCATCCATGAAATAAAAGTTTGCTTTTGCAGTTTGTTCGGAAAAAAAATGAAAAAAAGAAATTTGTCCCTTGGAGTCACCTCCAAAGGGACAAAATATGTTGCAAGTCCAGCAGCAACCAACTCTTTACCGTTCAATCTCGCTCCTGTTAACCCCAAGTATTCCCCTAAATAAAACAGTAAATATCGTTCAATTCTCCTTTTGATTTTCAAATGACATAAATAAGATCCGACCTTGTTCCAATGCTATTTGAATGCTTACCCAATCTACCAGGAAGCCGAGAAAGAATGTATGAGAAACTACAGTCCGTATGGAAGCCTATACTTGCTTCAGGAGTTGAAAAAACCTATAAAATGAGAGAAAGATGAAAACACAGCTCATGCATTGCCTGAAAATTTTAAAATACAATATGCACCGGAGATATTTATACGAACCGTTTTTTCAGTCACGACAGAGAACTTCATCGGAACCATTAAGGATGCCCCTCCGCCCATTGAGATGCCATGAACAAGAGCAACCTGTAAACAAACAAGATTTCAGAATCAAAGTGCTTTCTTCTATTTCAATATAAGGATTTCAGAAGAGTATCGGAACACTCACCGTGGGTTTTTTATATGTATGAATGTGATTGCAAAGCCAATACATTCGATAAACAACTTCAAGGCAGGAATCCTCTGTGCAGTACAAGTTCAAAATGCAAGTCAATAAATAGTAATTCAATAATTTAAAGTAAACAGCTGAACATTCTCCTGTAACAAAGTATTACTTGAATTTCGTCCATCATAGAACATTTTCAAATCCCCACCAGCAGAAAAAGCCCGACCAGCTCCCTACTTGTTTACAAAGAAAGAGAAAATAAGGTTAAACAACATTTTCATAATCTCCAAATCAATCATTTGTTAGCAGTATCTATTATGCTAATCTTATGATTAGAAAATATCAGAATCTGAAAATTACTCAACTACCAAAAGTTTGGAGATCGGAAAGAGATATGAACCTTGATGATAACAAGTTTTGCATTCTCATCTTTCTCCCACTTCTCCAGATTCTCTGCCAGCAGTTTTACCTACTTAAAAGAAATTAAGACAGTCAGGTTATAAAGATAATTAAGTAAATCTCCATGATAGCTACTAGTACTTAGTAACCTAATAAAAATGGTACCTAACAACTTGTGGATGGATATCATGTATCTTTTTATAATGTATCTTATGGTATTGTATTGTACTGTATCGTTTTGCTGTATATAATGGTTAGATAGATTGTACTGTTAATTGTTGTTTCACGATGTCGTGTAAGAATAAACTTGCAATATTATAAAGAAAAAGTAAGTTACGAGGTATAATTATTATAAAATAGGATTATTGAAAAACAAAAACAGTATGAGAGAAAAAATAAGGTAACAACATGACCCCACTACTCTCATGTAGCTTGTTATCCCGAGTTAAACTACACTGATGAGAGTTTAAAAAATCCTTCCGCTGTGGTGTGTATAAGTTAAATCCAATTAAAATGGTGTGTAACTGGAAATAGATCATTTCAAGAATTATTGACTAGGGCGAATAATAATTCCTTGTAAAATTCTTCAACATACCACTTTGGATGAAATGACATTCAACTGCTTGGGGCGATTTAAGGTCACCACTCTGACATTTCCAACTTCTTCAGACAGAACAACCTGAAGAAACAATCAAGATTAACAAGATCCACCACAATAAAGAAACTTAACTTTAAATCTTTAAATTGAAATTTGTAAATACCTCTCCATCTGGGGCTACTGTTTCTTGAGCCATAATTAATCAGAAAGTTACAGCCCAAAAGAGAAACCTTTACAAGGAAGCAGAATTTAATCAAAAAATTTATGCAATTTAAAGAAATATGTGAAGAAAAGGGTGGGATTCTCTACTTAAAAATGCAAGAATGGAGAGCAGCAAATACAAAGGGAGTTGTTAAAGCTGGAGAAGAAGGGACTGCTAAGCTTAGTAGTTGAGTTGGTTGGTGGGTGAGTTCCTTCCTAGTGTTTGGTAACATCATTACCTACCACTGTCCCTCTAACCTTTTCTTTTTTATAAAAATATAAATTTTAATTATCTTTTTTTCTTCTTTTACATTTGGTATTCAGTATTCCTAATACGATGCCAACTTATTTGCATTCGCGTCACATAAAACCTAATAAACACAATTCAAAATCCGATTCAATCTAAAATTCAAAATCTGAAATTGAATAGATCAGTTCGGATTTCGGATATTCTATACGAATGAACAGCCCTATTTTAGACCACAAGAAAGTAAATTGACCCAGGCCTCAACATGGAACGAGTTCTCCTTGATTAGATCACACTTCACACCATTTTTGTAGATCGGGTTGGTTCAGATTTTTCAAATAACAAACCAAATTCTTTATATTGAATTTTTAAATGTATAAATCAAATTAGATCAATAAAATTCAAAATTTTCAATCTCGAATTTTTGGGTTATTTGAGTTACTAACATATATGGGCTCTAAAACATATTGGATCATTCAAAAAATTTAAGTCCAAACTCGAAATAAAGATAGAACTGCAAAAAAGTTTAAAAAATATTTAAAATTATATTACAATAAATATTTTTATGTATAAAATATTTTTAAAACTTGTATACATGTAATGTCGGGTTGATTTGATTTCGGTTTGACTTTTTTTGGTTCAAACCAAACCAAACCATTTATGATTGGATTATTTTCCAACACCAAAAAAAATCATGCTTGGATTTTTTCCAGTTTAATTCGGATTATCGATTTGGTACGGTTTGTTGATTTCCTTTGTACATCCCCATAACTGATAATCTTTACATAAACTCCCTATTAGGCCCAAAAATGATTACACATTTTCGCCCAACCTCAAATTTATATAAATGTCCCAAACAAATCTCAACTTACCAACCTTTAGCCATTAGTCATTGACTTACTAAAACTAGCCAACAAAAATTGAAAAACCTAACAATAGGATTTTTTCTCTTAAAGAATCACATGCAAAAATCACCTCCATATTTTAAAGCGTGATTAGCAACACTACGTACAAGACGGAAAAAAATTTCATGGATGAGGTAGCAAATAAGGTGATGAAATTTAAAAATATATACAATGTTCCAAATATCTAAACAAAATGGAACTTTTTCAATAGGTGGAGTTGAAATTCATTGAAAATATATAGATAAGTTGATAATATGCGATATAGTCGTCATTTATGTCGTAGATACCCATGCTTTGTTGTTATTTTTGTTATGGAAATTACCAGTTTAATGTGTGAATTGATGTTATTTGGTTTCACAAGGAATGCATGATGGATCAAGACTAAAATGGAGCATTTGGAGGCAAGAACGTGCATAAATCACACAATTGAGAAGTACCTAGTGCAAACGAGTAAGTAAAAGTGTCAAAAAGATGGAAGACACGGCCATAGGCTTTCCCGCGGTCCACCGTAGTTGTCCGCGGTCGCGGCCGCTGTCCGTTACAGAACGCGTCGTGGCCGCGGACGAGGATGGAAGCTGCATGAAAATTAAGGGCCAAAGTGTAAATAGGGAAAACTTGTGTAAAGCCTTTATATAATGTAGACAACTCCCCCAAAAGCCAGTTAGGCTTATTTTTGGAGTTATTTTGGCAAGAGAAACAAGTGTTAGAGATCACAAAATACCATTACTCTTTATTCTTCTTATTTTTCTTGTAATTTATGAGCATGAATTCTTTAGCTATTGTATTACCCAATATCATGAGTAGCTAATTTTTTAATCTAAGGTTTTGATGGAACCCGTTGGAAATTACTTGGTTGTTTTATAATTATATTTAGGTTTTGTTGTTTAATCTCTAATTGTTCATATACGTTTTGATTGTGGAATCTCAATTATCCGTTCCTATTTAGTGTGTAACTTCTTGAGAGAGAGTGCATATTTAGGTAATTATATGAACAACATCACTCCCGGAGTATAGACGAGAGTCATAACTGAGGGTTTAGGGGATAAATTAGAGATAACAAAATCTCGGCTGCAATCTAAGTGAATTGTATTGTAATATTAGCTAACGTAACTCGAGAGAATGCGTTTAGTAGATTATTGTAATTGCTTGAAAGAATTATAATAAATTGAGAGTTCATGATTGTTAGAGATAGATAAAATTGAATTATAAGAAATATACAATCAAGGAAAGAACCAACAACAACAACCCAGTATAATCCCACAAGTAGGGTCTGGAATCAAGGAGAGAACCAATGGGGGGAAATCAATACCTTAGACCTTCTTAAATATTGTTTACACAGCATTCATAGTTATTTTTTAGTCCATATTCCTTTCAGTCTTAGTTGTTAGATAATCAATCATTGTGAAACCAAAAGTTTGAGGAAACGGGTTGTGGGAATTGAGTAATTTGATGCTGGTAATTGGTGGGTTAATTCTCTGTGGTTCGACTTTGGGCTACAATACTCAGATTATATTTGCAATGCCCGCATAGTCTTTTGTGAGACTCAGTTGAGCGTGATCAAATTTTGACGCCGTAGCCGGGAAATTAATGGTGTTATCAATTACATCTGAAGAGATACAAACATTCCGATACAAAGATTCTGATAGTAATCCGTTTTCTCTTTACGAATATTTTCATTGAAATTCTAACGGTTGAATTCTTGTGGAAAGCAGGTGTATGCCTAGAAATTCTACAAGGACCGGAGAACTAGTAGAAGGACTTTCAGTCCCCCGAGAAAATACCATTTCTAGGTTTTCTTCCAAAAGCCATAATTTCTATTAATTTTCATATTTGAATCCATATATAATCCATATATTTAGCTCACAATAAACAGAAATAATTTATCTTGTGATAGATGATGAAAATGGCCCTCCAAGATCACCCTAAGAATTGCTCCAAATGAGAGAATAGAGATGAAATGAGCTAAGCCCCAATTTTACAATTATTAATCTAGCCAGTTTTTCCTCTTTGTGATTGTGAAAGTACCCTCATGTTCACGAAGGCCAAATCTGCTACTACCAAAAGTTCCTCTATTGCGTTCGCGGACTGCTCTTTGCCTACCAAACCTACACATTCGCGAAAGACCAATCGTATTCACGAAAGCCTATTCCTGCCCAATCTTGATCAGCCCCTTCTTTGCGCTCGCGATCACACATCTACGTTAGCGAAGAGCAACCCGCCTAGCAGCCACCTCCTCGCGTTCATGACCCCCTAGTCGCATTCGCATAGAACAAAAATCCCTGGCCCCTAGTTCCTTCTCTGCGTTCGCCACTCCCCTATCGTGTTCGCATAGCATAAACTCCAGCAACCCAAATCCTTCACTGTGAACACGTTCTTCCCACCCCATTCTCGAAGAACAAAACCAAAACCAGCAACAGCAAAACACACCGACATAGTTCGAAATCGCTCTGAAACAGTCCAGAGAACCTCGCGACCTCGTTCAATCATACAAACTAGTCCCAATACCTTATACAAACTTATCCAAGGGTTCTAAATGCCACAAATAACATCAAAACCAAGAATCAACAATCAAAATCCTTCCCACCTTCAAACTTCACATAACATGTCCGAATAATACTTAGACATTCCGGATTATAACCAAACTTCAAATGCAAGTTCGATGAGCTAAATAAACCTATTCAAGGTCCCACACACCACCCAAAGTCCGATAACATCAAAGTCCGATCCAAATCAAACTTAAAAAATAGAAAAATCTTATAAATGCAAACTTTCAATTATAAGCGTTGAATTGCTACCGGACTAATTGATACTCAACTCGAACATATACCTAAGTCCGAAATCACCTTAAGAACCTGTATGAACCTTCAAATCCTGATTCCGATGTTGTTTCATAAAAAGTCAACCTTGGTCCACTCTTCCAACTTAATGCTTCCAAATTGAGAATCACTCTTCTAAATCAATCCAAAAATTCTCGAACATCGAAACCAACCATACATGCGATCCATAATGCATCATATGAAGCTACTCTAACTTGCAAACTTCCCGATGAAAATGCTAGAGTTCAAAACGACCAATCGGATCATTACACTAAAGCACCGGACAATTCCAGTAATCGTACTGGAGTTCCTAGTTTTTTCAAGTTGACTCTGACTTATTTTACCAGATCTATTTTAAAAATATGCTACATTATTTATGGAATTCAAACCTTTATAAGTTCAAAACCTAACAATAATTCGTGGAGTTCAAACTTTCTATATGTATGTAATTTTCTTGGAGTAATTTTGAAAACCCAACAATAATACATGTGTTGCATTTTTTTTCTTCTTATTTTGAACACAGATTACCAACAACACGGAGTTTAAATATTTTTAAATTCAAACTACCATTTATTTGTCTTAACCGTCACGTAATGAGGAATGTAGGGGACCTACTATGTACAAGGTTCGGCAGTTACAAAGGACGATTTAATCTCATGTTGATTATGGTTTTTTAATTTGGTCAGAAAAAGTATTTATACCACAGTCTAAGAGATCCATAAGTTGAAAGAAAATAAAAATAGGACCATATTTACTAAAGAACTGATAAAAAAAAGAAACAACATGCGAAAATTTCTACTAAGAATTGACTAGTCAATTGTTTGTGCTTTCACTTAAACCTTTAGAGGAGGGCAAAGGGACTTAGAGTGTGTTTGGTATGAAGGAAAACATTTTCTGGAAAATGTTTTCCAATTTTCCCATGTTTGGTTGGCTTAAATGTTTTGGAAAACATTTTCCTTATCAATTCATTTTCCTCCAATTGGAGGAAAATGTTTTCCTTATCAAAAGAAGTGAAAACATTTTCCAAAGCTCCTTCTCAACCATTCTCACCCTCACCAACCCACCCCACCCCCTCTCCAAAAAACAGTTTTTTTTTTAGAAAAATTTCAGTTTTTCCGTTACCATCCACCCTACTACCCCTCCACCCCACCCCGCAAAAAAAAATTTCTTTTACCTTAATTTTTTTTCTATAATTTTAAATTTCTGTTTCTTATTTTTCTGCACCACCACCTCCACCCCCTACCCCCTCCCCCCACAAAAAACCTCCCCCCACACCCCCCACAAAAAAAATTACTTTTTTTTTTGTAATTTAAATTTTTATTTATTTTAAATTTCTATTTTCTTATTTTTTTTGCACCACCCACCCCCACTCCCTACCCCCTACCCCCCACCCTCCCCCCACACCCCCCCACAAAAAAAAAATTACTTTTTTTTTGTAATTTAAATTTTTATTTTTTTTCGATTTACTCCCCCCCCCCCTGCCCCCCCCGCCCCAGCCCCACCCCCTCCCCCCCTCCCGAAAAGTTTTAAAATATATTTTTCAGTTTTTAATTTTATTAGTTATCATTTAAAGACTCAATATTTTACAAGTTCTAAAATTATGAGTTCGGAAGTTTACGGGTTTAGAAATTATAAATTTACCGATTCGGAAATACGCGATTTTTGCGTTAAAATGTAAAGCATCACATTAGTTCCTTTAGATTGTGTCAATTTTTAGAGACTTCGGGAAGGGAGGGGTGGGGGAGGTGGGAGGGGGAGGGGTAGGAGAGTTGCAAAAAAAAATTCTAAAAAAACTATTTTTTACTCTCTAACCAAACATAGAAAATATTTTCCGGAAAATGTTTTCCACTTACCAACCAAACAAGAGAAAATAAGTGATAAAATCACTCATTTTCCATGAAAACATTTTCTAGGAAAACATTTTCCATGGAAAACATTTTCCTTCATACCAAACACACCCTTAAAGAGAAACATGATGGAGACAAGAACATGAGTTAGATGTGATAAATATAGAAGGAAACAAGACTACTAGACTGACTCACGAAGACTAATATATCCTTGAGTCAATGAAAATACTCGAGAAGATTCCTCGTCCATATGTGTCACGACCAAAATCCGGTCGTGATGGCGCCAACACTAAAGCTAGGCCAGCCAGACCAACAAACTGTTTACAAATAGAAAACCAGTCCCAAAAGGACAACTTGAGAAGAATATATGAGTTAATAGATACTCCAATAATAATAATATGAATAAATACTGAGAAGTGCGAAAACGAAATAACACTTCCAAAGATCTGGGATCACGAGTCTAGAGCCTCTAAATTAACCGAATAGTAATAGAAAATACTGAATGAAGCACTCAAGTCTGAGACATAATGATAACTGAATGGAATGAGAAGCTAGGTTCTGCGAACGTCGGCAGCTACCTCAACAACTCGAAATAACTCTGGTAGAAGCTGGAGTGCTCGTCTATCCCTCTTGGGTACCTGAATCTGCACACAAAGGTGCAGGGAGTAGGGGTGAGTGCTAAGTACTCAGAGAGTAATAAGTATATATTAATAGCTGAAAGCAGGAAATCCACATAATACTACAAAAAGCTAAACTACGGTCCGACTCCTCCTACGAACTAGCAACAACAGTACATTACAATTAACATAGATAATTCAACAGGTAAAGATGCAACGCAATGCACATGACTGCTACGGCATGTAGTCCGATCCATTTAACGTCGACGACGCTCACTAGGGGTATGTACAGACTCCGGAGGGGCTCCTACAGCCCAAGCGCAATATATCATCTGTTGCGGCGTGCAACCCGATTCTCATATCATCTGTTGCGGTGTGCAGCCCTATCCATCCTCAGTCCACAATATGCATATGAGTCACACAACAGTTCAAATTATTTATCTCTAGGTTCCAGTTCATTAATAATGAAAATACTTACATTTTTATTTAATTTTCCAAGAACGTGTGACTTAGCATTTCAACATGGTGATTTCAAACCAGGACTGAGATGAGTGATTAAAAAATCGAGCTATCACATACATATCTATCCCCTAGGGATACTACAGGTCGGCATAAAACCCCAAACATGGCTTACAGCCCACAAATATATATAACACAGTGTGTGTTTCAACCACATATATCATGTTATTTATATCCGGGATGGACTAAGTCTCAATCCCCAGTCATAATCAATCCCGCACCTGCCATGGGGTACGAGCCACGCCCTACTAGCGTCACAATGTGCTAAATCGGGGTTTCGAACCCTCCGGCTACAATATACACTAACTAGTCACCTCTAGCGAGTCGTAGACTTGTCCGATATGCCTTTTCCCTTTGAATTTGCCACCTCGTGCGTCGAATCTAGTCAAAACCACAACAATTATCTCAATACGAGAAACATTACCCAATATAATCTACTTGAAGTACGCAATAATGCACCAAGTTGGTAAACCCCGGGCCCCCGGCCCGCTTCTCGAAAAATTCCTAAATTCATACCAACAGATTTCTCGTCTCGCCACGAGTCCTTGCATATAAAATTAATCGAAATCGGAGTACAAATGGCCTTTCAAAAGTCAAAAATTTGTTTTCATAATCTAGGCCCTAATTCTTCACAATTTCTACCCAAATTCATGAGTTTGATGTTAGTTCTAGCATAGAATCGTGTTTTTGAGAAAACTTACCTCCAATGTTTCCACGACGAAATCCTCTTACTTCACGTCCAAAAGCTCTCCAAAACGCTCAGTTTTTATGATAAAATAGGTTTGGCTCGCAGGGGTTTTGTTATTAAACCCCTCTGTCAGACCTGGAATTAACCCTATGCGATCGCAGCATCTTGCACGCGATCGCGATGAAAAATTTTCCCCAGGCCCTCATTTGCCTTACGCTATCGCAGGATCCTGTCCACGATCGCAGTGAACAAGTTTATCCTCCTACGCGATTGCAATACCCACTAAGCGATCGCGATGAGTAACTCCCTATGCCTATGCTATCGCAGGACTATTCACGCGATCGCATAGAGGAAATTTTCACTTCCCATTTTCTCTTCTACGCGATCGCAACCTTATGCTCGCGATCGCAGTGAAGAAAATCAGTGGCAACTTCTGCTGCAATTTCTGCTGCATTTTTCTACCTAAAAATCCACGTTGGGCATCCGAAATCATCCCGAGACCCCCGGGACCTCAACAAAAAATACAAATACATCATATTACCTCATTCAAACTTGCTCGTAACATAAAAACACCATCGTAAACTTGAAAATCACCAATTTCACACGGATTCAAGCCTAAGTTTCTTTAAAACTTCCGAAACTAACATTCGATCTAAAACCCGACCTAAACACCTCCGAATGACATGAAATTTTGCACGCATATCCAAAATTACCTAACGGAGCTACTGCAACTCTCGGAATTTCATTTCGAGCCCCGAATAAAAATCTCACCTACCGTTCGGATTTTGCCAAAATTCAACCTTAGCCAATTCAAGCCTAAAACTACACCGGACCTCTGAATTCGATTCCGATTGCTCTCCTAAGTCATAAATGATCCCGAGAAACTAGTCGAATCATCAGAATTCAATTTCGAGCTGTCTAACCCATCGGTCAACATTCGGTTGACTTTTCCAAATCATCATTCTCATAAAGAGGTTTATGGCCTCATTTCTATCTTAATTCCCTCCGATTTGCTTCTAACATTCCGAACACATATAAATTAGTATATTGAAGTATTAAATGAAGAAAAACGAGGTGACAACTCCCGTAATGATGAGTCGGGTTATTACCTTCTCCCCAACTTATGCAAACGCTCGTCCGCGAGCGGGTTAAGAAACATACCTGGAGTCTCATATAAGTGTGGATATCTGCTCCGCATCTCCTGCTCGGTCTCCCAAGTTGCTTCCCCCACGGAATGACCTCTCCACTGCACTTTCACTGAAGCTATGTCCTTGGATCTCAGCTTACGAACCTGTCGACCCAAAATGGCTACCGGCTCCACATCATAGGTCAAGTCCTCATCCAACTATATCGTGCTAAAGTCTAACACATGTGACAGGTCTCCAACATATTTCTGGAGCATAGATACATGGAACACCGGGTGAACTCCTAACAAACTGGGTGGAAAGAAAGCATATAGGCCACCTCCCCAACTTTCCTAAGCACCTCAAAAGGTCCAATGAACCTTGGGCTCAACTTTCCTTTCTTTCCAAACCTCATAACGCCCTTCACAGGCGAAACCTTGAGCAACACCTTCTCACTTACTAAATAAGACACATCTCGGACCTTCCGGTCCGCATAACTCTTCTGGCGTGACTGAGCTGTGCGAAGTCTCTCCTGAATCACCTTTACCTTGTCTAAGGCATCCTGAACTAACTCTGTCCCCGACAATCTAGCCTCGCCGGGCTCAAACCAACCTACTGGAGACCTACACCGCCTCCCATATAAAGCTTTATATGGTGCCATCTGAATGCTGGACTGATAGCTATTATTATAAGAAAACTCTGAAAGAGGCAAGTAATCAGCCCATGAACCACTAAAATCAATGACACAAGCACACAACCTGTCCTCCAGTATTTGAATTGTACGCTCGGACTGCCCATCCATCTGTGGATGAAATGTTGTGCTCAGCTCTACCTATGAACCCAACTCTCGCTGAAATATCCTCCAAAACTGAGAAGAACTGGGTACCTCTGTCTGATATGATAGAAATGGGAACTCCATGCAATCTCACAATCTCGGGATGAATATCTCTGCCAACCACTCCGAGGAGTATATAGTACACACTTGAATGAAGTGAGCTGACTTAGTCAGCCTATCCGCAACCACCCAAACTGAACCAAACTTCCTCTCTGTCCGAGGGAGTCCACTAACAAAGTCCATAGTGATCCTTTCCCACTTCCACTCGAGAATAGCAATATGCTGGTACACACCACCAAGCCTGTGATGCTCACACTTGACCTGCTGACAGTTTAGGCACCAGGCCACATGATTCACAATATCTTTCTTCATCTTTTTCCACCATTAATGCTGCCTCAAATCCTGATACATCTTTGCGGCCCTGGATGAATAGAATACCATGAGCTTTGGGCCTCCTCTAATATCAACTCACGAAGGCCATCAATATTGGGCACGCATATCCGGCCCTGCATCCGCAACACACCATCACTATCAATAGTGACATCTGTGGCATCATCATACTGAAATCTGTTCTTAAGGACAAGTAAGTGTGGATCATCATACCGGCGCTCACGAATACGGTCATATAAAGAAGACCGAGCTACGACGCAAGCCATCACCCGACTGGGCTTAGAAATATCCAGCCTCACCATCTGATTAGCTAATGCCTTAACATCAGCTGCAAGGGGTCTCTCCCTAGCTAGAATGTACGCCAAGCTGCCCATACTAATAGCCTTCCGGCTTAAAGCATCGGCCACTATATTTGCCTTTCCGGGATGGTACAAAATGGTAATATCGTAGTCTTTAAGCAATTCGAGCCATCTCCGCTACCTCAAATTGAGATCTTTCTACTTAAACAAATGCTGAAGGCTGCGGTGGTCTATATATACATCACAAGATACACCATACAAGTAATTCACTACTACAAAAAAGGCATTTGGCGGCAATTATTTAGCGGTAATAAGTCAATTGCCGCCAATAAATTCTATAAGTTAAAATATTAGCGGCAAATGGCCATTAGACAGTAAGATATATCCTTGTACCGACAATAAAAATCAAATACCACTAGAAGTTACTATTTTACTTTTAGCAGAATAGTTTTTTTTTTATTTTAACTTTCCCTCCCTTCCCAAAAAATAAATCTTTCCCTCCAAACGTTTTGGACAAGAATGAATAATTCCCTCCAATCAGAAAATACTAGGAAACCCTATTCCTTCATTGAACGAGATATGGAAGAGACGAGATACACATAATCGCACACGACACATATAGGTCTCCAGGCCAGTTTTTCTCCAGATAACTGCTTTCTTCCCCAGGTATCTTCGCTTTTCACCTAGCAGATGCGATTAATAGTTTTGTCAGGATTTTCCTGCTCGATTATTATGCTCTATCGTCATTGTTAGTATTCTCTGTTTTATCCATTTCTCACTTTTTTTTGTAGGTTTCAAGATTGTTGCAGAACACATTCTTCCCCTTAAATTTCTTGTCTTTATCAGCTAAACAATCTACTAACAGGTACAAATTCATGCCTTCAACTATTGTGATTTGAGATTTGTCAAAGTACAGTTTTTTCTGCATATGCGAGTTGTTTGTGGTCTTCGACTGCTGTTAATTTGGGATTGAAGCTTAATTGATTGTTAAGTTTTATTTTTATGTTTTTATGATTGGTGCTTAATGATCCTCCTCATCTTGATTGTGCTATAACAACCGTGGTTCTTAGGGATACTCTTTTGACGGGATGTGTCGTTTATTTGTTGTGCTGTCATGTGACACAAATAATTAGGATATCTATTATTAGATTTGGTGTTATTGCTTCTCTGTTAATTAAGATGGTTTATAATTGTTGAATACTATTATTATTTCTTGGATATTTGATTGTTTTGTATGGAGATGACTTGTGCTGGATTTAGAAATCTTGAAAGTTTTAACTTAAGCTATGGATATTGCTTACATTTGTGTCATAGGTAGTTCCCCAAGTTGAGGCATGGCATTTTGGATTGTCGTCTGCC
The DNA here is from genome assembly GCA_032618575.1 of Nicotiana noctiflora. Lineage (NCBI taxonomy): Eukaryota > Viridiplantae > Streptophyta > Magnoliopsida > Solanales > Solanaceae > Nicotiana > Nicotiana noctiflora. The sequence continues at coordinate 305,275 of JASVEL010006918.1, forward strand.
CCTAATGAACTTGCTATGCATTGGTTAATTGTGATGTATAAGTCTTTTTCTCGTATTCAAGGGACACTAATCCAACTTATGATTTTTAGATACTTTTGCTACACATAATGAAGGTGTTTGATTATAGGGGCATGCTATTTGGAAATAACAACATATGTCATGTTATGTATTGACCATGAAAGAGTAGCACTTCTATTTCTGCGCTTAATAGGATTACACCAAAAAAATGTAATCCCTAAGTCCTTTTTTGGGGCAAGTTACAAATCTCTCTATTGATATTTAACTATTATTTGTTGTAAAATTATGTGTTCCTTTTAAAGATAGAAACAGAAGTGGCTATTCCTTTTGCTTGGAGTATTGAGTTGATTATAGAGTAAGAACTAAGCAGGACTACAAATTCAATGATTTGAGCGGTCTGAGCTAATAAGTTCATTCATATGAATGTTGTATTTAGCTATTTTCCACCGGGTATGTTCTATTGAGTGTCCTATGTACAATATTTGTTTGTTTGCCATTCATTTTCAAGGGTGGTTGGTGTTTCTGGGCATAATTTAGTACTCTGTGATGCTTTTGTTATCGCCCAGTGTTGTGCTTCCTATAACAAGTCGGGTCTCATAGAGATTTTTTAGACTCAATTATAAATTTATTTGTTATTATTTGAATTGAGGAATCTTGGCTTCTCTGCTCATTCTGCTATTTAAGGGAGTACGTCACAGTGATTTCTTACCTTCAATATGCTGACAACATACTACTTGAATTCAAACCAAAAAAACATTTGCGCGCACGCTAGCCCGGTTAGCATGTTTATTGAATAAAGGTAGAATTATATGCTTCCTCCTATTTCGCACGTGACCTGCTGATCTATTGAAGTAAATCTGGTACTAATATAACTTAATGCAGCGACGATGAAGATGTGTGACCTTATATTGAGCATTTGATGGATGCTCAAAACCATTCTGTGGCCCAACCTTATATTGATCAGTTGATGGTTAATAGGGACAACTCTGAAGACAAGGCACTGATCAATCTAATGAGTTGAACAGTTCTGGTGGTGGCACTGAAGTTCAACATAATGATGATGAATCAGGTAACACTTTTATCTTGCAAGTAGAAGTAAAACTCTAGAAACCACACAAAAATAAGAAAGTACATATGGCGTTTACATGCATAAATTCTGCTTTCACTTGTGAAATTGTTCGCATATCATGGGAAACTATAAATTTATTCCATATCCACCTTGAATTTCTGGTTGTCGATTTACATGGTTCATTCATTTATACCTCTTATACCATGCATGTGGCTTGTGAATGAAAGTTGTGCATAGTCAAAAGATAAGTCACTTGTTTAATACAACTAAAGAATAATTTGGGGTGCAAAGTACTGCTTACATTAATGGAGCAGTATATCGTTAATAATTTCAGAAAGTGAAAGCTTGCAGTGAATAATTTGTGTATGCTTCTGTACGTAACAAGTAATCAGATACTTTATTATCATCTGAATTAAGTTTTGCAGCGTCTCATTATACCGATAAGAGCATGTTATATCAAACATTAATATATATGTATGAACTAGCTACGAGTTATTTGTTCCTATGTTTTCTTGTTGGATATTTGTAATATTCTATGTTTAAAGGACCCATTTCATGTGAAATATCGTGAGTGTGACTGTAACATGTTAGTTATAACATCAAAACTGTTGGTAACTAAAGAGGTGGGTAACTCAAGAGAAAGCATTTGAGTGCCAACCTAGGCAATCATGACAATAATTCAAGCTATTCTAAGAGAGCATAGCACATACAAGTAGTTTTTATTCTACAAGTTAAAACAAAGTTTCTCAAGATCTGTTGTATATTTAGATGATAGTTCTTCATAATGTAGACACCACCTTGAATGCTGGTAATGCTGAAAAACATACTGCCACTTTTCCTAGGAGAAGAAATTCTCACAAATTTGCAGGACTTATATATCATTTGATAATATGCTAGTAGTTGTAACTTTTCCCATGTTCTTCGAACTTGTAACTTGCCAAATTACTACCCCACTAGATCAAATAATACTTGCGCGACGAGGTACTCTGACCTGCGAATAAATGGTATTTCGGAACCGTACCTGCTAATAATTTCGTATAATCTTAGATGTAGCACTGTACTGTAGTTGTGAACATACTGAATCCATCCTACATCTGCTTCCATTACCAAACTTTCCCTCGAAATCAAAGAGCCCAAAATATTGAGCATAATGAAAAAGATGATAAACAAAGTGTCTCTGTTTATATATTACATACATACTTGCATTTTATAGAGAGAACACATCAATAAATTGTAACATTTACAAAAATAGGAGGTCAATACTCATCAGCACTGTGCTCTCTTTAAGTTAGCATTAGTATTCCACAAAACTAACAATATTTAGCATATCCCATAACGAAGCATCAGCTAGACAAGTAGAGCAATGGCAGAAACTCTGTCCAAGTTATGAAAAGCTTCACCTGCCATCCGTTCCTCCTGTACCACCTTACCAAAAAGTAAATTAACACTAATAAGACAACTTCAATACCAACTTGTTCCATATAGCTGCTGTAAAACTGCTTGAGCTAAACATATGCCTACTGATTCAGTTCTGAGGAAGAAGATGAGAGGCAATGGCATCTTGGCACGAGGTTATTTATTCCAGATTTGATGTATGCATTCAAAAATTGAACTTCTACTCGATCATCTGAGTTAATTGAGTTGAATTCCTAAGTTTGGCTCGAGTTCCTTATTCGAATTGTGATTCCCCTGCGACTTGTTTGATTTGATGAACTTATCCTTTTTTGTTTCTGCTGGTTTGAATTGAATGTGATTGAGCTGAAATCTAGTGTCTATTGATGTTGAAGTTCTATTTGATCTTTTCTGCAAATTTTGAGTTGAAGTTGGTAGTGTCTATTACTGTTGAGTTGACTCAAGTTTGAGACTGCTTTAGTGACTGAGATTTTTAGTTTGAAGTCTGCTGTGAACTGAAATTTGAGCTTGATTTTCTCAGTACTTGGTGATGGTCATTAGTTCCTGCAACATGAGTTTTATGACTGGTCAAGTAATGGCTTCCATCACGGCCAGAAATCTTAAACCTATTAAGTTTCAAAAGAAATGCACCTCAGAGAGGACTGATAGACCTTCTGTTTATGAATTGTGACTGTGATGGAATTTTGAAAATTTTTTTCCGCATTGTATTTTATCTTCTAATACAATTATTTTATAATTTCAGGTCATACAGTTTGATGCTTGATAATTCATCGGATGGAAGATTTCAAAATGATGAAAAGTTGGCGAAAATTATTTGAAGACCATCATTTGTTTGGATTAATTATATAATGACATTAACTATTTAGTTTAAACAATATAAGTTTAGTTATTGTGACATCAATATTTTTGATTAGTTCCATTTATTCGTTCGGATTTAATGAGATATATTATGTTTTATTAAATTAATATTAATATATTTTCTTATTTGGGTTATATTTTGGATAAGTGTAGTAACTATTATTAATGGTGGCTACAATATTTGTATGACCACTTGTGACTTTTTGCGCTAATTTAGTTGGATATACCAGCTATATAAATGGACGATAAATGGGCAAATTAAGATGCTTTACAAGGGATATTGCAGTTGTTATAATTATTGTAAAACAATTCCCGTTAAGCATATTGACTTTTAGCGGCAATTTAGTTAAATATATTAGCCACTAAAATGGCAAACTAAGTTATTTTCAGAAGGGATACTATGTCTATTTTAATTGCCACAAAATAATTGTCATTAAAAATTTGAACTTTTAGTAGCAATTATTTTGAATTTAGCTGCTATTAAAATGGATGCTAAAGGAGTATAATCAGCCATTATGGATTGGATTTAGTAGCCATTATAATTGCCGCAAATAATTACCGTTAAAGATAATAATTTTTAGCGGCAATAAACTATACCTTTTACCAGCTTTTGTGACAATAGCCGCTAAAGGCTTTAGCGACTCCGGCTTCAGCGGCGAAACAATAATGGCCGGTAAAACATATAGCGGCCATTGTTATTGCCGTTAAAGCAGTTTTATATTGCCGCTAAAGCCCATTTTTGTTGTAGTGATTCCTCCAAATCTTCAAGGCATGAACAATAGTAGTTAACTCTAAGTCGTGAACAAGGTAGTTCTTCTCTTGGGGCTTTAGCTGACTAGAAGAATATGCAATAACTCTACCCTCCTGCATCAATACACAACCGATCCCAACTCTCGAAGCATCACAATACACCGTATAGAACCCTGAAGCTGATGGCAACACAAGTACTGGAGCTGTGGTCAAGGCCGCCTTGAACTTCTGGAAGCTCTCCTCACATTCACCAGACCAAACAAATGGAGCATTCTTCTGTGTCAACTTAGTCAAAGGTGAAGCAATAGATGAAAAACCCTGAACAAACCTGCGGTAATAGCCTGCCAAGCCAAGGAAACTCCGGATCTCAGTAGCTGAGGAAGGTTTGGGCCAATTCTGCACCACCTCGACCTTATGTGGGTCAACCCGAATACCATCACTGGACACTACATGTCCTTGAAAGGTCACAGTATCAAGCCAGAACTCACACTTAGAGAATTTTGCATAAAGCTTTTCTTCTCTCAACCTCTGCAATACCACCCTCAAGTGTTGTGCGTGCTCATCCTGGCTGCGTGAATACACCAGGATATCATCAATAAACACGATCACGAAAGAATTAAGGTATGGCCGAAATACAGTATTCATCAAGTGCATGAATGCGGTTGGGGCATTGGTCAGCCCGAAAGACATCACCAGAAATTCATAGTGCCCATATCTTGTCCTGAACGCTATTTTCATAATGTTTGAATCCCTAATCTTCAATTGGTGATAACCCGATCGAAGGTCAATCTTAGAGAACACACTTGCTCCCTGTAGCTGATCAAACAAGTCCTCAATACGAGGCAATGGGTACTTATTCTTCACTGTCACCTTGTTCAACTGCTTGTAATCAATGTATATTCTCATTGTGCCATCTTTCTTCTTCACGAATAATACCGGTGCACCCCAAGGTGACACACTTGGGCGAATGAACCCCTTATCTAAGAGTTCCTGAAGCTGTTCTTTCAACTCTTTTAACTCAGCTGGTGCCATGGAGTAGGGAGGAATAGAAATGGGCTGAGTGCCCGACACCAAATCAATACCGAAATCAATATCCCTGTCAGGAGGCATGCCCGACAGGCATGCTGGAAATACATTCGGGAAATCCCTCACAACTGGGACCGAATCAAGACTGGGTATCTCAGCCTCAACATCTCTAATGAAGGCTAAATAAGATAGACTACCCTTCCCAATCATTCATTGGGATTTTATAAAGGAAATCACCCTGTCGGATACATAATCAGTCAAGCCACGGCACTCGATCCTCGGATTACCTGGAATAGCTAATGTGACTGTCTTGGCATAACAGTCCAGAATCGCATGGTAAGGAGATAACCAATCCATGCCTAGAATCACGTCGAAATCCACCATGCCCAATAGTAATAAGCCAACTCGGGTCTCCAGACCCCCAATAGTAATAAGACGGGATCGATATACCTGATCCACAATAATTGTATCACCCACCGGGGTAGATACATGCACGGGCAAGGCAAGAATACCACGGGTCATACCCAAACGATGCGCAAAATATGAAGAAACATAGGAATAGGTGGATCTAGGATCAAATAAGACATAAGCATCCATGTTGCAGACTGAAATAATACTTGAAATGACTGCATTTGATGCATTAGTGTCCCTCATATCCGAAAGAGCATAAAAACGAGCCTGGCCTCCGCCAGTACGATCCTCACCCCTAGGGTGACCTCTGGCTACCTGGCCACCACTCCTTGCTGATTGTGCTGGTGCTAAAGAAGCAGGGGCAGAAGACGAGGGCTGGTCCCTCTGCTGAGACCGCTTACGAACTGAGGACACTCTCTCCTGATATGGACAAACTCGCCACACTCAAAGCAACGGCCTGAAGCTGGAGGAATGGACTGCTGAGGACCCCTCGCTACAGATGAATCCTGAGCTGAAGAAGTAGGAGCAGAGCTCTGAGCTGGAAGGGCGCTCAATGCAGGCTGACTCTACTGACGACCCTGCCGACCCTGATGGCCCTGATGGCCCTGATGACCACGATCCGATGAAGCTCCACTGGACTCTGCACGTCCTGACTGAGTAGTTTTGAAAGAATGACCCATGATATGCTGGGGCTGGCCCCTAGACGGAGCACCACTGTAACTACCAGTACCACGAGGCCTCTTAGCCTCCCTCTCCTCACGCTCTCGGCGATGATCTGTCTCTATTTGACGAGCCGCATTAACTGCTGAGGCCCTCTCTCTAGTCATCAATATACAAATAGGATAGATGAGACCATCTATAAATCTCCTGATCCTCTCTTGATCTGTCGGAATCATCCACATGGCATGATGGGCTAGCTGTGTAAATCTTAATTCATACTGAGTTACCGACATATCTCCCTGTTTCAGCCACTCGAACTGACGACGCAGCTCCTCCCTCTAGGACTGGGGCACATACTTCTCCAAAAATACCATGGAGAACTGCTGCCAAGTGAGGGCGCTGCCCCAGTAGGCCGACGCCTCTCAAAATCCTCCCACCACTGAAATAATGGTCCTGTGAACTGGAAGGTAGTGAAAACCACACCGCTGGACTCCAGAATACCCGCAGTATGAAGCATACGCTGACACTTATCCAGAAAACCCTGGGCGTCCTTGCCCTCAACACAACTGAATGCCGGAGGCTGTAGCCTCTCAAACCTCTCCAACCAACGATGCTCATCGTCAGGCATAACTGGAACCACATGAGCTGGGGCTGGTGCAACAAGTGAAGCCGACTGAGCAAGAGCTGCCTCAGATGCCTGTAAACCCTGAACTACCGGCTCGGGTGTGCGAGCAACGGGGGTCTGATTCCCTTCCCCTGCCTATGAAGAAGCCGCTGTAGTAGAGGCTACAACCACCTGAGCCAAGCCAGTGTATACTGATTGAATCCGGGCCAAAGTCTCCTAAAGACCCGGTATCTCAATAGTAACTGTCGGCGCCTGAACCTAAGCTGCTGGAACGTTTGCAGTTGGAACCTGATCTTGAACCTGGGCCACCGGTGCTGGAATCTGACCCTGAGTCTAGCCAGCTGGTGGATCAGCAGGTGCTGGTACTGCTGCCCTACCTCTACCACAACCACGGCCTCTGGGTGCCAATGGTGGTCGTCCGCCACGTCCGCTAGCACGTGTTCTCGCCATCTGCGAGAGAATAGAATATGGAAAAATTTAGTTTCACGATAATACAAATCACACGATATAAATCCAAGAAAGTGAAGTGTTTCCTAAAGTTTTGTAGCCTCCTGAGGATAGATACGGATGTCTACGTACCGATCCGCGAAAGCCTACTAAACCGTCTCGTGACTCGCAAGACTTAGTAACCTAGGCTCTCATGCCAACTTGTCACGACCAAAATTCGGTCGTGATGGCGCCCAACACTAAAGCTAGGCCAGCCATACCAACAAACTGTTTTCAAATAGAAAACTAGTCCAAAAATGACAACTTGAGAATAATATATTAGTCAATAGATAGTCCAATAATAATAATATGAATAAATACTGAGAAGTGCGAAAACGAAATAACACTTCCAAAGATTTGGGGTCACGAGTCTAGAGCCTCTAAACAAACCAAATAGTAATAGAAAATACTGAATGAAGTACTCAAGTCTGAGACATATAATGATAACTGAATGGAATGAGAAGCTAGGTTCTGCGAAAGTCGGTAGCTACCTCAGAAACTCGAAATAACTCCGGTAGAAGCTGGAGTGCTCGTCTATCCCTCATGTGTACCTAAATCTGCACACAAAGGTATAGGGAGTAGGGGTAAGTACTAAGTACTCAGTGAGTAATAAGTATATATTAATAGCTGAAAGCAAGAAATCCATAGAATACCACAGAGTAAAGCTAAACTACAGTCCGACTCCTCCTACGAACTAGCAACAACATTACATTACAATTAACACAGATAATTCAACAGGCAAAGATGCAATGCAATGCGCATGACCGCTACGGCGTGTAGCCCGATCCATTTAACGTCGACGACGCTCATTGGGGGTATGTACAGACTCCGGAGGAGCTCCTACAGCCCAAGCGCAATATATCGTCTGCTGCGGCGTGCAGCCCGATTCTCATATCATCTGTTGCGGCGTGCAGCCCGATCCATCCTCAGTCTACAACATGCATATGAGTCACACAACAGTTTAAATTATTTATCTCTAGGTTCTACTTCATTAATAATGAAAATACTTAAATTTTAATTTAATTTTCCAAGAACAGGTGACTTAGCATTTCAACATGGTGATTTCAAACCAGGACTGAGATCAGTGATTAAGCAAATCGAGCTATCACATACATATCTATCCCCTAAGGATACTACAGGTCGGCACAAGACCCCAAACATGGCTTACAACCCATAAATATATCTAACACAGTATGTGTTTCAACCACATATATCATGTTATTCATATCCGGGATGGACTAAGTCTCAATCCCCAGTCATAATCAATCCTGCATCTGCCATGGAGTGCGAGCCACGCCCTACTAGCGTCACAATATGCTAAGACGGGGTTTCGAACCCTCAGGCTACCATATACACTAACTACTCACCTCTAGCCGGTCGTGGACTCGTCCGCGATGCCTTTTACCTTTAAATTTGCTGTCTCGTGCATCGAATCTAGTCAAAACCACATCAATTATATCAATATAGGTCAAAGAAACATAACCCAATCTAATCTACTTGAAATACGCAATCATGCACCAAGTTGGTAAAACCCAGGCCCCGGGCCCGCTTCTCAAAAAATTCCTAAATTCATGCCAAAGGATTTCTCGTCTCGTCACGAGTCCGTGCATATAAAATTTATCGAAATCGGAGTTCGAATGGCCTTTCAAAAGTCAAAATTTCGTTTTCATAATCCAGGCCCTAATTCTTCACAATTTCTACCCAAATTCATGAGTTTGATGTTAATTCTAGCATAGAATCGTGTTTTTGAGTCAAGAAACTTACCTCCAATGTTTCCCCGATGAAATCCTCTTATTTCACGTCCGAAAGCTCTCCAAAACGCTCAGTTTTATGATAAAATAGGTTTGGCTCGCGGGGGATTTGTTATTAAACCCCTCTGTCAGACTGCGAATTAACCCTATGCGATCACATCATCTTGTACGCGATCGCGATGAACAATTTTTCTCAGGCCCTCATTTGCCTTACACGATTGTAGGATCCAGTCCGCGATCGCAGTGAACGAGTTTATCCTCCTACTCGATCGCAATGCCCACTACGCGATCGCGATGAGTAACTCCCTATGCCTATGCTATCGCATGCCTATTCACACGATCGCATAGAGGAAATTTTAGCTTCCCATTTTCTCTTCTACGCGATCGCAGCCCTATGCTCGCGATCGCAGTGAAGAAAATCACTGGCAGCTTCTGCTGCAATTTATGCTGCATTTTTTAACTACAAATTTCCGTTGGGCATCCGAAATCATCACGAGACCCCCGGGACCTCAACCAAAAACACAAACATATCATATTACCTCATTCAAACTTGCTCGTAACATAAAAACATCATCGTAAACATCAAAATCACCAATTTCACATGGATTCAAGCTTAAGTTTCTTTAAAACTTCCGAAACTAACATTCGATCTAAAACCCGACCTAAACACCTCCAAATGACATGAAATTTTGCACGCATATTCAAAATCACCTAACGGAGCTACTGCAACTCTCGAAATTTCATTCCAAGCCCCGAATCAAAATCTCACCTACCGTTCGGATTTCGCCAAAATTCAACCTTAGCCAATTCAAGCCTAAAACTACACCGGGCCTCCGAATTCGATTCTGATTGCTCTCCTAAGTGATAAATGATCTCCCGAAACTAGTCGAATCATCGGAATTCAATTCCGAGCTGTCTAATCCATCGGTCAACATTCGGTTGACTTTTCCAAACCATCCTGCTCATAAAGAGGTTAATGGCCTCATTTCTATATAAATTCCCTCCGATTTGCTTCTAACTTTCTGAACACATATAAATTAGTATATTGAAGTATTAAATGAAGAAAAACGGGGCGATAACTCCCATAACGATGAGTCGGGTCGTTACAATATGGCTACAATTTTTGTTATCAAACTAAACCATAATATATTAATATTGGTTTTCAAAATCAATTTCATTTTGTTTTAGAAACGAATATGTTTATCTTGCAAAATAGCCTATTAATTTGGAAGACAATATTCGTTTTCTTGGCGCACCTTGTAGAGGGATCGAAAAAAACTTATCCAAACCTGATATTTACATCGTCATTTAAAAATTTATAGTACTAGCTACTTGAAAACACACTGGAGTTACATTAAAATTATAATGAAGCTGTAAACAACGAAGAAAAATATGCACGAACAGGTCACAATATGCGGCAAAGAATATTGCTAATCTAGAAAAGGCCTTGGAAATTTAGGAGTTTTTTGGGTAACTAGAGTTGATGATATTTTAGAAAATTATGAAAAACAAGGAAAATATTAAATAGGACCATATTTACTAAAGAACTGACAAAAAAAGAGACAACATGCGAAAATTTCTACTAGGAATTGACTAGTCAATAGTTTGTGCTTTCACTTAAACCTGAAGAGAAGGGCAAAGGGACTTAGAGAGAAACATGATGGAGACAAGAACATATGTTAGATGTGATAAATATAGAAGGAAACAAGACTACTAGACTGACTCACGAAGACTCAAGGGAAATACTGAAATATATCCTTGAGTCAATGAAAATACTCGAGAAGATTCCTCTTTCATATGTGTCACTACCCAAATCCGGTCGTGATGGTACCCAACACTAAAGTTAGGCCAGCCATGCCAACAAACTATTTTCAAATAGAAAACCAGTCCCAAAAGGACAACTTAAGAAAAATATATGAGTCAATAGATACTCCAATAATAATAATATGAATAAATACGGAGAAGTGCGAAAATAAAATAACACTCCCAAAGATCTGGGGTCACGAGTCTAGAGCCTCTAAACAAACCGAATAGTAATAGAAAATACTGAATGAAGTACTCAAGTCTGAGACATATAATGACAACTGAATGGAATGAGAAGCTACGTTCTGCGAACGTCGGCATCTACCTCAACAACTCGAAATAACTCTAGTAAAAGCTAGAGTACTCGTCTATCCTTCTTGTATACCTGAATCTGCACACAAAGGTGCAGGGAGTAGGGGTGAGTACTAAGTACTCAGTGAGTAATAAGTATATATTAATAACTGAAAGCAGGAAATCCACAGAATACCACAGAGTAAAGCTAAACTACAGTCCGACTCCTCCTACGAACTAGCAACAACAATACATTACAATTAACACAGATAATTCAACAGGTAAAGATGCAATGCAATGCGCATGACCGCTACGGCGTGTAGCCCGATCCATTTAATATCGACGGCGCTCACTGGGGTGTGTACAGACTCCGGAGGGGCTCCTACAGCCCAAACACAATATATCATCTGCTGCGGCGCGCAGCCCGATCCTCATATCATCTGCTGCGATGTGCAGCCGATCCATCCTCAGTCCACAACATGCATATGAGTCACACAACAGTTTAAATTATTTATCTCTAGGTTACAGTTCATTAATAATGAAAATACTTAAATTTTATTTAATTTTCCAAGAACATGTGACTTAGCATTTCAACATGGTGATTTCAAACCAGGACTGAGATCTGTGATTAAGCAAATCGAGCTATCACATACATATCTATCCCCTAAGGATACTACAGTTCGGCACAAGACCCCAAACATGGCTTACATCCCACAAATATATCTAACACAATGTGTGTTTCAACCACATATATCATGTTATTCATATCTGGGATGGACTAAGTCCCAATCCTTAGTCATAATCAATCCCGCACCTGCCTTGGGGTGCGAGCCACGCCCTACTAGCGTCACAATATGCTAAGTCGGGGTTTCGAACCCTCAGGCTACCATATACACTAACTACTCACCTCTAGCCGGTCGTGGATTCGTCCGCGATGCCTTTTCCCTTTGAATTTGCCACTTCGTGCGTCGAATCTAGTCAAAACCACAGCAATTATATCAATACGGGTCCAAGAAACATAATCCAATCTAATCTACTTGAAATACGCAATAATGCACCAAGTTGGTAAAACCCGGGCCTCGGGCCCGCTTCTTGAAAAATTCCTAAATTTATACCAACGGATTTCTCATCTCGCCACGAGTCCGTGCATATAAAAATTATCGAAATCGGAGTTTGAATGGCCCTTCAAAAGTCAAAATTTAGTTTTCATAATCTAGGCCCTAAATCTTCACAATTTCTACCCAAATTCACGAGTTTGATGTTAATTATAGCATAGAATTGTGTTTTTGAGTCAGGAAACTTACCTCTAATGTTTCCCCGACAAAATCCTCTTACGTCACGTCCAAAAGCTCTCCAAAACGCTCAGTTTTTATGATAAAATAGGGTTGGCTCGCCGGAGTTTTGTTATTAAACCCCTTTGTCAGACCTGGAATTAACCCTATGCGATTGCAGCATCTTGCACGTGATCGCGATGAACAATTTTCCCTAGGCCCTCATTTGCCTTACGCGATCGCAGGATCCAGTCCGCGATCGCTGTGAACAAGTTTATCCTCCTACGCGATCGCAATGCCCACTACGCGATCGCGATGAGTAACTCCCTATGCCTATGCTATTGCAGGCCTATTCACGCGATCACATAGAGGAAATTTTGGCTTCCCATTTTCTCTTCTACGCGATCGCAGCCCTATGCTCGCGATCGTAGTGAAGAAAATCACTAGCAGATTCTGCTGGAATTTCTGCTGCATTTTTCTGACTAAAAATTCCCGTTGGGCATCCAAAATCATTCTGAGACCCCCGGGACCTCAACCAAAAACACAAACACATCATATTACCTCATTCAAACTTGCTCGTAATATAAAAACACCATCATAAACTTGAAAATCACCAATTTCACACGGATTCAAGCCTAAGCTTCTTTAAAACTTCTCAAACTATCATTCGATCTAAAACCCAACCTAAACACCTCCGAATGACATAAAATTTTGCACGCATATCCAAAATCACCTAACAGAGCTACTGCAACTCTCAGAATTTCATTTCGAGCCCCGGATTAAAATCTCACCTACCGTTCGGATTTCGCCAAAATTCAACCTTAGCTAATTCAAGCCTAAACTACATCGGACCTACGAATTCGGTTCCGATTGCTCTCCTAAGTCATAAATGATCCCCCGAAACTAGTCGAATCATCAAAATTTAATTCCGAGCTGTCTAACCCATCGATCAATATTCAGTTGACTTTTCCAAATCATCCTTCTCATAAAGAGGTTTATGGCCTCATTTCTATCTAAATTCCATCCGATTTGCTTCTAACTTTTCGAACACATATAAATTAGTATATTGAAGTATTAAATGAAGAAAAACGGGGCGACAACTCCCGTAACGACGAGTCGGGTCGTTACATTCTCCCCAACTTAAACAAACGCTCGTCCGCGAGCGGGTTAAGAAACATACCTGGAGTCTCAAATAAGTGTGGATATCTACTCCGCATCTCCTGCTCAGTCTCCCAAGTTGCTTCCCCCACGGGACGACCTCTCCACTGCACGTTCATGGAAGCTATGTCTTTGGATCTCAACTTACGAGCCTGTCACCCCAAAATGGCTACCGGCTCCACATCATAGGTCAAGTCCTCATCCAACTGTATTGTGTTGAAGTCTAACACATGTGACGGGTCTCCAACATACTTCCGAAGCATAGATACATGGAACACAGGGTGAACGCCCGACAAGTTGGGTGGAAAATTAAGCATATAGGCCACCTCCCCAACTTTCCTAAGCACCTCAAAAGGTCCAATGAACGTTGGGCTCAACTTTCCTTTCTTTCCAAACCTCATAACACACTTCATAGGCGAAACCTTGAGCATCACCTTCTCACATACTGAATAACACACATCTCGGACCTTCCGGTCCGCATAACTCTTCTGGCACGACTGAGCTGTGCAAAGTCTCTCCTGAATCACCTTCACCTTGTCTAAGGCATCTTAAACTAACTCTTTCCCCAACAATCTAGCCTCGCCGGGCTCAAACCAACCGACTGGAGACCTACACCACCTCCCATATAAAGCTTCATACGGTGCCATCCGAATGCTGGACTGATAGCTATTATTATAAGCAAACTCTGCAAGAGGCAAGTGATCAGCCCATAAACCACCAAAATCAATGACACAAGCACGCAACATGTCCTCCAATATCTGAATTGTACGCTCGGACTGCCCATCCGTCTGTGGATGAAATGTTGTGCTCAGCTCTACTTGTGAACCCAACTCTCGCTGAAATGTTCTCCAGAACTGAGAAGTGAACTGGGTACCTCCGTTTGATATGATAGAAATGGGAACTCCATGCAATCTCACAATCTCGCGGATGAATATCTCTGCCAACCGGGAGTATGTAGTACACACTTGAATGAAGTGAGCTGACTTGGTGAGCCTATCCACAACCACCCAAACTGAATCAAACTTCCTCTCTCCCTCGGACAGTCCACTAACAAAGTCCATAGTGACGCTTTCCCACTTCCACTCGGGAATAGCAATACGCTGAAACACACCACCAGGCCTCTGATGCTCATACTTGACCTGCTGACAGTTTAGGCACCGGGCCACATGATTCACAATATCTTTCTTCATCTTTCTCCACCAGTAATGCTGCCTCAAATTCTTGATTAGATCACACTTCACAACATTTTCGTAGGTCTGGTTGGTTCAGATTTTTCAAATAACAAACCAAACTAATTATATTGAATTTTTAAATGTATAAATCAAATTAAATCAATAAAATTCGAATTTTTCATCTCGGATTTTTGGGTTATTTGAGTTACTAACATATATGGGCTCTAAAACATATTGGATCATTCAAAAAATTTAAGTCCATACTCGAAATAAAGATAGAACTGCGAAAAATTTTAAGAAATATTTAAAATTATATTACAATAAATATTTTTATGTATAAAATTATTTTAAAACTTGTATACATGTAATGTCGGGTTGATTTGATTTCGGTTTGACTTTTTTTGGTTCAAAACAAACCAAACCAATTATGATTGGATTTTTTTCCAACACCAAACCAAACCATTGTTGGATTTTTTCCAGTTTAATTCGGATTATCGGTTTTGCATGTAATATTGGTTTTCAAAATCAATTTGATTTTGTTTTAAAAACGAATATGTTTATCTTGCAAAATAGCAAATTAATTTGGAAGACAATATTCGTATTCTTGGCGCACCTTATAGAGGAATTGGAAAAAACTTATCCAAACCTGATATTTACATCGTCATTTAAAAATTACTAGTACTAGCTACTTATAAAACACACTGGAGTTACATTAAAATTATAATGAAGCTATAAACAACGAAGAAAAATATCCACGAACAGGTCACAATATGCGGCTAAGAATATTGCTAATCTAGAAAAGACCTTAGAAATTTAGGAGTTTTTTGGGTAACTAGAGTTGATGATATTTTAGAAAATTATGAAAACAAGGAAAATATTAAAACAGAAAAAATTTAAAGAAGGAATATTCTTTCATTGGTATGTTTGGTCCTTTAGGCACTCTATTTTCTTAACCCTCTTAGCACTCTCACAGATTATAATTAAGTTAAACGCTTATTGTGTAAGAAATGTAGGGCCTTAATTCCAAGTTGGAAATGACATTCGTCTTTATCTTCATCTTCTTATTAAAAAAAAGGATAACAACAAACTGTGACTAGTAAAGCCTAGGCATCCATTGAATTTATATTGCGTTTTATCAATTATATCTATGAATCTTGGCTATATGCAGAGGAGGACGCGGGTTCAGTTGACACAAAATGATAGGAGTATTTAATAAAAATTTATTATTACTCATAAATATTAATAGGGAGATCTATGCTAATATTTGGTTATTTTTTTGAAGAAATTTGCAACTATACATAGAGTTTTTACCGAAGTTTTCAGGTACCACTTGCCGGTGACCCCTCAAACCTATAGTGTGCATCCACCTCGGGCTACTTCTGTTAGGTGTTTGTTCTGTTTTTCTTACCCTTTTTGATTTTCCTATCTCTAAAATGAAATATATTTACCATAATTGAGTTTTTCTAGCTTCTTTTAGAAGGAAACTATAAATCTCTCATATTTGGCTAGTCCTTTTTATCGTAGGAAAAAGTTTGGACTTCTGTAAATTGGGGATAATTCATTTTGATTCAGTAGCATCCACAATTAATGTAACCATATGGTATGAGGTTTGAGAGTTGTGTTTAGGGGAAACTTTTCGGGACAAGTTTTAGTGTGTCACTTGTGTTTGCCTATTCATGAGGTTGTTCTCGACCTTTTGTACTCTTTTTTATTATAGTGAATTGATCTCTGTAGTTGACCAAACCACATTAAATGTTTGTCTCTTTTAATAAATTTCTCTTTTATTGTGTGGTTTATCGTCATTCAAGGTTTGTTTTGCTAGCTTTCGCATGAACATGGTTATTTCGGTCCTAACAACATCCACTAATACGAATATAAATGTTCAAAAATTGCATGTCAGTTCGAGTTTTGACATCACTAACAGGCCTCTCTATATCATAAAATTTGAAAACAAATCCTAGTAATTCTCTGAAAGTAGGAAGAAATTAATTAAATGATTTACACTTTATTGGCCCGTTGAAGACGTTCTGGTTTTCCATCTCCTTTCTCACGTCAACATATTATGCAACGACTCTTCTTTCACGGTTGATTTCACGAAGGTAAACTTATTGACTTTTAAATTATTTATTTATATCGTTTTCATGACAAAAACGGATTCAGAACATAAACTTGATGAATTCTAACAATGGTCTTACATTAATATACCATTATCAGATATATTTAAAATATTTATAGATGTTTAAATGACTTCGTAAAATATATATACGGTCCGAGAAAAAACTACTAATATTAAGTTACGTGCACCTATAACATGTAAGCTAGCTGCTCCCTACTTCATAACGATTAATTATGTTAATCACTTCATTGTCCTTTTCTTCAAAACGTGTTATTTATGACTTGCTAGATAGGGCAAGTCATCACAAAGGATGTGGTGCAGTGGATATGACTGCTTCTCTTTTAATCAGAGGTCTCAAGTTCGAGTCATGAATATGAAAAAATCCTTGGTAGGGAGCGTTTTTCCCCGAATGGGACCTACGTGACAAGTCCCAACTATAAATACCGAGAAATATAATTTTCTCCTCAGTACAATTTCCCAAGTTTCAAAAATCACAACCCTCTTTACGATTTCATATTTAATCTTAAAGCAATTTTCCCTTCTATACACAGAGAATGAAGGTATGTATGTCTTTTTTTAATCATTCGAATTAACTGAGCAAAAGTACATGGCAGAGTGGCAATACTTCTTTCATTGTGCTCATTGTTAAGCTAACTTTGAATTATTTCATATACTAATGTATATATGCTATTAAAAATTGGACAGCAAAAGATTGTTATTAGGTTATCGACCATGAATGGAAATGATCAGAAATCACGGTCCAAGGCCTTCAAAATTGCCGTTTCTCAGCGAGGTACAAGTCCCATTTCAGCTTGCCGGACGTTTAACGTTTCTGAAATGTATATCTAAATTTACATATATTTTCTCGGTTCACTTTAATTGATTTTTTTGATATTTTTCTTGTTATCTACAACATTTGATTTTTTCAGAT
The DNA here is from genome assembly GCA_032618575.1 of Nicotiana noctiflora. Classification (NCBI taxonomy): domain Eukaryota; kingdom Viridiplantae; phylum Streptophyta; class Magnoliopsida; order Solanales; family Solanaceae; genus Nicotiana; species Nicotiana noctiflora. The sequence goes on from JASVEL010006918.1 coordinate 323,084, forward strand.
ATCAAAAAGGAATTAACTTCTTTTTTTCAAAGTTGCCACTGGAATAAAGAGTCTAAGAGTATTTGTTATATTTTTTAACGAACAAAATAAGGTTATAGTCTGTTTGGCCAAGCTTCCTTTTGGCCAAAAAGCACTTTTGACAAAAAATTGAGGTGTTTGACCAAGCTTTTGGAAGGAAAAAAAGTGCTTTTGAGGAGAAGCAGAAGCAGTTTGAAGAGGCAGAGAAAAGTAGCTTCTCTCCAAAAGCACTTTTGGAGAAAACCTTTTGAGAAAAATATACTTAGAAGCAGTTGTTTAAAGCTTGGCTAAATACTAATTGCTGCTCAGAAGTGCTTTTCGAACTAATTAGCCAAACACAAACTGCTTCTCACCAAAAGTACTTTTGAGAAAACACTTTTGAAAAAAAAACACTTCTCAAAATAAGTCGATTTTTGTAGCTTGGCCAAATGGACTATTAATATGGTCATCTTGTTAATAAATATTAAAAGGTAAATTCCTTAATACGTACGAAAACATCCAAAAAAAAGTTATTAAAGTGGACGGGATAACGTACCATTTTTATTTTTATAAAATTTGACCATAAAAAACTAGGTTTATGTGAATCCATGAACTCATTATTGGATCTGTCTATGATATTTTGAACTCATAAATCGACATTTGGGATCTTTAAATAAATAGTTGGCTAGATTCATTATTTACTTTTTAGACGATATACATAAATTATATAATGATTATACATAATTTTACACATATTATACATGAATTATAGTTATATTATATAGCCGCCGACTATGTTTAATTTGTATGTGCTGTAGGTGTGGAATCAGCAGCAATACAGGGGGGAGAAAAGAATGAGTTAGAAGTGGAGGGAGAGCAGATTGATGCAGTGAAACTAACCAAATTGCTTAGGAAGAAATTGAAGCAAGCAGAGTTGTTGAGTGTTGGCCCTGTTGACAAGAAAGATGGTGACAAAAAAGTGGAAGTTGCCATGATGCAGTGGCCATCCTATAATTACCCTTATTACGTTGTACCTCAATTTGCAGTTTATGAAATTAGAGATTCATATCAAGGTGGCTGCTCCATTATGTGAATCAACAGCGTATACATGCATGATTTTATGTAAGCAGTGTCTGCTTGTTGTTGCAAATCAATTAGTGCTATATAGATTTGGGCTTGAGGCTATGAGGTTGTAAACAACCTTTACTAGTAGTGTCCAGTCTAGTGTGGTTGTATATGTTCTTAGAAAAATATTAGATATAATAGGAGAAGGGAGATACTTAATTGGAACTTGTGAAACTGCAGTTAAAATTATACAAGGCTGCCTCTATAGGACATAAATGGGAGAAATTAAAAAATAGCCAGATTTACGACTGGTCGTTCAAAAATTACCTAATTTTAAAAGTAATCGGAATTTAGCCACCTTTTATGTAAAGATAAATTATATTTGAGCAAAAACACTGTTCAAAACTCCGAAAATACTCTAGTATATTATACTGGAGTTCCAGCATAAGTATACTTGAACTCCAGCATATTATACTGGAGTTTCAGGATAAGTATGTTGGAACTCCAGCATAATATGATGGAGTTCCAGCATAAGTACACTAGAACTCCAGCATAATATACTAGAGTTCCAGCAAATATAATATACTGAAGTTTGGAGCACCGTTGCTCCAGTCTCCAATATATTATACTAGAACCAGCAAAGTATGCTGGAGTTCATACAGAGGTCCACCGGACTCCAGTATCTTATGCTGGACTGGTCTCTGTTGCAGCAAAATAGTGGCTATTTTTCATTGACTTGGTAAACACTGGCTATTTTTGAATGATCAATCCGAAAACTGGCTATACCGTACTATTTTTATGACATAATTTGTTCTTTAAGGGCCCGTTTGGCCATAAATTTAGTTTTTTTCGAAATCAGTGTTTGGACATAAAAAATTTTATGGATAATTTTTTTATGGACAACCTAAAACAACTTGCAATTGTGTTGATATTGATCTGGTAACATAGAAAATCAATTAAACTTCAAAATGAATTGACAGTGTAGAAAGTATTTGTAAGGTGAATATAGATAAGTTAAATCCTAATAATAGTATATTACAATAAAATAGCAAAGCCATTATTTAATGCAAAAGAAAAAGGAGACTTGAACAAACCTATTTTTTGGTGTAGTAATGAAAGGAGAAGTACAAGCTTCTCCCCATCATTACCAAGTCCAATTTGGTTTAATTTGATGGGTCTGCCTGTCTCCTTGGGGCCAACTAGGAATAGTGTCAAACGTTTTGGCAATGCTGTTCTTAGTTGGCATCCAGGGAGCCAGGCAGAGCTAAGTCATTTCTTGGATTGGATATCACTCAGCTGCTCATCACCAAGATTACTGTATTTATTCTGCAAAGTCACACCAAAAGGATGTAAATTTAGCAAGTATTACTCTAAAAAAAAAATTAAAGAAAAAGAGAAGCAATGCAATCTCTAGTCCATATTATCTACTCTTTTAAGGTTTCTGTGCACTCCTAAAGAACGATATCTAATAGTAGTTGTATGTATAAGAGTATGTGTCTAAACAATAATATATCTGTCTTAAACGTCTCATGTAATTAACACTCACTAATTTGAGTAGTAAGAGTGAGTTTGAGAAAAAAGTAATAAATATTTTTTTGTTTTTCTAAAACATCAATTAATTTAGAACAAATTTAATTTTCCCAAACGACAAATAATATGGACCAAATAGTCACGAAAAAAGGGACACTTGGCTTTACCTTATTAGGTAGTTCTTCCTCTGCGCACTTTACTTCTCTCGTTATCACTAGGCTTGAATATCTTGATAAATGAATGCACTAAGAATTAATTCAGTGAATGCTTTCTAAGAAGGAATTGGCAAAATATTTAAAGGTCTAAAGAGAAGGCAAGACAACACAAAATCCAATCGTAATGGTCGAAGACAAGCCCCTTTAGGCAGCAGACGGCAGATATTGCTACAAAACGCACAAGTATAATGATCAATACGTATAATTTAATGTATATATGGTGATGAAACCAAACAAGTTTGTGTTGTTTTGTTGGGGTTTCCAAGGGAACTGGCCTTTTGCTTTTAATTTGAAAGACTATCTCACTACTCCCATCACGATTAACTTAGACAAAATTATATTAGTTCAATTAATAATATAGTAGAAAAATTAATGTAAATAATTGTGTCCGCTATTCGCTTAAACTTAAAATAGACTCAGGAGGTATAATATATATGAATAATTCATGTATAATATGTGTATAAGAATGTATAATTAGCATATCTATATATACTGGTTATGGAAAGTAAACAATGAATTCGATTAAATATTTTTATAAAGATCCATAAATATATTTGGTTTGACTAATTTATCCTTTGGTGCCCTTGCTTATTGGATGGGATGAGTCCTTTGAAGGAGGAGTTGAGCATGACTTTGACAAGGCCAAAGCCACTGCATGGGACAAATCCAGTCTTCATTAAGGTGTTTGGCGGATACTTTCATGTGCATTAATCATTAATTAATTAACACCCGGCACTTAAACTACTGTAGTTTTGTAACATATTTTTACATTGTGATCATTTAAAAATTACTACTGCGGAGGTCCCCCCCCCCCCCCCCCCGCCCGACACACATTTACACGATGCATCTTGACTGGGCAACAGGTTTGATTTTTCTTTGGTCCAATTATGTCCTTGTATTATATGAAATTGAGCGTTCTTCGTTAATACTTTAGCCCATATATGCTCTTACCGTCATATAGTTGGTCCATATATACCTTTACGATCACATAGTTGGTCCAAATATGTCCTTTCAAAACGGAAATTCACCCAATTAATTAGCTCTTTTGTTAATTGTACTAAAATGTATTACAAATAGTATTTCCTTTTTGTTAGTACTTTTTTTCTTTATTTTTCTCTTTTCTTTCTTCTTTTTCTCTCTTTTTCCCCTTTTTCTTTTTGCTATATATGATTTCCTCCATTGATGATGTATTCTCCATTTTTGTTACCAAATTCACGTGAAGGTAGGATATGGTTATTCAGATTTGAAGGTGTTGTTCACTATGGAGGTTCAAATCTGAAGGGAACAAGACCTTCAAAATCTGAATAACCATATCCTACCTTCACCCAATTAACACCACCGAAAAATTTCTCTGATAATTTTTATCCCCTTCAGGTCAGACGAACCTGTAGGGTTTGTGATAATAAAATATGCATGAATTCATGAGTTTTGTCAAGTTAAATAGGTGATGAAAATGGAGAAGACATCACCAATGAAGGAACTCGGATATAGAAGAAAGAAAAAGGGAGAAAAAAGAGAGAAAAAGAAGAAATAAAAGAGAAGAAAAAAAGTACTAATAAAAATGGAATAGTGTTTGTAATTCATTTTAGTACAATTAACAAAAGAGCTAATTAATTTGGGCGAATTTCAGTTTCGAAAAGGGCATATTTGGACCAACTATATGATAGTAAGGGCATATATGGACCAACTATGTGACGGTAAGGGAATATACGGGCTAAAGTATTAACGAGGGGCCAATATGCTCAATTTCATATAGTACAAGGATATATTTGAACTTTTTCTGTAAAATAAATTATAAATTTTATATGGTATAAGCTATCTCATTAAGAATAAATAAAAAGTTTAAAGTCTATACCTGAATAAGAAAAATATACATCAATCTTCTTTAGAACAAATTAAAAAAAAAAGTGCATCACATAAATTAATAAAGAAACCTAAAAGATAAGGCATTAAACTTGCTAAGACATGTAAACATAATAATACGTAAACAATATATTTTATTCTATAAATGTATATAAGTTGAATTCTTGTTACTCTTATACGTAGTAACGTAGAAACTGCAAGCGCGCCTGATTTGTGGATCTTTTAGTTGTCTTTGCAACCAGTGCAGAGCCATATATAATAAGAGGAATTCAATTATTTTGAATCATGAAAAAATTATACTGTACAAATAAAATCCGAACAAATTATTCTGTACATAACATTTCTTTTCAATTCTCTTGATACAAGGGAAAATTTTAATATAGTGACAAAAGTAGTTCAAAAATTAAACATGTGCCTTAAGTCGGCCCACTTCATTAAGAGTCTGTTTGGAAAGCCAACATGTAATTGGAATTGGTGTAATTACTAGGGTAGAAAATAGTTTTTTATTGGTGTAATTTTCTATTATTTGGTTAGAGAGTAGAAAATAGTTTTTTTTTAGAAAAATATTTTTTATGCAACTCTCCTCACCCCTCCCCTCCCACCTCCCCCACCCCCATCCCTCCCCCACCCCTTCCCTAAGTCTCTAAAAATTGACATAATCTAAAGGAACTAGTGGATATGCTTTACTTTTTAACGCAAAAACCGTATATTTTCAAACCCGTAAACTTTATAATTTTTAGACCCGTAAACTTCCAAACACATAAACCTCCAAACTCATAATTTTGGAATTATAAAATTTTGAGTCTTTAAATCGATAAATAATAAAATTAAAAACTGAAATATATATTTTAATTTTAGGGGGGAGGGGCAGAGGGTGGGAGCGGGGCTGGGAGGCAGTAAAACGAAAAAAAATAGAAATTTGAAATTTCAAAAAAAAAGTTTGAGGAAAAAAAACATTTTTTTGGGGGGAGGGGGGTAGTGGGGGCTGGGTGGTGCAGAAAATTAAAAAGAAGAAATAATTGCAAAAAACAAATTGAGGTAAAAAAATGATTTTTGGGGGTAGGGGGTAGAGTGGGGGCTGGGTGGTGTAAAAAATAAAAAAACAGAAATTTGAAATTACAAAAAAAGAAAATTTAAGGTAAAAACATACATTTTTTTTGGGGGAAGGGGGTAGGGGTAGGGGTGGGGGCTGCGTGGTGCAGAAAAATGAAAAAACAGAAAATTAAAATTGCAAAAAAAAAAAAAAAAATTTAAGGTAAAAAAATAATTTTTTTTCGGTGGGTGGTGGTGGAGGGGTAGTAGGGTGGATGGAAAAATTGTAATTAAAAAAAAAACCTTTTTTGGGGAGGGGTGTGGTGGATGGGTGAGTGTGATAAAGGTTGAGAAGGAGCTTTGAAAAATATTTTCCCTTCTTTTGATAATGAAAACATTTTTCTCCAATTGGAGGAAAATGAATTGATAAGGAAAATATTTTCCAAAATATTTAAGCCAACTAAATATAGAAAAATTAAAAAATATTTACCAGAAAATGTTTTCCTTCGTACCAAACACACCCTAAATCAACAAAATACCATATTGGTAAGCCATGACAAGATATTCGGAACAATTAATGTGTCAAAAGTTTGAATTTTTATTACCTCTTCATCACTATTGCCAAGTTAAGACCTTCCCTATTCTCTTATATTCAAAACTAAAAATAACTAAATTAAAACGCAAATTTTGGGCTATGCCAACTCCTCCTTTTCAGACATTACAAATTGTAATATGCAACAACAACAATCCAGTATAATTCTACAAGTGTGATTTGAAAAAAATAGGTGTTAACAAATCTTACCCCTTATTCTATTGGCATTACAACAAATTCGATTATTAGTGACAAATTATTTTGTCACCTAAAATTCATATTTCGTCACAAAAAACTTTTTCTAAGTTGTCACTAATTGTTAAACTTGTTTCCAATAGACCCTCGTTACAAAAAGAAAATTGCAATATATATATTTTCTATGTTAGAAGCCAACGAATGAAGATGATAAATGCATGATAAATAGCATGAATATGTGCATTGCCGGTGGCAGAAGCACATTAATGTTGCTAAAGAAAATCATAGTTGAGTATACACTTATTGGATAATTTTGGTAATAGAATTCCTGAAGAGTTTAATACCAAACTAGATGATTACAATAAAGCACTACTGGACAACTATTGTATCGGAAATATCTTGTAATAGTCATATAAAAGAGTATCATCAATTTCTAAACCAAGACATGAATTCCATCAACTAACTATTATTTCGCCAATGTACATTATTATTATTATCCAATTTACCAGGCATATTAACCCACGAAAGAAATAATAAATCAAAATAATAACAATGCACGCAACTAATAATAATTATATTAAGATTATATAAGTATATTTAATGGCTAGATAGTTTATTTTATTAAGTCAGTATAAAATATTTATCTCTACTTGGTCCGTTCAATACATACAAAATGTACTAGAACAAGAAGTTGGAATTAAACCATTCTCATAATCAAAATAAACTATATTTAATCTTGTGCTACAATCATTCCTGATGGTCTGTCCAACTACATCATTTGATTGTGAACTCAAACTTTATACTTATAAGAATCGATGATCTAATCTTCTGTGTAAATATTGAGAGAAGTGGATTAGTAAACTATGGTTAGCTAAGGAGAGTTAGTTAACCTAATTAAGGTGGTTAGTTAGGAAGGTAGTTAGGAGGTTAGTGTATCATTACATGTATAAATACATAGTAGGTGCTCTCGTACAGATACGAACTTCATCTCTTCTCCTTCTCAATGAAGCAGTTATTCAGTTTTCTTTCTTAGCCCTCTCTACAAGCTAACCTTCGATCTAAGAATGTCTATAACTATATGCATGGAAGCTAACAGTATAAGCTAAACTCTATACACTAAATCATCTATTATATAAGTAAATGGCACATACTAATATATTGATGTATTTAAAACTTTATTAAAATTGAATAAATAAATATTTCATAATGAATACTATATCTAAACCAAATCCTTGGTTAATTAGTATATATCCCAATAATTTTCACTTAGAATTTTAACCATAACAATAATTAAAATATATTATATTTAAATGCATGATTAATAGTATATGCCCAACAAATATATCTTCATGTTAAAAGATGAAAACCTCTTTGCGACGACACTTGGGCAGTGGCAGAGCTAAAACTACCAAGTTTGATAGCTCTAAACAAAAAATCTATTAATATTAGTCTAACTCATAAAATGTAGCACTATTAGCCATACTTAGGGGTGGCAAAATGGTTCAAAGAAAATAGTTAACTACCCATATTATCCAAAAAAATGGGTTGGATAATGAACTTTTTGAAAAAGGGTCAAATATGGATAAGAACCATATTATCCATTTAGAAATGGATAACCAATGAGTAACCATGGATAACCAATGTGTCTAACTTTTACATTTGTAAAGCCTCAAATTGGGGGTTCCTCAAGTTAGGGAGACTAAGAATTCTCCCAAAAGTGATCATTTATAAAAAGTCATGGATCCGCCTGTTAACCCGTTTTTTATCCGTATTAAATATGGATCGGATCGGATAATTGATCCGTTTTCTTATTACCTGCATCCGATCCGAACCATATCTGACCCGACCCGCCCGCTTGCCACTCCTAACCATACTATTCATAAAATATTAGTAATATTTGCCAACTAGCTATTTGTATACTTGAGAAATGGGTCTATATATAAGGTGGTACATTTAATTCATAGAACTATACAAGTAATATTCAACTTTTTTCTTTTTGTTGTAATTTCCATGCCTTTATGAAATAAAGAAATTATAATGAAGCATATGAGCGAAACTTGAGTTTGAGCTCCAGAATATTTCTCGGACCCAAAGTTTAATATGGAATTTCATCTTTTAAACTAAGCCATAGAATTAACTATCTTTAATTTGCACTGTCAATATGAACAAATTAAATAAGATTTTCTTAGTTTTCTTCTTTTCTAGATTCAATATGCATAAATAGAATGATGTTAGTACATAGTGGAGTTTGACTTTTTAAGTGAGAAAACACTATTTGATTGTTTGAAAAAGTGAAGAAAATGAGCAAAAAATCAATCGGAAACTATTGAAGAAACTTGAAGCTTGGGTTAATTAAATATTTCGAATATGTGTAATTCTGATTTGTTTCAATTGGGTGTTACTAGATTATGTTTTAAACATCTTAAGAATTTTGAATCTTAAATTTTGGGACGATTTGATGGAGATTTGAGGTAGGTTATGTTAGCATTTGAGCTGAAGTTTCTGCATGTACAATTGTATATCTTTAATTTAGTGTATCCCTTATATATCCTATATGTATCCCTTGTATATCCTCATGTATATATAGGTGTATATTATTCATACATACTTGTGTGTGAGATATATGTGATTTACATGCTTACAATTTTTCAATTTAATTTCACCTACCAATTTTGATTTCAAGTCTCCTTCAATCTTCATCAAATTTTGTATATTATCTTGTTTATATGTGTTAATTGAATTTCAAGCATATCTCCATTGAGAAAAATCTTTTTTTCCTTAGGTATTTTAATTTTATTGTTATGTATCATTGTTAATTTTTTGTTGGCCAAAATAATTAATAGCATTCTATGGCTAAACTGAAGTAAAGGCTTGCAAAAAGTGGTACATTCGTCTTTGCATTTAAGGAGTAGGGCATGTCATGCCATGTGCCTGTGATTTATATAACGTATATCCTTGCTTCTTTAATTTCATTCTAATTCATTTTAGTATGACATGTTGATGTTAGGCTTTTAACTAATACAGATATGCCCAAATCGTAGTGGCACGCTACAGTGATCTAAGGATTCGATTGATCGCTAATAGTCAATCGACATTAACGGCTTTGCATGTGCCGACTGGAATTACAGCTTTTAGATCTTCAAATACAAGTGATACGTAGAAGTGTTCAACAAAAATTGTAAACCAACGACGTGAAAAGCTAACATGTATTTGACTTTGTTTGGTTTGCTTTTGGATTGGATTTCTCTCTCTCCATTTTTTTTTTGTGTGTGTGACAAAACTTAATTAGTTCGATTTGGTATTTAATCAATAAAACTCAATATGAAAATGATAAGGCATTACCTTCTGTAGACGGTTGAATCGGGCTCGTCTACTACATGACAAACCGGATTCGGAACGTGATAGATTGAAGATCGACCCCGAGTTCCATCGAACCAGAAACACGAAGTCAGAATATCTGTCCTCGAGAACATTGAGTTCATGATCCCCGAATCGACCCTGATCGAACGAGCTCGAGGATACATTGCCAGTATAACCAACAGAAGATCGAAATACATAAGGCCAAAATATTCGTGACCGGATGAGTATTTTGGCGGGAATCACAGCATGTATCAATAAGGAACCGGCAAATTAGTAAATAAGGAGATTTTTTTACCTTTTATAGAATTGTACATAATGTAAGACTCTCATACTATATAAATAGGGCCTGATTACTTGTAAAACACATTGTAACAATCATTCAGAAGGAATATACTGTTATTTTCTCTTTAAATTCATATTCAACTATATCTTGATATTGATCGAAGTGCATTCTGTTCAAGGGTAGCCTACCCCCTGAGGCTGTAACTGTTCAATTCGTGTGATTTGAATCTACTTTATTATACTTTATTTCAATTGCAATTTAACTTATCGCTTTGTGTCAATTTAATCCGCATATCCTTAAAATCGCTTACAAATTCAATTGCTTTCCCATTTTCAGAGTAAACACCTTGATTATCTATATATAAGCTAGGAACGCTAGAAAATGATTCTGAATTTAATATTTTTCTGATTTATGTTAAGAGACTAAGCAAAGTAATTCAGTTGTTCAATGCTCGGCAAGAGAGTCTAGAAATTATATTACTCCTTTTTATGGAAAGTATGCCCCCAGTTTTATTGTGTCATCCTAATAAAGTTTGAGTTCAATTAAAAAAAAAAGGTAAACAAATAGAAGTGGAAGTTATATTTGACTTGACTTGGTCTGGAAGCTCAAATGATATTAACAATTATAGAAGTAAGTCGTTATTTCCTTGCTCTTTTTTTTTTTTTTTTAATTGTACATAATCATATTCGTTACAGACTTTAAAAAATAATTATACCATAAAGAATTTTGGAAGGAGAAGAGGAAATAGGGTTTTAAAGTGAAACTTGAAGTGATATATGTAGTATGAAACTCTCAACGGTACCACTTGTAGAGGTGACACAATATATTTTATTTTGTATTATTGTGATTAGTACATTACGTGCCAGAACTTTGGATTACTACATATTATATATTTTTCCAGAGTTCTAGCAATATCAAAGAAATTTTATTTTGTCTTATAACCTAAAAGATAACTATAGATAATCGTTCAATAATGAATAGTTGAACTAATAACATGAAAAATAGACAAGCAAACTGCTATAACAAGTAAAATACACATAAAATATATTTATAATATTTGTGTAATAGTGTATACTCCTCCCATTCCAGAAGAATTAGTTCTTTATTAGTCTTACAAAAAGAGTAATCTTTTTTAATGTTAAAATTAAAATAGGTTAATTTAAATTTTTTATTTTATCTTTAATGGTAACTTTTATAGCCATCCAAATATTATGGCATATTAAGTTTTCAATGTCTTTTTTTTTTCTCTTAAACTTCATAACTAGTTAAATTAACTCATACTATAAATTAAAAACAATAGAATATAAATTAATCCATTTTCCAATTCCAGTACTTATCAATTATCCAATAATAATTCTTTTACAAAAATTATTTTGTTTATTAAATGTACAACCATGCGGAGTCCGCCGCAAGTATCGGCAAATTATGTCAACGGAGTCTACCACGTGGGACAGAGTTCCATTCTCCAATCTGCTACTCAAAACTAGCTGCTGCATTTTTCATACATATTCTCTCCTCCTTCACACTGCTTTTTGATAGGCCAATCAGACTTGTAAGTAAGGCGACAAAATTTATTTACAAAAATATAAATTACATTCAAATTCAGATTCTCTTTGTTTTTATTTTTGTGATACTTTCTTTTTCTTTTTTCGAATGGTCTCTCAGAATATATAATGTAATTTTTCATCAAAGTAAGTTCTAATCCAGTCTTTCCCCTAGCTCCACTATATATGTCCAAAGAAATATGTGTATATCTAAAATATCTTTCATATTGTGTCCAATTTCAAACTTGATTCTATACGTATAAATACAATAGTTAAGTGATGATGAGCAATATAAGCCATAAACCTTAACCCGAATCATTTTAACCACTAACATCTCAGAAGATTTCACAAATCTTTGTTATTTAGTTTTTGTCTTTTCAAAAATATTGTCACAATTCGAAATTTCAATTTTGTGATGGTGCCTAACATTCATTTGCTAGGCAAGCCGGCGTGAGATAGATAAATAGCTAAATTTTAACACTTTAAACAAGGTGATGATAAATAACGAGAGATAGTAACTCAATCTAATACAATACCAACATAAGTCAGGTAATAACATCTACTCCCAAAGATCCAGAGTCACGAGTACACGGGCTACTAGAAGCTCTACAAATAGAGTATGAAATAAATATAATTGTTTCGTTGAAATGAACAGTATAAGAGGGAAGAAGCTAAGGGAGGGGACTCCTAGGTTTGCAGACGCCAGCAGATCTACCTCAAGTCTCTGTATGCAATGATCCGAGTCGACGCACCTCATGCACCGCTAGGACCAACACCAAAGTCTGCACAAGAAGTACAGAAGTGTAGTATTAGTACAACCGACCCAATGTACTATATAATTGTCGAGCCTAACCTCGACGAGGTAGTGACGAGGCTATGACAACAATGTACTCTATAATCCTAACCTCGACGAGGTAGTGACGAGGCTATGACAGGACAATCACGTAATTGAACATGTACAAACATGTATTTGTGTAAACCAACAACATAACAAAGATTTAACAAGGTACACTGGGAGGGGACATGTCATGACCCAATTTCCCTTATAGGCCATGATAGCGTCCAACGTCCCCCCTAGGCAAGCCAACAACGAACTAGCCATGTATCCATTCTTTTTAATACTTTAGAAATATTTAATTTTTAATTATTAAATAAGTAAGATGTGAGGAAATTTAATAAAATAAAGTGTAAACAATTACAAGAACAAGTGAGGTGAAATAATTACTTAAAATCATCAATTGTCTATTAGTATAATTCCAAGATATGGTATCACAAGTGTATGAGCTACTGGTAGAATATACAAACACTAAATTATTGTCTGAAATAAAGTAGAGTAGGTAAATACAAAAGATAGACTTTGGGTGTTGCAGAACGGACTCGGAAGACTGCTCACCACTAAGTCTTGGAGTATCAGGAGCGCACGCCGGGGTGACTATCGGATGCACCTGCCTCAGAGTATGCACGACCAGTGCAAAAATGTAGCGTGAGTACATAAATAACATGTACTCAATAAGTATCCAGTCTATCCTCAAAGAAGTGGTGACAAGAGGTCAACATCGAAACTTACTTTGGGCCAATAATAAAATACAAGAATCATAACTAGATACGAAACATGGAAATAATAAGGATAATAATAGAATAACAAGCAATGAATAAATCATTCCTTAACTGATAATAAATTTTAAGAGTTTCTTTAACCATCACCTGTGAGCACGTGATTTTTTTCTCAAGCAAATTATTCCAAAAATATATGTGCAAAATGATTTTGTGTGGAAACTTGTTGATAATTATGTGAAAATACCGCTTTGTTTTTTGAAAATAAAGCAAAGAAAATTAAAACAAAATACATTTTTTGAATTAATTGGAAAATACCTAAAATAGAAAAATTACTCTTTAATTCTAGAAACATCAGAAAAATATAAAGAAAATACGAGGAATAATAAATACAGGAGTAATACAAAAATACGGAAAAGAAAATAAATAAAATACAACACAAAAAATACAAAAATAATACAAAGACAAAATACAAAATACAAAATATAATTGGACCAAGTAACAAATTCAATGGCCCAAATAGACAACACAAAGACCAGGCCCAAAATTAAAGATCGGTTTGCCTATACAAAAATCAAAACGACAACGTTTAAATGAGTTGAATCTGGACCGTTGATTAATTGATCAAACAGACTAGGAATAGTGGTCATCTAATAAATGATATGACGTCGTTCATCTAAAACAATCAAGACTGTTCGTTTAGTTCATCCAACGATCGAAGTGGAAAGCCTCATTAAATCCACACGACATCGTGTGGAAGGAATCAATCATGTCCGTTCATTGAGTATGATCTAACGGCTGGCACATATCCTTACATATTAAATATATCATAGGGTATGTGTATATTCATTATACATCCTTCGTCTTCATAGCAAAACCCTAGCTGCCCTATGGTTCTCTCCGCTATCGCCGAAATTTTACCGGCGGTGGTTCAGTCCTTGCACCTTTTCATTCAGCCTTTACACACCTGAGTCCATTTCTTCTCCTCTTTCAACCCCTCTCCTTAGTTTCTGTCAAAAGCCCTTCGTTTGACTCATATCTAGAAAAATAACTCGCCGGAACCCTAGCCGGTGACCACCACTTTTGAACCACTATCTGCCATTAACACCCCTTGACCATCTCATCATCCTCTTCAACCCCCACTAGGTAGAATCCCTTGAATCAAGCCTGAACTTGTCGAATATTTAATGTTGAGCTGTTTTATTAGGTGGGTGGAACTTGTTGTGGAATTGTTTGACTAACTCATCCCATGTTGCTATAGAGTTGATAGGGAGCGAGTTGAGCCATACCCGTGCAGCTCCTGTAACTGAGAAGGGAAACAACAATAGCCTGATTGCTTCTAGTGTTACATTAGGTTGTCTCTGCGTTTTGCATATAGAGAGGAAATTCTTCAGATGCTGCTGAGGGTCTTCAACCCGTGTCCCAGAAAAGAGTCCCTTGTTTTGCAGCAAGTGTAGTATGTTATTTGTGATCTAGAACAATTCAGCTTGAATTGCAGGCACACTAATAGTAGTAGCCAAGTTGTCAGCAGTTGGTTGTGCCCAATCAAAAAGTGCACCCTCAGGCGCCTCCTGCGCCTCTTCCCTAGCATTTAACCCAGCTTGCTAGTTAGGATCATTTACGTCTCTCATGTCAACGTCTAGTTTCAATATCTGCTGAGATTGTTGATGTTATTTGTTTGCCCGGTTTAGTGCTCGAAATTTTTGCTCTAGGTCTGAGAGTCCTTCAAGTAATTCTCCAGTCCCTGTAGATTTTCTAGGCATGCACCTGAGCAACCAATTCAACAATCGTCAAAATTTTTAATCAAAAGTGTGTAGAGAGAAATCTGACTACAACTTGTAATTCTGTCAATGGCAATTGATAATTCCGTTAACTCCCCGGCAACGACACCAAAATTTGATCACGCCCAACTATGCCTTATAAAAAGGACAATGCGGTCGCATCAAATATAACCCAAGTATTACACAAGGGGTCGAATCCTGAGAGAGTTAACCTACCAACCACAATCTTCAAAACCCAACAATTTTCCGAATCAGCTTCCCAAATATTCAAATATCTCTTATGAGTGTTTCCTAATAACTACTTTTGCAAAGAACTAATTAACTGAAATAATAACTGGATATGTTGTAGACAAAAATGAGAAAGACTAAGGTGATGATTTCCCCTATTGATGGAATTCCTTCTGTTTATACTCATACATATTTATTAATATCTCTCTATCAATCATGAACAATATTTCTATCGTAAAGCTCTCCCGAGTAATTACAGTAATTTACTATTGCACTCTTCCGAGCTACCCTAGCTTGCTTTAATTATCACAATTCACTTTAGATTACACCCAAGGTTTCGTTATTCCTAATCTCACCTTTAAACCTGCAATTATAGACTCCTCTAATAATCTAGGTATGATGTTGTTCAACAATAACCTAAATATGCATTCTTTTCCAAGTTATGCACATTAATTAGGCACAGCTAATTGAGGATCCTATCAATTAACTACAACAAGAATGAAGTTGAACAAATAGAGATTAACTAACAGTTTGTATTCACATAAATCTGAAGTTCATCTACCAATAGGCTCCATCACAACCTTAGATAAGAATTTAGCTACTCATAACTATGAAAGCAAAAGATAGAATAGATTTCATAATCAAAATTCAAAAGAAAAGTAAGAGATATGTTTATAGAATTCTCTCACACTAGTTGCCTAGCAAAAGTACTCAATAATACCAAACTTGCCTCCTTTGGGCAAATCCTAAGGTTTTATAGAGGGTTTAGGTTATAAAAATTATGTTTTACACTTTAGTTCCCAAACTTTCTCGCCTGTCACTGCGGTTCTACCGCGATCGCGCTCGAACCACGGTGAAACACCTTCTCTGAACTTTTATTTCTTCAGCAGTCTTCAACCACCGCGGTTTCACCGCGGTCGCGGTGGAACCGTGGTGAAACACCCTTTCTGAACTCTAAGGGTTATCAAGCATGGAAATTGGTGATTTTTGCACAAATGGCCCTTTTCATCTCCTTTTGATTCCAAAATTGCTCTTTAGCCTTCTTCAACCACTTTGTACCTATAACATATGAAAAACACTAATAAAAGCATATTGTCATCATATATATTATCAAAACAACATTAAAGTGTGATTATTTAGGGTATAAATATAATAAAATTCACCTATTATGAGATTTGCTCGCATCCTTCTTTTCATCTCACGTTATCCTGCACATAATAATATGTTATTTTTCATTATTGAAATCTATATCTAACACTTTGTACTATAATTTATGCATTCCCCTTAAATCTTATATCGAATTAGTAATCTATTGTTATATACTATAATCTAAATTTCAAATTTTAATTAGAATGTAATGTTTTAGAAAAATAGTTTGAACATAATTTATTTTTTCCCCTCATCTTTTATGAGAGTGTGGCAGTGAGTAGTGAGAAGGAAAAGTACACACACAAAGAAAAGGGAAGGATGTAATTCAAATTAAATGCACTTTGCAATGGCTAGATTACAGCTCCGATCAGAAATCATTTTAAAATATTGCGATTCACATGGATAAAGCTATTTGCTGTCTTTTCCTTAAAAAAACAAATATTTCTTTCCGTCATCGTGTTTAGTAGAAATTGATATGTTTCTCTCCGATCCCGAACGATATATAAATACTGCGAAGAACATGGATGGAATATTATTCCTAATTACTATGCTTAGCGCCAAACCTAAGGAATAGTATAGCGCCATAAAAATATTATCGTATGGCAATAATGGTCCATTGAAAATAACCACTTTGTTCTATTAGGTAGGGGTAAGGTTTGCGTACATATTATTTTCCCCAGATTCTATTGTGTGAGATTTTATTGGATAGTTGTAATTGTTATCGGTAATAATGGTCCAATAGACAGAGGAATTCCAAATGTCATAAAGACATGAATAATATTCATGAAATTGCCTATAAAAGTTTGTTGAATGAGTTAAAAGTCTTCCCTCCTATTATATGATCTAGCTTTAAATTAAGTCAAAAGAACTGGATGCATACAACATGAAAATGGATTCATAGCTAGCAAATAATAATATTAATACTTACAAAATTATTTCTGAAGTCAATGACTCTTCCAAATAAAATAAGATCTATAATTTTATTTAAAATCATTCTTAGGTCAGTGATTCATCAACCAATAAGAGCTCACTTTAAGTATATAGGAACTGTGAAGCGTATTGGAAGTAAACTCCCTCATAATTTTGAGGGAAGAAGAAGAAGAAGAAGAAGTTGTAGAAAATATGAAAATAACAATATGTCTTCTTTCATTTCTTTTTGCTCTATTGTTTACACCCACATTTGCCATAAAAAAGGTAAATATACGTCCTTTCAATTCTCTTTAAAATTGTGCATATTCCATTACTATTTGCAGCATTATAGCTCAAATAAAATTCTTAATATACTTTTAAAAA
Source organism: Nicotiana noctiflora (assembly GCA_032618575.1). Lineage (NCBI taxonomy): Eukaryota > Viridiplantae > Streptophyta > Magnoliopsida > Solanales > Solanaceae > Nicotiana > Nicotiana noctiflora. The sequence goes on from JASVEL010006918.1 coordinate 340,765, forward strand.
GTCATATTTTTTGTTGAAAAGTTTTGAAACTTTTAGTGATGAAAATAATTTGTGTTATATATAGTCATACGTGGTGTACATGGGTGCACATTCACATGGAAAAGAAGCATCATCCATTGATTTTGATAGAGTTACTGATTCCCATCATGAGTTTCTTGGATCACACTTAGGAAGGTAACTGAATATTGTCATACTTTAGCTATTCTTATTTTATTTATTATTTGAAATCCGAAATATTTTGAGTCTTTTTTCTAACTTGTTTGAAATATGAACAGTATTGAGAAGGCCAAGGATGCAATTTTTTACTCTTATACTAGACACATCAATGGCTTTGCTGCCATGCTTGAGGATGAAGAAACTGCAGCATTATCCAGTAAGCTTTCTGAATTCTCAAATGGTTTGAATTTTCCAACTACTACCTTTTTCTCTTCCTCTTTTACTTCAATTCACATTTTTCACCGTTCAAAGGTAAATTCGGGATCTAGAGCCAGTGAATTATGTAGGCGGAAGGGTGGTCAATTCATGAACATCTTTCGCTAAAATACAATATCGGTTAAATATTAAATATTCATGAACAACCTTAGCGATATTCCTGAGTTCCCTACTTATTATATGTTTATTTTTTAATTTTCTCACAAATATGTGTATTACTCGAGCAGAAAAATAACAATATGTAATTAAATTCAATTGACAAAACTATATGAACTTTTTTTGCAGAGCATCCAGGGGTAGTATCAGTATTCTTGAACAGGCATAAGGAACTACACACAACCAGATCATGGAATTTCTTGGGGTTGGAACATGACGGCAAAATCAGCGAAAGTTCTTTATGGAAAAAGGCTAAATTTGGAGAAGACATCATTATTGGGAACATTGATTCTGGTATATATGACTTGTTTCTATATTGGTCTCACACATCACTTCATTTTCTGTGTCACCATGATCCAATTTTAAGGTCCTTTTTCACGTAATGCTGCTTTTCCACATTAAATTTACTATAAATAGTGTCGTACAATAAGGCTCTCAAGAAACGCATAATCACAACAGTAAAAATAAAAAAATATAACAAAAGAGTATTTGTAAAGAAAAACAGTAGAGAATAAAAAGTACGCCATATTAGTATATAAAAGTCAAACTCATTTTATTATAATTTAAAACTTTTCTTTAACTTCTTTCTTACCCATCTTTTCGATTCATATATAAACTTTTTTTTTTTTTTTTTTTTTTTTTTGCAATTTCTTATTGAAATGAAGTTGGCTAGTAGTAAGTTGCACAAATGCACGTGGGTCATTGACTTTATTGAAGTAAGATCCGGAATTTCTTATTATACTAATTTTAATATTTGATAAAACTATTTCACTTGGTATCTTTACTTATATATTGTACATATAACGAGTAACTTTATTTATTAAGACTTAGCTAGATAAAAGAAAATGATTTAAATCTTAAAAACTTTATTTATCAAGGCTCAGGCATATAAGAGAAAGTTATCTAAATCGTAATATCTTTTAGGCTGGAATTTAAACTTTCTCGTCTCATATAATCGCATGAACTTTATTTTATTTTATTGACCGCTAAGCCACACCCTAGATCAAGTAGTTCATTATCTTATAGTTTCTTTCTTGAAATAATGTAATTGATGTTTTCTCAATGCTCACCTTTTTAATGTGATGGGGTTGGAGCAGGAGTTTGGCCTGAATCAGAAAGCTTTAGTGATGAAGGAATGGGACCAATTCCATCAAGATGGAAAGGAACTTGCCAACATGGTACAGACGCCAGTTTTCGATGCAATAGGTACTCTATTTCTATTTTTATCTTCTCTTTCCATTTTTTCAAAAAAAAATCCCCATTTTATCTTCACTGCTCTATCAACATAGGATAGCTTGCTCTTTTAGAAAACACTCTTCTTTGGAAATATATGTCCTATTATAATATTGAACTGAGACGGGCTTAAATGGGACATGAATTGTGTAAATTCATGTAGTCCATCCTAACTTACTTGAGATTGAGGTGAATTAATAGTTGTTGTTGTTATGGTATTTCTCTTGAAAAATCAAGTAGTCCGACCTAATTTGCTTGAGATTGAGGCGTATTCATAGTTTTTTTTATTACGGTATTGTGTTGAAATTAGCCATGAAATGTCATTTTGAGAGAAGAAGAAGAAGGTGAGCTCTATTCACTGAAACTCTGCTAAAAAATACAGTGATAACCGCCTATATACAACTAAAACTAACTATGTAACTATTTAATACTCTTAACTTTATACACATACACTTAGGCCCTAATTAACTTTACAATGTATCACATTTAGTCCCTAACTAATTATAACTACAACTTCCAATACTCCCCCTCAAGCTGGTGGATGAAGAATGTTTAAGACACCTAGCTTGCCGAGCAAAAAATGATGATGTCCTGATGGCAGTCCTTTTGTAAAGAGATCTGCTTGTTGGTCCTTTGTAGATACATACTGTGTAGTGATCAGCCCTCTTCTAATGTGTTCTCGAATGAAATGACAATCAATTTCAATATGTTTTGTCCTTTCATGAAAGATAGGATTAGCAGCTATTTGCATTGCTGCTTTACTATCACAGAATAGTGTAACTGGTTTCATGATAGATACTCCTAATTCTGAAAATAAGCCAAGTATCCACACTAACTCTGAAACTGTTGTTGCCATACTTCGATATTCTGCCTCTGCACTGCTCCTTGATACAGTATGTTGTTTCTTTGATTTCCAAGATATCAAAGATTCACCAAATTTAACTGCATAGCCACTGACTGATCTTCTGGTCATTGGACAAGTTGCCCAATCCGAATCACAGAAGGCAGTTAAAACATCTGATTCACCCTTCTTGAATAGAATTCCCATACCTGGTGTAGATTTGAGATACCTCACTACTCTGATTGCAGCTTCCATATGAGACTTCTTAGGCATTTGCATAAATTGACTCAGACTTTGCACTGCATAACTGATATCTGGCCTAGTAACAGTGAGATACAAAAGCTTTCCTATCAGTCTTTGATATCCTGTTGCATCTGTTAAAGGATCATCTTCCCTTACTCCAACAGTTTTATCATACTCAACTGTTGTGAGTTTATGATTAACCTCCATAGGTGTTGCAGCAGGTTTAGCTCCACTCAAACCTAGCTCAGAAATCAACTCCAAAGAATATTTTCTTTGATTGAGTAAGATACCATGCTTAGATCTTAAGACTTCAATCCCTAGAAAATATTTTAATTCACCCAAGTCTTTAAGTTTGAACTACTGATGTAGAGATGCCTTAGCTTCATCAATCATTTCCTTACTGCTCCCAGTTAACAGTAGATCATCCACATACACAAGTATGATTACAATGTCTAAACCAAACTTCTTTGTAAACATAGAATGATCAAAAGCACTTTGAACAAATCCTGCATTTATCAGTGCTTCTGTTAGCTTAAGATTCCATTGCCTTGATGCTTGTTTAAGTCCATACAATGACTTTAACAGTTTACATACTTTCTGCTCCCCCTGTCTTTGGAAACCTTGTGGCAGATCCATATATACATCTTCAAATAAGTCTCCTTGAAGAAATGCATTAAACACATCCATTTGATATAAGATCCAATCTTTTGAAGCTGCCAAAGCTATCACAGACCTCATTGTCACCATTTTTGCTACTGGTGAAAAGGTCTCATGATAATCTAACCCTTCCTGCTGATTGTATCCTTTTGCCACCAAACGAGCCTTGAATCTTTCTATTTCTCCATCGGCTTTGTATTTTATCTTGTATACATTTTGATCCAATGGAAGTTTTTCCAGGAGGTAAATCTACTATCTCCTATGTCTTGTTATCTTCTAAAGCTTGTACTTCCTGCAGCATAGCAGTGATCCACCAATCATCTTGAATAGCCTCCTTAGAAGTATTAGGTTCTTTCAATACTGAAAAAACAGAAACATAATTCTGGTACTTAGAAGACATTTTCTCATATGACAGGAAATTAGAAAGTGGATAACTGCACTGTGAAGATTTCTGAAACTGCACCACATAGTCCTTCTGCCATATAGGTGGATGCTTAATTCTCTGAGACTGTCTCCCATGTACATGTTGTATATCAGAAGTCAATTCAACTCTTGAAGTTTCAGCATCTACAACATCAACATTATCCAGCTGAATAATATCATCATGAACTTCTGCATCATGCATATTCATTTCTGTATCTTCTGTATTAGGATCAGCTGCTTCACCAACTTCTTCATGATGAACAAGATCTGATTCATCAGGAATAGCAACTCTTGATTCTCCCTGTATGATATCTTGTTCAACTGCTTCAGATGTAGAAGAGTCAAGTTGTAGAAAACTTGCCTCTAAACTGTCGTGCAGTCTTCTAAATAGAAATTCAGTTTCCCTGAATGAAACATCCCTGCTAACAAAGAAACACTTAGTAATTATATCATATAATCTATATCCTTTTTGAGTAGTAGAATATCCCATATGTATAGCCTTCCTGGCTCTAACATCAAATTTGTCTTCTGTCATCAAATTAGTTGCATAACACAAGCAACCAAATACTCTCAAATGAGCTATAGAAGGTTCTCTACCATATAACATTGCAAAAGGACTCTTTCCATCTAGAATCTTGGATGGTAATCTGTTAATAATGTATACTGCTGTTTGTACACATTCCCCCCAAAAATAACTTGGGACATTACTCTCGAATCTCAAAGCTCTAGAAGTGTTTAATATATGCCTATGCTTCCTCTCAACAACACCATTTAGTTGAGGAGTATATACACAGCTGCTTTGATGTATAATCCCCTCTGATCCTAAAAGATCATTCCATTGTTTATTAAAAAATTCTGTTCCATTGTCAGTTCTTATAGTTTTAACACAAGTATCAAACTGTGTCTTAACCATACATAGGAACTGTTTTAGAAAACTGAAAGTTTCACTCTTAGATTGCATCAGAAAAATCCAAGTAGCTCTTGAAAAGTCATCAACCACTGTAAGAAAATAATGCTCCCTGTCATGGGTTGCCTTTTTATATGGTCCCCAAACATCCATATGAACAAGTTCAAAACACCTACTGCTTCTTTTAATACTGTCTGGAAAGCTCACTCTACATTGCTTTGCCAAAGGACAAACAGTACATTTATTTTGTGTCTCATCATCTACTTTACTTTTTAAGAAAGAAACATTCTTCATAACTGGAATGCTGGCATGCCCTAGTCTCATGTGCCATAATTCTCCTGTATCTTCTGCTGCTCCATTTCTGTTTACACTTGCTGCTAGTTGTCTGACTCCTTTGCCTTTCAACACATATAAACCTTCATTTTCCTTACCAATCGCCTTCACCCTGCCATTGTAAAGATCCTGAAACACACATAGTTCAGGTAAAAATATAGCTGCACGACTCAGATCTCTAGTCAATTTGGATACTAACATCAAATTGAACTTAAAATCTGGTACATGAAAGTTTGATAAAAAAGAACTTCCAATATGTTCTATTTTTGCATAACCACCATTAGGAAGTGTAACCTTTTCTCTTCTTTTATCAGTCACTTTTCTCACATTACTCATCAAATTTGCATTAGATGATATGTGATGCGTAGCTACTGAATCCACAATCCAAACATCTTTCAAGTTTTCCAGATGTTCTACATTAGATGACAATGCTATCCATCTATCCTTCAACTTGTTTAAACCCTCTACATTACAAGATAATGCAATACTGTTACCTGCACTATTAGCCATTGTAATCTCATTTGATGACTCCTTGTTGTTGAGAAATCCAAGTATTTGTTGATATTGAGACTCTGTAAAAAAATAGTCTCCTTTTGGCTTTGCTGCTGGTTGTGTAGAATGACTTGACATTCCTTCAACATAATTGGCTGCAGTCATGTTCCTCTATGCTGATAAGATTTTCTTCCCTTAAAATCTTCTGGATAGCCAATAATTTTGAAATAATTTTCTCTAGTGTGACCTTTCATACGACAATGATCACATTGTAGAAATTGCTTCTTTCCTCTATATCCCTGTCCTCTGCCAACCTGCATAGCTAATGGATCTATTTTTTCATTCACAGAAACATTTCCCATTGATTGTTGACTTTCATCTTGAATAATCAAAGCATATGCTTGATTAAGTGTCGGCTCTGTAGTTTTCATCAAAAGCTGTCTACGAGCTTGCTCATAAGTATCATTTAGACCATCTAAAAATTGCATTGCTCTTTGTTGATGTAAATGAACCATATGTTCTTTAGATCTAGGGCAACCATAATCCGGAAATGGTACTATTACATCATATTCAGCCCATAATTCCTTCAATTTAGTAAAATACACTGACACAGAATCTGATCCCTGCGGTAGTCTAGAGATTGATCTATGTAATTGAAAAATTCTAACTCTATTTACCTTGTCAAAGCGTTCTTTCAAATCCTCCCAAACTGCATGTGCATCTGATGCATATATGATTCCACTTATCAATTCCTTTGAAACTGAATTCATTATCCAGGAATGTACTATCGCATTACAAGTCTCCTATTCCTCAAGCAGAGCATCCTTGTACATCTCCTTAGTACATTTTCCTGTTATGAACCCTAGCTTCCTTTTGGCCTTAAGCGCGAGCTTCATCGATCTACTCCAAAGTCCATAATTCTCCGATCCCGTAAGCTGAATTGGTATTAAAACCAGTCCAGGTGTATCAGAAGACTGAAGAAAAAGAGGATGAGTGTGATCTATTTTTTCTGCCATTGATGTAGAAATCTCGAGCTCAAAGCTTCACTGGAAAATGAAAAAATTAAAATTGGTTGAGATCAATTCAATGTCAAGAACTAGACCTTCACGGCGAAACTTTCATGCATCAATTTCCATGGCTCTGATACCATGTTGAAATTAGCCATGAAATGTCGTTTTGAGAGAAGAAGAAGAAGGTGAGCTCTATTCACTGAAACTCTGCTAAAAAATACAGCGATAACCGCCTATATACAACTAAAACTAACTATGTAACTATTTAATACTCTTAACTTTATACACATACACTTAGGCCCTAATTAACTTTACAATGTATCACATTTAGTCCCTAACTAATTATAACTACAACTTCCAATATATTGCTCTATCCATCGTGCACTTTGTTGGATGAGATGAAATTAAAATTGAACTTAAAATTTGGAAAAGGAATCTCCAATTCGAAATTTTTGTTGTCTTCGTTCATGATTTTTTTTTATGTTAGAAGGAGAGCCTTGGAGCAACAATAAAGTTGTCTCCGTGTGACTCGTCAAGGGTTCGAGCCGTAGAATCAGCCACGGATGCTTGCATCAAGGTAGGTTGCCTACGTTACATCCATTAGGGTGTGGTCCTTCCCCGTACCCTGCTTGAATGCGGGCTGCTTCATGCGTCGGGCTGACCTTTTATTTATTTATTTATGAATCTTTAGAAGATGATATTGATGGCTAGTGCTTGTTCTTTAACCTATGTTTCAATGCTTAATAGTTTGGCTTTGAACAACAAACTTTTACCCTCTATCTGCACTGTAGATTATCATATCAAAGTTTTCTTCGCTAGCTATGTTGTTCGCATATAGGCAGAAAAGGCATATACCAACTTGTTCAATCAAATTTCCTTAAGTATTCTCTCTTTGTTTTACAAAAGCATCACATCAAAGTTTAGTATTTGAGTAGTGTAGTGAATATGAATTATTGGAAGTTGTGAAAATTGTATAAAAATGATATGATGTCAAATATTTTGGAATGACACAAACAGAAAAGTTCATCGTATAAATTGGAAAGAGACATGATGTATGATTTATACAACTTTATGCTAGCCTAAGATCAAGATAACTTTTGACTTTTGGAGTTTTCTTTAATAATGAAGGAAGTTGATTGGAGCAAGATATTTCATCAACGGATTCGCTGCTGCAGCAGGAGCTCTCGTTAACTCCAGCTTCTACACACCACGAGACACTTTAGGGCATGGATCACACACATTGTCCACAGCCGGTGGTAATTTTGTGGAAGGAGCTAATATTTTTGGTTATGGCAATGGCACAGCAAAAGGGGGATCACCACGAGCACGAGTAGCAGCATATAAGGCTTGCTGGCCTCCTATTATTCCAAGCGACTCGTGCACTGATGCTGATGTCTTGGCTGCCTTTGATATGGCAATTCATGATGGTGTTGATGTGCTTTCATTATCAATGGGAGGATTACCTGTTCCATATGTCAATGACAGTATTGCTATCGGTTCGTTTCATGCTGTTAAGCATGGCATTGTTGTGGTAACCTCGGGTGGTAATTCAGGTCCTTATCCTGGTACAATAGCCAACACTGCACCTTGGCTCATCACTGTCGGGGCAAGCACCATCGATCGTGTGTTTGCCAGCTATGTCATCCTAGGAAACAATAAGCGTTACAGAGTAGGTTTCTCTAGCTTGTCCTCTATTCTTAATGCCGGCAAAACAATAATCTTTGGGTGCGAACTTTAATGAACCAGGGCAGGAGCATTTTCTTATGTTCCCGTTGTCTTATTACCTTGCTGTTGTTATTGTTTGTTTATTGTGTCATTTTCACTGTTCTTGAGCCGAGGATCTATTGGAAACAGTCTCTCTATCTTCATAAAGGTAGGAGTAAGTTCTGCAAATACATTACCCTCCCCAGATCCCACCTGTGGATTTCACTTGATTTTTTGTTGTTGTTGTTGGCCGGAGCTTTTCTTAGTGAGTTTGATAGCATCATTTCTCATAGTGAGGTTAGGGCCGTAATTTAACAGTATTCAGGTTCTTTTGTTTGATAGGGAGTAAGCCTTGCAACTGAAGCAGTGCCCCACGGCAAGTCCTTCCCAATTATTACCGGTGCATCTGCTAAACTTGCCAACGCAACAGCCCAAGCTGCGTGAGTATTACTGTCTTCCCTACTGCTTAATACAAAGGGATCTTTATACAAATAGCCAGTCAAATTCACTATTTACTTTTCCTAGCCGCTATATATGTATATATATTATACGTTACTTATATACTGTAATACACATATACGTTAATTATATACTGTAATACACATATTATACATAAATTATATATCCGCTGGCTCTTTTTAGCGCTGACATTTATGTGCTTCTGCAGTAATTTTTGCATAGGTGGGACTTTGGACCCTAAGAAGACAAAGGGGGCTATTTTGGTTTGCCATAGAGGTGCTAGTCCAGGGTTTGATAAGTGCATGCAAGCGACATTAGTAGGCGCAGTTGGTATCGTTATACTCAACAGTGAATTCTTTGGAAATGAAATGTATGCTGAACCTTACTACTGCCCTGCAACGCTTATCAATTACTCCGATGGACTTCGAGTCTTGGCTTATCTTAATTCAACAAGGTATAACAGTCTAAAAATCCTGCGTTATGCTAAACATGATAGTTCAATTAAATCTTCATGGCACAACAAAATTAAGTTAGCATACACATGACTTAACCATGTTGTGTGAACAGGAAACCCACGGCTTACATTACTCGGCCAACAACTGAATTGGGAACAAAGCCTGCTCCAATTGTGGCTGCATTTTCATCAGTTGGACCAAACAGGGTTACACCAGAGATTCTTAAGGTTTTCTTTTAACCATTTCAATATTGTTATTTTCAAGTTTATTAAGGAAATGTTTCATTTCAATGAGTATTCATATGATACTATCTTTCCAGCCTGATATCATTGCCCCAGGAGTGAGCATAATAGCTGCTTATACTGGAGTACTACCGCCTACACAAATGGGTTTTGATGATCGCCGGGTTAAATTTAACACAATGACAGGCACTTCAATGTCATGCCCTCATGTTGCTGGTGTCGTTGGCCTTTTGAAAGCGCTCCATCCAACCTGGAGCGCTGCAGCCATCAAATCTGCCATTTTGACCTCCGGTAGGATTACACAGCCCTTTCAATTCAACTTTTCTTAAATTTTTTATCATAAGAATAAGAACTAATGAGTAACTATGTGGAAACTTTTATATGATTTTGATGCCTTGATACTCTTATTCTTCTGCAGCAAGAACGCGAGATAATACTTTCAATCCAATGACTAATTCAACTGACCTTAAGGTAACACCATTTGCATATGGAGCGGGAAACATATGGCCAAACCGCGCCATGGACCCTGGCTTGGTTTATGACTTAACGATCGATGACTATATGAGCTTTCTCTGTGCCCAAGGCTACAACGAAACTCAAATCGATATCTTTTCACAAGGCTACTTCAAATGTCCCGAGCCTATTAGTTTCATCAATATGAACTTACCCTCAATCACAGTGCCCAACCTCAATGGCTCAGTCGTTGTGACTAGAACTTTGAAGAATGTAGGATCACCGGGCATTTACAAAGCTCGTATTCGCTCCCCAGCTGGAATATCTGTTGTTATTGAGCCAAACACTTTGGAATTCAACAAGATTGGAGAGGAGAAATCATTCAAGCTAACTCTGAAAGTTAAAGGAAATAAAGCTCCAAAAGATTATGTGTTTGGACAGTTAATATGGTCTGATGGCAAGCACAATGTTAGAAGCCCCATTGTAGTAAAAGCTAGTTAAGAATGTGTTTGGTAGATTTCATTTTTCTGTAAAATACTATTCATTGAGTTCAAAGTATTCAAACAGCTTACTTGTCCAATTAATAATTTGCCAACATTAGTTAGTTTCAGCAATGTAATAAATGGCAATCATCTTAATTAATCTTAAAGTACATTAACATTAGTTTGTTCAACGCTTTATCATGAGATTGTTTTTGTGAATGGCTCAATGAGTAATGGAGCTCGTACTGCATTCTATTTATAGTGATATTTACATAGATGAGATAACTACATCATCTATATGAGATGAGTAGACACAGAGTAGATAAGAGTCGTAATATATCAATCATTTTTTTTAATAAAAAATTGTTCTGTACATAGTAAGACCTGCTGACCAGTTCCTTATCTCTTTTTAGACTACACTTGACTCCAACATCTCATAGATGTCTTCCTATATGACTATACTCAGCCTATACATGTAATCTTCTATCATGAAAACTGGAAAAACATGAATACAGGATTACAGTAATAGCCTATCTATGGATATCTGTTCAAAGCTTCCATGTGTTCCTGCCAATTGCTGTGTGTATGACTTTTAATATGAATATATGAAGTGATCTCTCGGATATCTGCTCTGCTGAAGTACTTCCATTTTGAAATCTGAGCAGATTACCGTCCCTCCAAAAATTGTATATCAGTATGCCAAACACTGCTACAATAATATTGTCAATCCCTTTCTTCTTCCTAGCATGATAAGCCACCCAATGCAGCTCCTCCTCCCAAGCTTGAATCTGTCTTTGAATTCCCATCCAGTTTAGTAATCTCTTCCACATAGTGCTTGTGTATGAACACTCAAAGAATAAATGTTCAAATAGCTCATCTTCTTGACCACAAAATACACATATTTGAGCTACTTGAATACCAATTTTCTGCAGTCGATCAACTGTTGGTAACTTTGAATGGCCAACCACAGATTGAATTTGTGTCTAGGATGTATATGAGGATGTAAGATAAGACTTTTCCAGTATACCTTCTGACCTGTCCCTGAGAAGTTTGCAAGTTATATAGCTTCTTGATACTGAACTTACCATTTGTGCTCTGTAAGGACTCCGGTCTTTCTTGCACATTGCCTTGTAAACTTGGCAATATAAACTTCCTTTGTTCAATAATCTTCCTTACTACCCAAGCTGCACTCTTAGGTATAGGCATGGTGTCAATGCTCCTGTTCTTTATGTAATAAGAATGGATCCATCGAATCCATATCAATCTTTTTTCTTTGTGATTGCCCACAGATGCTTCACTATTGTAGCTTTGTTCCAATTACAAAGATTTATCACATTCAACCCTCCCATTGTTTGTAGTAAACAAACTCTGTCCATGCTACCAAAGCTCTTCCGGATATTTCAGCCTGCCTTGTCCACAGGAAAATATATTGCCTCTATCATCTTGCTAATCTTCTTTGGTAGTAAAAATACCTGAGCCCAATAAGACTACATCCCAAAAATTACTGATTTGATGAGTTGCAATCTTCCAGAATATGACAGTAATTTTGAGGTCTAGCAACTGATCCTTGCAGTGATCTTTTCAACCAACGGCCAGCACTGTTGGTTGGATAGCTTTTTAGGAGCTAATGGCACTCCTAAGTATTTAAATGGTAAGCTTCCTTCATTATATCCCAACTCCTACAAGATAAGTTCTTTCATCCTCTCATTTGTACCTGCAATGTAAACTGAACTTTTGTCTTGATTTGCCTGAAGCTCTTGAAAATTTCAAAAATGCATCCTGCAGTAACTTAATTGATTCCAAATCAACTCTGCAAAACATCAGCAAAACACACATGCATCACTCCTACTCTTTTACACCTTGGATGAAAATGGAAATCCTTATTTAAAGCCAGTTGACTACATTCCCTTTGCAAGTACTCCATAGCTATCATAAATAAGTATGGTGACATAAGATCTCCCTATCTTATCTCCCTTTTACCTTCAAATGGCTTTGTGAGTCCTCCATTTAAGGTTAAAGAGTAGGATACAATTGTTAGGCATTCCATTATCCAACAAATAAATCTGTGTGGAAACCCCAATCCTATCAGTATCCTCTTCAAGTAGAACCAATCCAATGTATCATACACTTTCCTAAGATCAACCTTGAGAATACATCTTGCAGATATTCCTTTCCTAGGCCTTTGAACAGTTCATGGGTGAATAGGATATTATCAGTTATATTCCCGCCTTCAATGAAAGTTGATTGAGAGTCCCCCACCAGATAGTTCATTACTGCTTTTAATCTCAGTGATGATCTTTATGATAATCTTATAGATAGTTGTGCAACATGCTATTGGCCTAAAGTGCTTAACCTGTGCAGGGTTAGGAACTTTAGGGATTAAAGTAATAGCAGTGCTATTGATGGCCTCGTATAAAAGAAATCCAGAACATCAGCAATCACATATGCTCCGATCACCTCCCATTGTTGTGTGTGGAATTCTATTGGAAAACCATCTATCCCAGGAGCCTTGTCAGTTGGCATGCTTTTAATAGCTCCTATTATCTCCTCCTCTGTGACTGCCTTGATCAGCTCCAGTGTTGTTGTTGCCTTGTTACACAAGGTCTCTTTTTAATCACCTCAGCATTTGGACAAGGGTGCAATGGTGATAACCCACCCATCAATTTCTTAAAGAAGTCCACAAATTGCTCTTCCACCTGCTTAGGATCTGTTAATTTGATACTTGCATCATTTTGAATAGAAATAATAACATTTGTATTAGTACGCATCTTCCATTGTGCATGTAAGTACTTGGTATTTACATCTCCATGTTGAATCCAAGTAGCTCTAGACTTCTGCATCAACACCTGCTCCTTAGTATCACTCCATTTCTCCACTTCTAACAGAGCTTCCTTTTCTTGTTTTATGCATTCTTGCCTTAAAGGCTGCAGAGACAGTTGATGCTGAACCAGTTCTAACTTTTACTTCGCTTGATTTAGTTTTCTTTGATAAGATGCCATATAATTGTTCAGGTTTCTCAATGCCTCCTTCAGTCTTTTGAGCTTATACCATGTCCTTGCCTTCTCATTATCTCTATCATTCTGCACCCATACTTCTTTCACTATTGTTGTAAATTCAGGATGGTGAAGGACAATATGGTACAATCTAAATGGTCTAGGATGTAAATGTTGTTGAGTTATACCAGTTTAGAAATTCATCAGTATAGGAGAAGGATCAGATGTATCAGGGTTCAAATATTCTGGTTCAATGTGCCCATTGTTCATGATCCAACTAAGACTCCCAAAAGCCCAATCTATCTTGATATATACCCTTACATTTCTATCCGTTTTATTTCACCACGTATAATACAATCATGTGCTTTACAATCATGCATTTTATCCAATAACTCCTTAAATCATTGTATCCTAGCCAATGTTATAGGAGCACCAATTCTATCATGTGTTAGTAAGACATTGTTAAAATCATTACTAATTAGCCAGTCACTTGTGATATAAGAACTTATACCAATAAGCTTCTCCCATAACTGTTGCATTGAGTTCAATTCATTATAAGCAAATATAACAGTGAAAAGCCATTTCTTCTGACTAATTTGTTCTTCCACTTCACAATGAACAAACTGTGCATCTACCATAAGAATCTGAATGTGGATATGAGGTTTCCATAGTAACCAAATTCACCCATTATATGCACAATTATAGTTATGCTGTATCTTCCAGTCCTTAGCTATCTTCTGGCTATTCTTTTTGTCTTATTCTCTTTCACCCTTGTCTTAAATAGTCCCATTACCTTTACCTTGTACTTCTTCGGAAAGAGCGTCAACTCCTTCTGTTTGAAGGGCTTATTCAGCCTCTAATATTCCAAGTATTGACTATCATGGAATTGTAGGGTGGATCTGTCCAGCCTGCCTAATATCAGTTGAAATACCACATTGATTCAGGATCTCAAATCTATTTGTGGTGTCTATTTGACTAGTATAACAACTTTATATTCTTTGTTCCTCCACAGTAGGCACAACCACTCTCTTCTCATATCTTCTATCATTCCTCATTACTTCTGAGAGTGCTGGGAATTCATTTATATCCAGCTGCTTACCTTCCATTTTTTAGCCGACTGCATTTTCCTTTGTTACAGCCTCCTTTGTAGCATCAAATATTTGTTCTTCAATTGTTCGAGCATTCATCTATTTTGATACCCATTTAGTTTCTATCGTTCTCCTTCTTTTTCCCATTCTATTCCTTATATCCTGTTCTACAAATATTCCATTTATTTCTTTTTCCTTGCTTTGTCTGCATTCCTCAGTGGTATGCCCAAGTTTTGCACAATCCATACAAAATTTAGGCTTCCAGTCTACTCTATGCTCTGATGAGTAACTCCTACTGGAGTACGAATTAAAATATCACTTGGCAGAGGGTGAGAAATGACTGTTTCTACAATGACTCTAGCAAATGAAATTATAACCATCTCAGCAGTGTATACATCTGTATACATTGGCCTTCCTATTCCACTTGCCAATTTGCTTAGAGCCTCAGCTGACCAAAATCCCACTGATAAATTTGGGAATCTTACCCACGATGGCATGCTCAAGCCGGGTTGTTCTTCTCTTTTTTTTTTTTTGTTTCTTTCCTTTTGGTCCTGGGAAAGGCTACGCGATTTTGCTCGCAAATCCCCACAGACGACGCCAAATTGTTTGACTCAAAAGTTATCATACATTTTATGAATACAAAATAATATATATGAGTTACTGGTCAATCATAGCAAACCGTAATAATTGATGAACCATATGAAAGAAATAATAATAAACACTCAAGATTAGGATAAGAAGTATTGACAATTTTTAGTAATGATATTGATTTGGTCTATCTCTCTATGAAGAGGGTCAGAGCCTTACAATGATATTTTATCTTGTCTGTTCTCGCTATGGAGAATTGTGAAGAAGAAGAAGCCTCTCCCCTTTTTGGGTTCATTCTTATAGTATTTATAGTTGTGAGCTTAATAAGTAGGAAGTGAGTGGTCGTGAACACGTTGAGATTTCGTCTCCATGAGAGGCGGATAGGCCGTACCTTTGTTCCCTTTACCGAATGAGAATAGAATCATGTTAAGATACAATTATCTTCATTAATTGTCGTGGGATCAGATTCTGACCCATACACTTGCACTAGTACAGTTATGACTGATGTGATCGAGCTTGCGATGGCGTTATAGCGGTGGTGGCCGGAGTTGTCATGCTGTCCGTGCACGTTAGCAACTCTGCTTAACATGCGCCGAGAGAGAACATTCCACTACCTCTCGAATTAAAAAGATACTCTGTAATATATCAATCATTGCCCTAACTAAACACAACTTTTTTCCTCCTTGGTTCTAGACTCGGTACATGAACGATTTTCACCTCATTAGCTCCTGCTTTTTCCTTCACTATTGTTGGGTAACACCAAAATCCTGTCTATCACGATGTGCATTTCCGAGATGGCTTAGTCAGGAGTCATGTTCGAACATGACCCTTTGTATAATGAGTTTGGTTAAGAAATAAAATTGGGCTTTTGCTATCAACTATAATATTTAGCATGATGATAAGCATTGATCCTACCAACCATGTGTGTTAAAATAGTGTTTAGTAGCCATTAATTAAGAGTGTATTTAATTTTTATCCACTAATTATAATACTCAGCAAAAATAGTCACTACTAATAGAAAAAGGACAATTTTACCCTTTCTTCCTCTCTTTCGCGTTGCTTTAATCTTATTTTGCGTTGCGTTGCATTTTGCTTCTAAATTTGTTAATTCTCGTAGCCTTCAACATCGTTACATGTTTGATCCCAAGATTGAAAAAGTAGATCTGCTTTAGTTGCTAACAACTTTTCCTAATTCATATTTGTCCAGTTGTGTGAATGTTCAAAAGTTTTCTTTCATCAAGTAAGGTAATATATTATAATAAATATAGCAACATCGTTACATGTTTGATCCAAAAATTGATAAAGTAGATCTACTTTTGTTGCTCATAACTTTCCCTAATCCATATTTGTCTAGTTATGTGAATGTTCTAAGGTTTTCTTTAATCAAGTAAGGTAATATTTTATAATAAAAATGGTACAAAACAGGTGCAAAAAAGACATGTTTTTGTTTCTTTGAGTTCAAAGATTAAAAGTTAATCACATGACATGTTTAAAAGTTAAGGACAAACATCCCTTAAATTTGGCATGCAAGTTCAAAAGATAAGGACAGATAATCCTTAACTTATATTTTCAAGTTCAAAATTTAAGTACAGTCAGTATTTAAGTAATTGTTTCAAGTTCAAAACTTAAGGACTTTCTGTCCGTGACTTTGGGTTTCATGTTCAAAAGTTTAGGACAGACAGTCCTTAACTTATAGTTTCATGTTCAAAACTTAAGGACATGCAGTCTTTAAGTTATTGTTTCAAGTTCAAAACTTAAGGACAGACAGTCCTTAACTTTGAGTTTAAAGTTCAAAAGCTAAGGATAAACAGTCCTTAACTTACAGTTACACGTTCAAAAGTTAAGGACAAGCAGTACTTAACTTACAGTTACAAGTTCAAAAGTTAAGGACGTTTGGTCTTGAAGTTTGAGTTCCAAGTTCAAACGTTAAGGAAATGTAATATTGAAGTCCTGAACTTAGAGTTCCAAGTTCAAAAGTTAAGGACATGTAGTCCTGAAGTCCTAAACTTAGAGTTTCAAATTCAAAAGTTAAGGATATGTAGTCATGAAGTTAAGGATATGAGCAGAAAGGATATTTTCGTCCGACCAGTTAAAGTTTATTAAACCAGTAACTAAAGACGAAAGACATTTAAAATGCTGGCTTTAAAATAAAAACATGAGTCGTTAGTGGCTATCTGTGCACATCTCCCACTATGTGTTAGCATGCGAATGGATCTAACCTTAATACCCAAAATTGCATGATTATATCTCTTATACCACTAGACATCCCCTTGCAAACAAATAGAATCGTTGTATATCTATTTCAATTTATATGTTTTAAATAACTTCTTCTATAGTTGGGGCAATCCGGTACATTAAGCTCCAGTTATGCGTACAATCCAGGAAAGACTGAACCATAAGTGCCTATTATACGCAGCCTTACACTGCATTATTTCTTCTATAATTTGTTTAAAAATAATGAATGATACATCTTATACTTTTTTATGTTTTTAATCTCGACATTCACATTTTACCTGTAATAACATTCTAGTGTAGGAATAATTTTTCATGTGTCATCCGTACATTTAGTTTAAGTTCACAAGATCCAAAGGTCTTACTTTTAAGGGAAACTATTAATTATTTATAAGTAGCTTATTACAAAAATTGACCAATTCATTAAATATTACTAATATTAGTCAATTGGCTATTTATAGTTTAAAAAAAGGTCAAATGTTTGCTTTCTTTTGAGTGAGTGTTAGTAGAATAGACTGCGTACATCTCAAGGAGTATGAATCTCCATTTTAGGATAATTTGACGGAGTTTTGAGGTGGTTTGAATTGATATTAATAGTCGAACATGAAACATGAAAAAATGATTTGTATCACATATGGATCATATTTGTATCAAAAGTGTATCACATGTATATCTCTATGTGTGATGCATGTTTGAATATATGTTGTAGAAAAAAATTTTAAACTCGATTTTAACTATAAATTTTGATACCAAATCACCTCCAATCTTCCTCTATATGTTTCAATAAATTTCAACCACACTCATATATATATATATATATATATATATATATATATATATATATATATATATATCATCTTGTTTGCTAGCTCATTCATGAGATTTTCTTTCCGTCTTGCATCTAATGTTGTTGATCCCGCTTAAAAATATGGGAGTATAACTTTGCGTGTGATTTTTGGAGAATTTTTATTTTTTATATGTATTTTATTAGTTTTACTAAATTTATAATTAATGGGTAGAAATTAATAAGTTGGAACTTATTTAAGTCGGGGTAAAACATATCAAATGAAATGAAGAAAATACATAGAAAACCTTTTGGTACATAACTTTTTTCTTTTTCTTGCCACGTCCTAACGGGAAGAAGGAAAAGAAGAGAGGTTTTTGAAATTCTTACAGAGCCATTACCCCTCTCTTTTCATCTTCTTCTGAAATATCTGTGATTTCTGTATTATATAATCTTTTATATACTTTAATTATATACAACTCCTATTTCTCCAGCTCATTATACATTCATCTACTATTCTCTCTTCAGATCTCCTTCTTCCTTACGTAATTCGTCAACCATGTCTTACGCCTATCTTTTCAAGTATATCATCATCGGTGATACCGGTAATTTTCCTTCTTTATTTTCAATTTCGATTGTCTTTTTAATTATTTGATCTATAAATCTCTCTTTTCATTTTTGTGTTGATTTCCTTTTTTTTTCATTCGTTTAAAATTTTCTCCGTTTGATTATCAATGATTTTTATTTAATTTGTTTGCTGTCTTACGTTTCTTTATGGATCCGAAATTATCTGGAATGTGTAATTGCCATGATATATTCAATTTTCTTTTTAAATTTTGGATTTTATGATTTCGTGTAAATGCTTGCACTCCATATCTCAATTGAAATCAATGATAAAGTCATAATGATTTGCCAATTAATTGTTTCTGATAGAAAGGATTTTGTTAGGCCAAATTTGATGCTTTTGGTCATTTAGATATTTATGTTATCAAGGAAAAGAAAGTAAAGGCTCATTAGCCTAAGCCTAGGTGGGCAGTTTCTGTGCTGGTGGGAGGTAGTAGGTATCGAGTGAAATAAGCAAGGTGTGGGTAAGGTGGCCTAGAAGCCAATATCATCAGAGAAAATAGTAGAGGTCCAGTACGTGAGGTGAGGCCGTACTTAAAGTCTTAAACTGCCAATTTGTTTCTATTTGAAGTCTGTTTACTCAGTAGGTTTTTGTGTCTATCAGTCTATGCAAAGTCTTGTGGATACAGTTACAGGTTACTATGTTCGAGCAGAAAAGTTTTTGAAAAGTAACAGGTCCTAGAAATATTACAAATCCAAGGTGAACCTAAGTTTAGAGTTCATTTATCTATTAGAAGGATTTAACACTAAAGGTTGTTCAGGTGCTGCTTGCACTGGCTTTTGGAAAAAGCTTTTTGGAATTTCTTACTAAATAAAAAATTCATGCAAAATCTAATATGTTTGTTGCAGTTTTTCAGAAGATACGTAAGTTTTTTGTGAGTGGAAGAAGAACTTATCTTTGATACTACCCATAAACCATATCTTTGAAGAACAGTTTGTTTGAAACAAACTTTTGGCAAAAACTTAAATAAACATGTTTCTGGAAATTTCTTTTGCAAGATTTCAAAAAAAAATTCATGAACAAATGCCACTAAAGAGTTTTTTCTAATATTAATCTGGTCATGTGTTCCATAGTTTGGGGTTCTTTGATTTGTTCGGCCAGTCTATTTTTTAAGGTTTTATCGGATCCGACTTTGATTCTGCTACATTTTGGCAGCTACAATAGTTAAAACTTAAAACTTGGGTAGCAGGCCCTTAGGTGTCTTGGGGGGGGGGGGCGTAAGTTAGGAGTCTTTGTTGCTGAAGTTTAAAAAGTCGGAAGGCAAGAAATTGCACCTGCAGAGTTCTCTTTATTCAGTGGCTTAGGTTAGTATTATATTCCTCAATCTGAAAAAGATAATTTTTTTCTCCTAGAACCAGAACACCTCTTCTCCTTTGACTTGTAGCATAACTTTGACATGAATTTGCTGACTACGCACTATGTAGAATCATAATATAAAGGAATTTGACCATGAGAAACAGAGTAGAAAAATAGTTTGAAAATGTCTGCTTTTTTGCATATGGTCAAGTGATTATTGATAAAACTGTCAAGGCTCATAATAATAAAAACGTGCTTTAATTGATAAATTACATATGGCTTATGGTGAAAATGGCTTCTCAGGACTGTTGCCACTATATCACAACAAGATTATGTGATGGTGATTATGCTGAGTGATTCCTCATGATTTGGTATTTTCTTAGTCGTATTTGCATACACAGGTCGAGGGTCTTTCGGAAACAGCCTCTCTGCCCTATCGGGCAGGGGTAAGGTCTGCGTACACATTACCCTCCCCAGATCCCACTATTTGGGATTTTACTGGATAGTTGTTGTTGTTGTATCTGCATACACAAAAAGCCATCTTGCAGTTTCTATTTTGCCCTTTACTGGTGTACTTTGCCCCTAGCACTTCTTATAACCATTTTGTTCTAATATTTTGTTTGTGATATTGATGTATGCATTTACTTGACATCATACATAACTTTACAATGTTTTGTTGCACAGGAGTTGGGAAATCTTGTCTTCTTCTGCAATTTACGGACAAACGGTTTCAACCGGTCCATGACTTGACCATTGGGGTTGAATTTGGGGCTAGGATGATCACAATAGACAACAAACCAATAAAACTACAGATCTGGGACACGGTTTGTGACACGTCTTGTCTCTTTCTCTTTTACTGTTAATATGCCGGATGTCCAAAAAGTGCTAATTGGACCACAGTTCATCTGATCATCTTATTTTGGTCGTTAGGAGCTTGAGACTATCCTCATTAATGCCTTACATTTGTCCTAAGCAGCAAAGTCAATGTTACTGTTTTTGTTATTGTTTGCACGTGTGATCGTTAATTGCTGGCTGACTGGCTGCATGATTCTAATGAATGCTCTCCATTTCAGGCTGGCCAGGAATCATTCAGATCTATCACGAGGTCATACTACAGAGGTGCTGCTGGGGCACTACTTGTTTACGATATTACAAGGTATTCTCCTGGATACATCTTTATCACATATATGCACGGAATCCGGGATAATCAGCATAACTTTGCGTGCATATATGAGGATTACTTCTTTATGTGTCTCTTTGAGTTGGATCTATATTCCAAAAATGTTTCTTTCTTGAGAAAATTACCCAGTGTAGCCGCTCCTAAAAATAATAACCAACAAATGTATATTATCTGTATACATATGTATAATATACATTTTTGGTACATAATTAGTGTATATTTTTTATTTGGCTAGCGAATGTAATTATATTTTACCGAACAACCAAATATCTTAATTGCCCATGTTTCTTTACACAAACTTTGTTGCCCGGAGTGTCATTTGTAGAGCAGATTTGGCTGCATCTCAATATACATTATAGCCTTTTCACTAATTTCTTTTTGACTTATATGATTAAACAATATGGTGTTCTGATGATGATACCTATATGTCTTTGACTGTCAAAGAGATGAATTAATTTTATTTAAAGCTAATGATCACACTCTATCATGTTGTGTCATAAGCTTCTCTCGTACTGGCCATTATTGAATCAATTATCTTGTCTTTTGTATTAAACTTCATGAGGGAGTAAGTTGTAGTTGACACATCTTTGTTTCATTGTCTCCTTCCATCCCTCCATCCCTGAATGCTGATACGTATAACAATTGGTTCCTCCATATTTCTGTTGGTGATCATCTGATGATTCCTTCACGCTTCCTGCTGCTGTAACTCTAAGTACATCTGTTATCATTAATGTGTTAGCGATGAAGTGATGATTTTTTTTTTTCTCCAAAACTTTTATAGGAGGGAAACGTTCAATCACCTGGCTAGTTGGCTGGAAGACGCAAGGCAGCACGCAAATGCAAACATGACTATAATGCTGATAGGAAACAAGTGTGATCTGGCTCACAGAAGGGCTGTAAGCACAGAGGAAGGCGAGCAGTTCGCCAAGGAAAATGGCTTGATATTTATGGAGGCCTCTGCCAAAACTGCTCAGAACGTTGAAGAGGTAAGGAATCCTATATTCTGTTTCTTCTCTTGAGCTTTGATAGTACACGACGGCAACTCTTTCCAAGAAATTCTTTTGCACCTTTTCAGGCTTTTATCAGAACAGCCTCAACTATCTATAAGAAAATACAGGATGGAGTGTTTGATGTATCAAATGAGGTAACCCATAACCTGACTACATATGTATAATCTGCTTAGTGATTATTGCTTTGTGCTGAATGTTGTTAGTTGTTAGGAAAGTAACTTCTGTAAAGATATATTAATGTATGAAAGCAAACAAAGTAAGAAAATTTGGGAGCAAAGAAAAAGCACTATTGGAACATCCCATGTTACCATGTAGAAGGAGTGATGTGGTTCCTTCTGATCCTATTACCAGATAGTACTTTCCATGCTTATTTAAGAAATGGTAAAAGAGATCTAGGGTGCCATAGTTCCTTTGGAAAACATTACGGGGTTTTATATTGAACTAATTAGTTCAATGGACCAACATTGCAAACACAACAATATCCACATTTGGGGAACACCCCCTCCCAGGTGTATGTCTGACTTGTCCAACCTTTAAGGACGTATCTATCTGTGCTATCAACAGCTTAAATGCTGTTATAGCTTTTGAAGTCAACTGCTAATTTGTCTATCTTGTAATCTTGTTTCGAAGTTCATTTATATCTTGTGCAATCCAATTTGCTGCTAATATTTTGTTAGAAAAATTACATGTGTTTATAAAGATTGTAAAATTATTGATTTGGATTTTTTTTTTTTTGCACCTAGATTGCTTTTTTTAGAAAACTTGGATGGCAATCTACAACATAGTGATGAATATACTAATCTTCTATAGACAGGCAGAAAAATACATTTTTAAAATGTAATTAATTGAACTTATCTGGATTTGGACCCTTTCATCCCAAAAAGGATTTGATCTTTTGTGAAACCATGAAGATAGAACTATGTCCAGTTTGCTTCCACCAAATTTGAATTTTGGGATTTTCAAACGCAGTTTAAGGTTTTGAGTAAAAATAAGGCTTTTTAATTCATATAACTTTGACTTGTAAAAGTGCGATTAATGACGAGAGGGGAGGAATTTTGATACTAAATGAGAACCAGATTCCAATTCGTACAAGTTAGGATTAGTGACTATGCTATCTTTTCATGGGGTTGTTTTATTTCAAGGGAGGTGAATGAGTTGAAACTTATTTCAGAATCTGGTTACTAGAGAGCTTGTTATTGCTTGGTTTTGTCAATGGTGAATATTTGTTATGTATAAACCCCTGATCTAAAGAGTTCAAAATTTTAATCGTCTTTTGCAGTCATACGGAATAAAAGTTGGGTATGGAGGCATTCCTGGGCCATCAGGTGGAAGAGATGGAGCTGCTTCTCAAGGAGGAGGTTGTTGCAGCTAAAAGTGTAACTTTATTCTTCAAATTTGATCATGTCCTGTGGTTATTTATTTTTGTTTAGCGTCTTAACATTGAGAGGTTTATTCAATTTGTTTGTTTTATTGTTAATATCTGCTCAAATATAATCAAACATAAGTAATATGGGACCTGTCTTTCTTCTTTGATTTCTCCTTGTAATATTTGACATTACCAAATGTGTATAGTGTTGCATAGATCTTTTGTGTTTGATTGAAATTCACTGAACCCCTCATGCCCTCCCCTTTTCCTGTCCGCCCGCCAACCCATTTTGTCAAAATGGTTTATTGGCGTAACAACTGGGATAAGAGATCACTTGTGTTAGCATGGATTTGCCATAAAGCCAGCAAACATTGCCCCGGCGTTAAGGCAATGGCGTGGGTGCAAAGGTTTGCTGGTTGGCTAGATTAACGTCGCCGAGTAACTGGGAATAAGCATAGCCTGCTAACGGGCTAAAGTGAAAAAGTTGGGCAAGTTAATTCCCCTCCAAGCAAAGGGCTCGCGTATGTCGCAAAGGTCGTCAAGTGTCAACTGTAATGCAGAATTCGAATTGCGGACGATCGCACAGTGTTATATTGAGCGGGTTAACAAAATTACTCCCTAATCAGCAACAACCTGAGATTTTTTGTTTTGTTTTGTTTGTTTGTTGTTGTTGTTGTAATAATTGTGCGCATATTACCATTTCCAACAAAAAAAAAAAAGAATACACCTAAGTGTTGAGAATAAACTTCCTCACAGAAATAATATTTACGTAATAACAGCAAAGTAATAATGTCGCATTGCGATACGGTAATTAGTAAGAACAAAAAAAACGGTAACTAGTAAGAACAAAAAAAACAACAAGGACGCAAAGATTTTAACGTGAAAATCCCTTGTGAATAAGAAAAAAATCACGGGCCCAAGAGGAACAAAATAATCTACTATAATGAGGAAATTTACATCCAGTAGTCTCGAGTAAAATACTCCAGGGATCACTATACACTCAAAAAAAAGAACTTTAAGATTGCCACATCACTACAATATCGCACACACTCTTTATTTTTTCTCACAATCGCACCACCTGTGAATACTTCACATTGCTCTCAGATATATTTCTCTCTGAGTGTTGGTGTAAGAAATGAGAAGCTGAAACCTTCCTCTTGCAGGAAGAGTTACCGTTCACTCCAACCTAGGGTGATAAAAACCGAAAAAATGAATTCCAAATCGAACCGAATTAATTCGATATTTCGGTTTCGGTTTTTTTCGGTATTTTAGTCTAATTCAATACTACATTTCGGTATTTCGGTACATTTCTCGGTATTAGGATCTTGAAATTTCGGTATACCAAAATACCAAATTAATTGAATTTTTAAAGACCTTCTAAAATAGAGAAAACTACCATTTATAGCCCCTTAAAAGTTTAATAACCCATGTTATGGGCCACTTACAAAAATGGCCCTTCGGCCAAACATATTGTATTTAGTAGCCCGAAAGGAATGAGTATGACAACACAAATACTTGTAGCTTGGTGGATAGAGTGCTGTTTGGTATAGTGACGGTATATTTTATATATTTGTCGTATATTGACAGTCTATTTTGTATATAATTTGTATATTGACAATCTACTGTATATAAATTATATAGTGACAGTTTATTTAGTATATTTTTGTATAATGACAGTTTATTTTGTATAGTGACAATCTATTTTGTATAGTGACGGTCTATTTTGTATATTTTCTGTATAATGAAAGTCTATTTTTGTATATCTACCGTATAAATTTTTTATAATGATAGTCTATTTTTGTATATTTTTATATAGTGACATCTATTGTATATAAATTGTATAGTTGTAGTGTATATTGTATATTTTTTGTATAGTAACAATCTATTTTGTATAATAATAGTCTATTTTTTTTTTAGATTTTTTTGTATAGTAATAGTCTATTTTGTATGTATTTTGTTTCCAATTATCACTTTCAGATACGTTCCTGTAAAGCCTCTCCCGTTTTCCTTTCTTTCCCTTCTATGTCCCCTTTCCTTTTTTTTTTCCTCTCAATTTTGTAAAATTTCTTCTTATAGGCAATTCACAAGATTTTACTACTAGCCATGGTGATTATAACAACGTTAGGCAACATTCATGGCCATCATAAAGTACAAAATTGGAAACAATAGAATACTCTGCCATAAATTGCAGAGCACACACTGCTTCATTGACGGATTTTTGTGGAGTTGGTGACGAAACGACGTTGAACACAAAAGCTTTTTAAAATGGCCGTTGATCACTTGAGTCAGTTTCAATCAGATGGTGGTTCACTGCTGTATATACCCGCCGAAAAAGGTTGGCGGTGAGATCTGTCTTTGCAGCCATGGCTTCGCCTCTCTTTTCGATTTCGGCATTGAAATTTAGGGATAATGGAGATAGAGTGAAGGAATTATAGAAGGAGATTACTTTGGAGGCAAAGAGTATGAGGGGGAAGGACGAGGAAGAAGATTTTGATAGGAATAGTAGTGACAGGAGGAGAGAGAGGGATCAAGATTGTGCTGTTTGACGGCAAGTCCTTAAATGAGTTCTTGGGGTTCGCTGATGAAGATGAGTCCTAGTATTTGGAGAAGTTAGCCCTGAAAGAGGAGGCTCGTCCATGGTTGGCAGAAGTGCTAGCTTCTCCCGGCACTGTTCCGGTGTGGCTGAAGGCACAGGAGAAGATATACAGAAACACCCTTAGCTTTGAAGTGATAGACGAAGTGCTTCTTGGTAGGCTGCTCTCTTCCATTTTGTCCGGACTGCAACCAAAGCCGCTTTTGCCTTCTCCAAGTCTTCTTGGTGTTCAAAGGCTTTCCTTTCCAAATCGTTTATCAGCATTAATGAAAACATCCTTGGCAAATGCTTTCGCAGT
The DNA here is from genome assembly GCA_032618575.1 of Nicotiana noctiflora. Classification (NCBI taxonomy): domain Eukaryota; kingdom Viridiplantae; phylum Streptophyta; class Magnoliopsida; order Solanales; family Solanaceae; genus Nicotiana; species Nicotiana noctiflora. The sequence goes on from JASVEL010006918.1 coordinate 367,340, forward strand.
TGTTCGTCTTTCATAAATCCAAGAATTTCACCTCTGACTATGAAATACGAATGCCCCCGACTGTCCCTGTTAATCATTACTCCGATCCCGAAGGCCAACGTAATAGGACCGAAATCCTATAATGTTATCCCATGCTAATGTATACGGAGCGGTAGGCTTGCTTTGAGCACTCTAATTTCTTCAAAGTAACAGCGCCGGAGGCACGACCCGGCCAATTAAGGCCAGGAGCGCATCGCGTCTCTCTTCCTGCGATCGCGTAGCACAAATTTCCCTGGACCCCATTTCTCTTTTACGCAATCGCGTAGACCCTCATGCGATCGCGATGGGCAACTGATGACTCTACGCGATCGCGTCTGTACGATCGGGTTGCATGTCGCAACAAGGAGTAATAAGGGTGAACAGGTAGCATCGGATTGCACGCCGCAACAGAAAAATAAAAGGTGATATATATATATATATATATATATATATATATATATATATATATATATATATATAATTGTTGTGGTTTTGACTAGATTCGACGCACGAGGCGACAAATTCGAAGGGAAAAGGTATCGCGGACGAGTCCACGGCCGGCTAGAGGTGAGTAGTTAGCCCTCTAAATCATCAAAGTTTGTTTTATAAAATTTACCCCAATTTACACCCCAAATCTCAAATTAAAGGAAGAATTGGAGTTTAGATTAGTGAGTAATGATCACAAGGGAGTAAGAAATCGTTACCCAACAATTGTCTCTGAAAAGCACGCGAAAAATCACTCAAAACTGAGCTCGCTAGCTTGAGGGGCATACTTAGACAATATCACGAACTCCATTTGGTACTCCCAAACGCTCATACTACCCTGTTTGAGGACCTCGAACTCACTGGCACGGGCTACCATTGTCTCAGCAGGCAAGAAATGGTCGACGAAGGCGTATACAAACTCCTCCCATCTAGCCGGAGAGCTCCCCTCCTCACGGGAATCTTCCCACATCTCAAACTATGAATGCGAACTATTGTTCGCATTTGCGAACTCTGCAGAATAGTGGGGAGTTCGCATATGCGAACTATTGTTCGCATTTGCGAACTCTGCAGACCAGTTGCTGACAGCAACTTCTAACATGAGAAATTGATCTCGTGGCCTATCCAAAGTTCACCCGAGCCCTCGGGGCTCCAAACCAAATATGCACACTGACTTAAAAACATCATACGAACTTGTGCCTTCTCCATCAAAATAGTGCATTTTGACCTCAGTCAAACAAGGACTCAAGCTAAGTGCCTTCGCCATCAAAATAGTGTTGTTTGACCTCGTTTGAACTAGGACTGAAGCTAAGTGTCATCGCCATCAAAACAGTGTAGTTCGACCTCGCTTTAATTGTGACTCAGACTAAGTGCCTTCGCTATCAAAATAGTGTAGTTCTACCTCGCTCTAACAAGGAATCAGGCTAAGTGCCTTCACCATAAAAACAATGTAGTTCGAAGGATAGGGACAGGATAGTAGATTGAGTCTCTTAGTTAATTACTTATACGCTAGCCACATATAATTACTTTTGGGCTATAAAATAGTATAGTGTAATTTTTAAGAGTAAACTTCATTTGTAGCCCTTAGGATAAAACTAAAGACAACCGGTAGCCACAAAATAAACCCTACAATTAATAGCCCAAAATTAATTACAAAAGCTAGCCCAAAATCACTGCTACTCTTTCCCTTCAAATTTCAAACGTTTTTAACTCCATAGCCCTTGTAATTAATCTCCTCCACCAATACTTTCCACTGTTCGTTGTCATTTGGTAACTTTGGAGCATCCTCTAAGAATCCTTTTAGGTGTTGAACTTTTTTCAGCAGATTGTCTAACTCTCCCTTTGCACCTCCGATCAGCTTTACATTATCAGCTAATAGCTGCAATAGGTTCTCCACCTGAAAATTTAATTTTTATTTTTGTTTTTTTCTGGGATTGCTAGTAATAATATTACAATCTTTTTTGTTATTAAGAGCAGCATGATATAAACATAATTTTGATTTTGCCATACAAATTTCAAAATAACAAAATAATTTTTGTTATGTTGATTCTTAACTGGCTAAATCAAAGCATTGGTCATCTTCAAAGTAATATATCCTTATTGTTATTTGTCACTATACAAAAATATATAAAACAAATTGTCAGTGTATAATTTATATACAATAGACTGTCACTATACAAAAAATATACAAATTAGACTGTCGCTATACATTGTATATATCAAAATCTTTTCTTTTTAAAATTAAAAATAAAAACATAGAAGAGGTACCCCACCTAAAGGATAATATTATGCGCACCTCTATACTTTAATCGTAGTACTATATAATAATGGGACTTGACTAGTTTTTTGGAGGAGTTTAGGCGCTTTTTATAATGTTGAAATTAAGAAAATATCCTTTTTAGATCTTTTACATGTAAAAAATAAATCTCGCATGTGTAAAAATAAATTTCTCGTGTTTGAAAAAAGAGATAGGGTCACTATATAAACATATACAAAAATAAATTGTCATTATACAATAAATAAACTAAATAGAATTTCATTATACAAAGTATATACTAAATAGAATGTCACTATAAATTTATATACAAGTAGACTGTAACTATACAAAATAAACTGTCATTATACAAAATATATACTAAAATATACAAAATAGATTGTCACTATACAAAAATTAAACAAAATATACTGTCATTATAAAAAAAATATACAAAATAGATGTAACTATACAAAATATATTTAGGGTACACAAATATATACACTTTAGATACACAAGCACACTCGAGATAGGCTCAATATACATCAATGATACACTGTCGAACTTAGTATACAATATTTATACATTGCAAAAAAAAAAATAGTTTTCCTATAGCATCAAGTAGGGGTCGAACCTGCGACCTTCAGCATAGAAGATAAGAGCTCTATCCACTGAACTACAGGAACTTATATGACTCTTTTCTTTTGGCTACTATGAGAAATACTTTTCAGCCGAAGGGCCATCTTTTGTAAGTAGGACAAAACTTGGGCTATTAAAATTTTGAGGGACTATAGAGGGTAATTTTTCCAATTTTTAAACTATCGGGTGATATATGTTTGGGCCGATGGATTATAAATAAATTTGCTGTCTAAAATAATTCCCAGGTCCCAACTCATTCCAACGCCTTAACCCAAGCACAATAATTCAATTAGGGTCTAAACTTTAAAGAATGAAGACTCTAAAACTAAAACCTAAACTTTTAATTTCTAAAGTCGTCTTCGTTTAAACAATAAACTCTGAACCTGAAGAGAAAAAATTAAGGCAGACAGGCGACGACACAACTCCTCAGATCGGCGACTAGCGAGCGGCAGACGGTGGGACGGGTGACGGCAGTCAACTCCTCACTGTACGGGAGGTGTACACTGTACATAGATAGAGATGATATTAGGCAGATATGTTTTAGACTTTACGTTGATTACAATAGTTGTCTACATTTGTTTGCTTTGTTATCAATTCTGCTCTAGCTGTTAGTTTGAAAGTGAAAACACGAGTTAACATTATTCGTAGTGTTGTTTGATTCATCAGCGTATGCTGAATATTAGGTTTTGTTAGTGCCAACATTTGTTCTGTTCTATTGGATTTACTGCTGGTATTTTGATCTTTTGGTACTAGTTGGTATTAACAAATTCAAGTGTTTTAGTGCCATGTTAAAGTTCTAGGCCAGCCCGCTATTTTTCTTTTTTAGTGCAATGTTAAAATTTAGAAACAGATTAGGAATGTGTGTGTAAGCAGGATTTTATGTCGTGAACGCAATAAGTGACTCGGTGAAGGATATATGTTGGAATTTGGAAAATTATGTGTGGGACCCATTTTGAGCTTAGGCATGCTCTTAGAACGTGAAAGTGCAGCGTGAGAAAATGAGTTATAAATGCAGTAGAAAGTGTAATTCATTTCTAGGCTTAAATTGTCAAGTGTTAGCTCTACGTATCGTCTCATCCCCAATTCTGTATCAGTATTTCTCATCTCCATTCTTCTTATATTTCTGTTGGTTGCTTGTAATTCCCATTAGTATAGAGTTAATACAATTAGTTGGTTGGTATATTATCTGGGTTGTTACATTGGTGCTTTCATCCAGAGGTCTTCAATGGAGGACCAAATATGTCGAACTAATGATCCAGTTAAGGTCATGATGGCTGAAATTCGTTCACTGTTACAGGAGTTGGTGGGAAACGCTGAAACAAGTAAGCCTACTCGGCTAGAATTTCGACGATTCTGTGGCGAGAATCCAGAACTATGGATTTCTCAGGCTGAACGATACTTTAAATTTTATGGAATTTCCGAAAACAACAAGTTAACTCTAGCCTCGTCCTATCTCGATGGACAAGCTTTGAAGTGGTACCAATGGCTTTTTCGGAACAAACAATTGGCGGATTGGGAATATTTTACTGAGAAAGTGTTGATTCGCTTTCGTAAACAACGTCCCGAGCCGCCGAAAGGTCAATTGGATGCAATCAAGGAATATTCCACAGAGATTGAAGCCCAGGTGTTCGACAAAATGTCAAATTGTTGTTGTTCCAATGCGTTTGACACTGTACAATCAAATGTTGAAGTCCTTACTGATACAGAAACATCTTCTTTAAACTTTGCAAAATCAGAGGAGGTACAAGTGTTTGATGAAATCTCTCACAGAGATGAGGTTAGTACCTCTCTTGTGGAATCTACGCCCGTTTCTGAAGTTCTTGTTTCGGCAAGTATCGATCCAATTAAGGGATCCTCAGCAACACGCGAAGGCGAGGTGTTTGATAAATTTTCTCAAGGAGATGGGCAAAATTTTCAAGAGTTCTCACCTATGGCAGATGACTTTGAGATTATTTGTCCTGCTCTCTGCAAAGAGCTGGAATCAGAGAGTGACGATTGTGTAAATACCCATCTCAGTATCCATTCCTATAGACTTCCTTTTATCATTGGCAATGGAGAAGGTAGCATAGTTACATATGAAGATAACAAGCACTTTAGAACTTATGCGAGTCAGTCGGTTGATAATTTTTCGCACCATTCCGATCAACCTTTGGTTGACAATGAAGTGGTCGAATCACCTGGGGTCAGGAATGGCCTCTTGATTTTGGATGAAATCAGATTGATTCATGAGCATTTACCTATATACCTACCATTTGATCCCGGTGAGTCTGTTCCTCTACACATTTTATTTGAGCACTTGAATGTACATTTGGATAAATCACGGTACTTGCCCATTACACTACATTCTGGTGTTTTTAGCTCTGTGGATAATTTTGAAATAGCTACTGAGTTGCTAGAAAGTTTACTCAGTAATTTCAATTCCTTAGTGGATTCCTTTTGTTTCTATTGGAATGTGGAAATCCGAAGTGGAACTACTATTGCGAAGGAGGAAAAATCACGAACCAGTGTAGTCTTAGCATTTGACAACATTCCTCAGAGGGTTCCAAATAGATTTTTGCTTAGTCCAATTTCACATAAGGAGTCATGGGTGATTCATTTTGCTAGGCATATGTCTATTCTGCCACGTGATAAAAAGTTCATATTGGCTAATGAGGTCCTTGATATTGAGACGTATGTTCATGATGATATGTTGTCGGTTGAGTCTACAAACCCAGCTTTGTTGGAAGAGTTCGTGTTAAAGCAGTATTTGCAATAAAATTTTCAGTGTTTATTTCTGAGTTGCATAGTACTAAATTGCTCGACTATTTTGCCTACATCATTTTGTAAGGACAAGTGTTATATGCACATTCCAATGGTACTATATGCCGGAGGGAAGTTGTTTGATGGAACCATCACCCGAGGATGTTCATTAGAAAAAGAACATGCTGACAGCTTTAGACAGCTACCAAATGTAGTCCACAATGGCCATTTCATGGTTGTTATACATAAGGAGCTTAAGCTAGAGAGTTCCCTGCTGGATAGCAAGGATGTAGTAAATGACTCTCTCCTTAGTCCATGGTCATCCATAAAAAATAATGAAAAGGACCTAGTTCCAACAATGCTACCAGAGGATACGAAACAGAGAAGTATTTCCGCAAATGTTATTGAAAAACCATGGCTTCAATGGGAGGAAGCAGCAGACAAGCCAATAGACCATATAGTGTTGTCCAAACTGAAGCAGTTCCGGGTAATAGGCAATCTCATGAAACCAGCAATAAAGGTCATTGCAGCAGATTTTTCAGAAGAAGAAATCAAGTATCTAAAATATGTGTTCGCGAGCATGGCTATAAATAATAAGGGAACAATCATATATAAAAGAATAAAATCTGGATTGGCTCGGCTTGCTTCAAAACTTTCAGAAGTTAAAATTCTGCAACTCATGCAGGCTAGTCTTTTTAAGTTTGAAGGCTCCTTTGATTGGATAACATTGTTTCTACTTCAAGACAAAATACATGGTGCAACTTCACACTTAGCTAGATTGATCTCATTGCGGCCAAATAGTGATCCAAATTGTTGTATTCTTATGCTTCTACTACCTAGAGGTGAGGCGGAACTATGGGAAAAGAAAACCAACTATCCTACCGTTGCTTTGCATTTACTGTTTGCTGTTGACAAGGTCAAGCGGATATTGCTGCATTTTCTACTTTACTCGAACCTTGAGGACAAGCTTCGTTTTGAGGGGGGAGGTATAGATGCGTGATTTTGCCCCTACCCGAGATTTTTTATATTTTTAGCTAAAATATTTTGTTTAGGCCTAATATAGTTATCTTAGCTAATTTTGACTCTTTTATCTTAAAATAAAAAAAATAACAAAAATATAGTTTTATTAATATTTTGTAGTCATTTTAAATTGAAAAAATACAAAAATAATATTTTATATTTTTATCTTTATATAAAAAACGAAAATTATGAAATAAATAAATAAATAGTTTCATTAACATTTTGGGGTTACTTTAATCTTGAAAAAAAAATATAAAAAATAGTTTTATTTTAATTATGAGTCTCATAGTTATTTTGCTTACGTAGGTTTAATTAAATAACATTGTGTTCTCATTCTCGGTTCCGAACAAAGAATAATATTCGGGTTCAAACTACCCAGTTTTATAATTTTCGGACCTAGCCCATAATAATCCGAGCCCACCACACGTGGGAGACACGGACAGAGCACGATATGAAGCCCATAATTATTGAAATCCACGTGGAGACCCATGACTCTTGGTCTCTCACGTGGGCATTGGGAGAATCTTTGTCCAACGGACAAAAGATGGGCAGAGTTTTTTTTGTCACGGTTAAAAAATAAAAACGGAAAGGACACGGTAGAGTGGGGGGAGGTGCTTACTGATTTTAAAAGAAAAAGGAGGGGTAAGCTTTTTGGGGATTGAAAAAGGGAAAACAAAAACGGAAGAGAGGGGGGAGCTCCTTAAACATTTTTGAGAAACGATATACACTGTTGAGTTCATCTCTTCCATTTTTAAAAAAAAAACTAAACCAAAAACCTCGCTGCTCCTTCACGTCGCTGCCTCCATCGAACCATTTATCGTCAACCACCCTAGACCTCCATCGCACAGCCGCTGTTTCATCGATCACCCAACACGGACCTCCCTCACGTCCAAATGACCACCAACTCCCTTCATAGCCGCTGCTGAATCTCATCAAAAACCACCCTTCTTCTCCTCTTCTTCAACCAGTTACTGCGTCGTCCATGCTGCCTCACGTTCAGCCTTACGGCACAGTCCATTGAACAACAAATACTCGTCTTCTTCGTTCCAGCAACCAGACGATCCCTCACCTGTCCGTCGACCATTGTTGCTGTTCATTTTTTGGCGAGTTTAAGATGCTGAAACCCTACTGTCCCTTCGTTCGGCAACAACTAGTCTAGGCCCATCGACCACCAAACAGCTCCATAGCCAATTGTCACGACCAAGCGACCCTCCATTGAATTTGGCGACCTTCATTTCTGTCCCAAAACAGCCCGTCCTTGTCCTTATCAAACTTGTGCGAGTTTCTGTTTGTTAGATTTGCCGTTCGAGTTTGCCGGAGGTCATTGTCCGAGGTTATGTTCGAGGTCGTTAGTCAAAGTTCCGGTCAAAAGCCTTGTCTTCAATTCAGAGGAACTAGGTAATAGTGCTTACTGTTTTTTTTTTTTTTGCTTGGCATTTTGTTTTTCTTGCTTAAAAGTTGCATATAGTAAGATACTAAAATATTGCTACTCAAATATTTGATATGCTCATTGTTATGATTATTGATACTGTTTCAACATATTGCAAAATTATGTGCTGTTTATATTTTTGTTTCCTCACAGGCTCTGCTTCATTATTATTTTATTTTTTGAGTAACCTTTCTTTTTAATTCAGGTCTACCAACACAGTTAAAAGGTACTGAAAAGGAAAGCTTTAAGAAAACAAAAAAAAAAATAAAAATAAAAAAAAATAAGAGAGAAGAGATAAAGCTTTCAAGATCTCGTCTTTTGCATGATCTTGGCCATAGGACCTGGAATTTGATTTAAAAAAAAAACTAAGCAGAAAGGTTGAATTGTAAATACTCTATTTCCTTCATGATTATAAAGTATCTAGGTTTTTGTGCTATAATTAGAAGAGCTAATGGAGAATCTAAATAGAAATTGTGAGATGATAACAACGTTGATTTCCATTTCAGTTAAGGAGTTGGATTACCTTTCCTTCTTTTGCGAAATTCACTTATTGGATCAATGAGAGCAATTGATCATTTAACTTACTGTCACCAATTACTTTTCATTATCTAAAAAGGAAATTACTATACACAAATAGTTGCTTTAGGTGTGATTAAATAAATTATCGTGATTATAGGTACATTGATTGTGACGTGGTTTGAGATGCATTTTCATGATGTTGCAATTTTTCTATTAAAATAATAAATAATATTAAAAGCAGTTAAAGTTAAGATTTGCACATAAGTTAAAACATGTTATAAATCAGATAAATAAGTCGAATATGACAGTTGAGCGACCGTGCTAGAACCACGGAACTCGGGAATGCCTAACACCTTCTCTCGGGTTAACAGAATTCCTTATCCAGGTTTCTAGTTTCGCAGACTGTAATACAGAGTCATAAATTTTCTCGGTTCGGGATTAAACCGGTGACTTGGGACACCATTATTTTTCCAAGTGGCGACTCTGAATAATTAAATAAATTGATCCCGTTCTGACTGTCCTTTAAGTGGAAAAACTCCTTCCCTGATTATTATTATTATATCCTTTCTCGGGGTGTAGTATTAAACAGTGGCACACATATTACGTTATGTGTGTAAAAAAGGAGGTGTGACAGCTCTGGCGACTCTGTTGGGGATGCAAACCAGAACCACTGGTTCAGAGTTTAAGAATTCGAGCTTGGAATAATTGTTGTATTTGGCTTATTTATTATCTGATTTTATTATATGTTTGTATTAATGTGCTAAATATTGTTTTCACTGCTTTGATATTTTGTGAATTGTATATAAATTGTACCGATACTCATTTTCTCTTCTGAGTCTCTTTGGAATATAATCGCGGGCATTTGCTGGACATAGCCCGTTTTTCTCAAGATAGCTGTGGTGCTTGGCACCCAGTGAAGGATTTGTATTCACACCTGTTTAGGCGGGGAGCATTGTCAATTAAGCCGGAAAGACATGCTACCAGTGCACTGACACTCCTCGGCTCGAGTTGTCCGCTCGAGTTAAAGCCAGTCTAGACACCTTTTCCAAAAGGATGATAAACCCAGAACCACTGGGTCAGGGTTTTAGAACTCGAGTTTTGAATAATTGTTGTATTTAGTTTATTATTATCTTGGGTTTAAATGTGCAAAATGATATTTTTATCGCTTTGATATTTTTTGAACTGTACATATAAAAATTGTGCCGAAACCAATCTCCCTTCTGAGTCTTCTAAATCATGAAGAAGGGTGCACTTCGTGCGACTTCTTTTCTGTATAGTGTCTAATTCCCACTTTAGAACGAGGTTTGGATAAGTTGCAAAACCGGTGAAGCTTCTGTATTCCCGGGTTGCTGCCTCCTCCTCGGCTCGAGTTGTCCGCTCGGGTAAGCCAAATCTAGAACAATAAACCGAGGTTTTTAAACCTAGTATAACAAAACTTCATACCGGATCCCTAGTAGGAACGCTTATTTGCATCATGTGCATATTGACTTAGAGAGGCTCAACACAGGGGTTGGGCCTGTCTAGGACATATGACCTGAAATGAAAAGACCATCCTGCTACATCTTGTTTGTTTTACGCATTCATTTGCTTCAGACTTGTAGGCTAACCGGTTTTTTTATATATTGTGGAAAATGAAAAAAAAATTGTTTCAAAATAGTTGTTTTTTTTTGTTTGTTTTTTTTACTTAAAAAGAAAAAAAATGTTTGTTGTAAAATAAAGAAAATGTGTGAAAAAATAATAAATAGTTTGTTTCATTTACATATGTAGTTTGTTTTTTTATTTGACCGAACTACGCTGGTTTGATTCTCCCCATTAGGTGGGATACGTAGGCAACCCTCATCGGGTCCAACCACCCCTTCAAAACATTTAAAAAAAAAATGTCGAAGTTTTAGTTTTCAATAAAATCAAAGTAACACTATTTTTTGAAAATAGCCGAATGTTCCGAAAGGACACCGGAAGGCTGTTTTTGCAAAAATGGCCGCTTTGAAGTCTTTTCTTTTTCTTTTTGAATAATAGCCTTGAAATATTTCATGTGGAAATGTTGAAAGGCCGTAGCCTCAAAATAAAGTTTGGGATACCACCCTTTTAAAAAAAATCAAAAAAAATGTGTGTTTAATTTCGTCAATAAAATCAAAGTGATGCCGTTTTTGGAAATAGCCGAATGTTCCGAAAGGACGTCGGAAGGCTGTTTTTGCAAAAATAGCCGCTTTGAGTCATTTTAGATAATTTACGAGCATAGCCTTGAAATATTCCTTGTGGAAATGTTGCAAGGCCATAGCCGCAAAATCAAGTTCGGGTTCACACCCCTTTTGTAGAAATAACAAAAAAAAAATGTGTCAAATTTTTGATTTTATTATAAATAAATTGGGTGATGCTATTCTTGTTTAAAATAAGCCGAATGTTCCCCAAAAGGACACCGGAAGGCTATTTTTGCAAGAATAACCACTTTGAGTCTTTGTAAATAATTTTTGGGCACAACCTTGAAATATTCCCTCGTGAAAATATTGAAAGGCCGTATCCGCAAAATTAAGTTTGAGTCATCACTCAACTTTGCAAAAAAATAAAAAATAAAAAAATAAAAAAAAAAGTAAAAAAAATTGATAAGTACTGGCTGAGTCCATTCTAACATGTTTTGTCTTGAATTGCAAAGTAAGTAGAAGGTGGTTGGTTTGTGATAATCGAACAACGCAAGATCCCCGAAAGATGGTACAGGAGGAAATAACCCAAAGATTGAAAAGCTTAGAACATCGGTTGAAAAACACGCACGGGTTGGCAGGTCAAAAGATTGTTGCTTTCAAAGATCTATGTTTGTTTCCCAATGTCCACTTGCCACCTGGTTTCAAGATTCCCAAATTTGAAAAGTACGATGGACATGGACATCCCATAGCCCATTTGAAAAGGTATTGCAATCAACTAAGGAGTTTGGGAAGAAATGAAGAATTGTTAATAGCTTACTTTGGGGAAAGCCTTATAGGAGTAGCCTCTGAATGGTTTTGGGATCAAGATGCATCTCGCTGGCACGTCTGGAACGACATGGCACATGCCTTTGTCAAACAATTCCAATACAACATCGACATTGCCCCAGACCGCATTTTTCTTTCAAATCTGAAGAAGAAATCAAGTGAAAGTTTCAGGGAATATGCCCTTAAATGGAGAGAGCAAGCGGCTCGTGCTGAGCCACCCATGGATGACCATGAGTTAATCACTGTCTTCCTTCAGGCTCAAGAGCCGGATTATTTTCAGAACATGATGTCTGCGGTTGGTCAATCCTTCTTGGATGTAATCAAAATGGGAGAAATGGTAGAGAACGGTCTTAAGACGGGCAGAATTATAAGTCAAGCGGCTCTCAAGGCTGCAGCTCAGGCTGTCCAATTTGAATCTAGTGACACGAATGAGAGGGATGAAGAAGTCATGATAATATCAGGGTCAAGAAAAGGTTCCAGAAGAACACCTCGACGGTATGCGATGTCTCGACAGGTTTTCCATAACTCCCCTGAGCATTACTATCCACCTCCGAACCCACCATACTCTGTTGATCCACCCCAGTATGTTATTCAGCCATCAAATCATCAAAGAAAGCGAGCACGGGCATCACAAAATCTCTACCAGCCTCTGCAAAATTTCCAAATACCTTATAACCCACTTCCAAACCAAGGGTATAGAAGGGAACCGAAGTTGAAGGATAATTTCACACCAATAGGAGTTTCCTATGCAAGCTTATTTGAGAAGTTAAAGCAACAGGACATGATTGCACCCATCCCTCCAAATCATGTGGACCCACGTACGAGGAGCTTTGACCCATCTAAAAGGTATGAATACCATTCCCATGCCTAGGGGCACAACATCGAAAGTTGTCGGAATTTGAAAAGGGAAATAGAAAGGATGATACAAGAAAGATTGAATGTGATTCATAACAGTGACACCCAGAATATCGCGCTGAATCCGTTACCTGCACCTGATGATACACACTTTCTGGCGGTGATGCCTGGTGACACGGAATATGAGAATCCACTTGAGAATTTGCCGACTGAAATGAGTGAAGGCCATAGTGGTTCTGATAATCAAATTCGTGGCTAAATTTCATGCTTATCAATTGGAGAGTCATTTGTGGTGGCTTATTTTGTTGTCATTTCTATTTGTCCGAGTTATTTCAGAATGGTAATCTGAATGTTGTTTTGTGGCTCAAACCTTTTATCCTTGTATTTTTCTTTTGATCATAGTGTCTCATCTAAAGAAGTCTAGGTTCGTTCTAAGGGTTGTAACCCCAGTTTTGTTTTTTGGTTGTTCGAGTCGTTGTTTTATCGGTTAATGCAATGACCTATTTTATATTATTTCTAGACATTTTCTGTTATTTAGTCCTCTCCTTCCTATAGTTCTTTTTCTGCTAGCTCTAGTGACATGACGTGCGGGCATAGTTCTGGCCTGATCTTAAAAGTTAATCACAAAACCATTGGGAGGTGATCGAGATATTTAAATGAAATAAGAACGGTTTGAGATTATTCAAAAGCCGAGTCATGAGAAACTGGGGCAAGTAAAAGAAAACCGTTAAAGTCAAGCTGCCAAAATTGACATGGGGTCGTTCATAATAATGAAAATGAGAGTGTTGCCCAACAGTGCTTTAAAGATATGACGAATATTAATTGTGTTGTTTACACTTGGCATGTTTTGAAGATTGGAATGACGAAGGCATTTTGTTCTGCTATCCAAATACTTTATCCATCGTCATCCCTTTGAGACTTATTTTAAATTCTTTCATACCCCTCCTTCGAAATTAGTTGCAAAGACTAGAAACACAAGTTTGAAAGGCAAGAGAAAAAAGGGATAAAGAAAAAGTAAAGAAAAAGAAAACAACAAAAAGAGATAAAGAAAAGAAAAAGAAAAATGTGTGAAAAAAAAAAGAAACTTGAAAAAGAGGAATTGGGAACTACGTTTGACCTGATTCCTCAAAGAGGATACGTAGGCGCTTCACAGCTCGGTCATAGTGTAAATAAAAATAAAAAAAATCCCCAAGCAAAAACTGGGGCAACAAAAAGTCGTGTTTATAAAGGAAAATGTAGATTTAGAAGGTTGTAATTTTGGGCCCACGTTGTTATGTTTTGAGCCTTTAATACCATCTCATGTTAGCCCTATCCATATCCACATTACGGTCCAAAGAAAGACCTTTCGACCAATCTTTAAAGGAGGCCAAGTCAGGCAAATGAGAGAAATTTTATCAGAACATAACACTCTGATTCCTATCAGAAAAGACTCGGATCTGCAGCAGAAGAAATATGAGAGAATCTTAGCGGTAACACCCCCAATCCCCAGCCGAAAAGTAACACAAATGAGAAAGTCTTAGCGGTGAAAACCTTCACAGGCACCATAAGGCGATGAAAGCTGAGAAGAAAAACCGAAATGAGAGAGGCTGGATAGTGAAAACCCCTCGGGCACTAAAAGTCGAACGAAGATTGGAAATGAGATAGGAAAGCCTCAGGAGAAGATTACAAAAGGCGGTTTAACGATAGAGGATAGGCTATATGTGCATGTCATGTCCATTAGAGTTGGTATCCACGTTTTGATAGGTTTACTTTATCATTTTTCTTTTTAGAGAGTCATCTTCCTTTTTCGTCTTTTATTCTGTTTCCTTTTATCTTTCTCCTTTTTATCAAAAATTCTCCAATAAAGTCTGTTTGCAAGAAATGACTGCAAAATTTTCCATCAGCTTTCCAATTACGCAAGACGAGATTTTGATTGGTACCCCAAGTGGTATAAGTCAGGAGGGATCAAGCGCAAGGCTAGTGTCCAAAAGGATATTCCCCACCAATAGGAAAATGACAAGGGGATGGATTGGTGTCAATGAGGATATCTCAAGGAAGGTTAATGAATTCAAGGCCAAGGTCAAGTGGACTCAAAGGTCGGTAAATGCCCATTCCTTAGATATGCCGCAAAAGAAAGGGAGATATCCCCAGCAGAAAGGTATTCCAGTGACAATGGTTCACCAGTAAAACATGCAACGTCTTCACGCAGGGTCACTATCATAGGAATTCAGGTGGTCAGGATACGAGTGGAAAACCACGCGGAAAGGCTCGCGAATAAAAGAATCATCAAGGAAGGCGGGGAAGCAAGAAATGAGAAAACTATCCCCAGCATGAATATCATCAAATGATAACATCCCCAGCAGGATCTGACAATGAAATGCAGAGCAAGGAAAGGGGAGGAGAACCATCCCCAGCAAGAGCACCACAACGAGCCATCACATTTTAAAACTAACCAATTTTTCTTTGATTTGAAACAGGAAAAAGAGGGGTTGTTGGCAGAAAAGCATGCCACAAAGAAGATTCTCAAACTGGGGCAGAAAATTTTCTCCTGTTGTGAAAATTTTCTCGAAACCAAATACCCGGTTGGGGAAAGAAGCCAGATTACGCGAGGAAATGATCATTGAACCCAATTATCCCCAGCAGCTTTGAAAGAAAGAAAACAACAAGCTGTGATAGAGGAAATTATACCCCCAGCAGACAGGACAAAACGAGGAAGCTTGCGTTCAGAAAGGCAAGAGGCCGGTATCATCCCCAGCAATTCTCGAAAAAATGAAACACTGATTTCGAGATTTCCCCGGCAGCATTATATCCTACAAGTTTTTCAATGGAGCAAAGCGCAAGTCTCGAAGGAGGTTTGGAAAGAGGAAAAAGGAAAAGGGGTCCCCCGACAGGACAATCCTCAGCTAATGACATTTCAATCCCCCGCGATTCCGGGAGAGAATAAAAGGTTTTGAAGGAAGTAGAAAAGGAGGAAATAGAGAAGATTTTCCCAGCAGCATCATCCCCAGCAGGTAAGTAAACAATTCCAAATATATCCCCAGTAGTCAAGGGAAAATTAACATGACCTAGGAGGAAAGCAATTCCGAAACAAGGTAATTGAGAAGAAAGGATGGGATGGAGTTTGAAGTTTGTAATTGAAGTCAGGGAGCCCGCCTGAAGAATGGAGTGGCAATTTAGTTTTGAGTTGTAGTTGAAGTCATGGAGCCCGCCTGAAGAATGGAGTGGCGATTTAGTTTTGAGTTGTAGTTGTAGTCAGGGAGCCCGCCTGAAGAATGGAGTGGCGATTTATTTTAAGGTTGTTGTTGAAGTCAGGGGAGCCCGCCTGAAGAATGGAGTGGCGATTTATTTTGAAGTTGTAGTTGAAGTCAGGGAGCCCGCCTGAAGAATGGAGTGGCGATTTAGTTTTAAGTTGTAGTGGAAGTCAGGGAGCCCGCCTGAAGAATGGAGTGGCGATTTAGTTTTGAAGTTGTAATTGAAGTCGGGAGCCCGCCTGAAGAATGGAGTGGCGATTTTGTTTCGAAGTTTATGAGTTGAAGTCAGGGAGCCCGCCTGAAGAATGAAGTGGCGATTTAGTTTTGAAGTTTATGAGTTGAAATTAGGGAGCCCGCCTGAAGAATTGAGTGGCGATTTAGTTTTGAAGTTTATAGTTGAAGTCAGGGAGCCCGCCTGAAGAATGGAGTGGCGATTTAGTTTTGAAATGGTAGTTGAAGTCAGGGAGCCCGCCTGAAGAATGAAGTGGCGAGTTATGTTGAAGTTATAGTTGAAGTCAGGGCGCCCGCCCGAAGAATGGAGTGACGATTTATTTTGAAGTGGTAGTTGAAGTCAGGGAACCCGCCTGAAGAATAGAGTGGAGATTTATTTTGAAGTAGTAGTTGAAGTCAGGGAGCCCGCCTGAAGAATGGAGTGGAAATTTAGTTTTTGAAGTTATAGTTAAAGGTAATTTAATAGGAAGTGAAAAACAACAATTAGAGCTTTTAGATGAAAGCAACAAGAAGAAGGAAGCAACAATTGGAAGATTTCAAGTAAGGCATCAATTTTGAGCTAGTCTGAGGAATTATCTCCTAGCGTCAAAGTCTTAGTCTGATGAATCTTTCTCCTAAGAGCGTCAAAGTCTTAGTCTGATGAATCTTTTTCCTGAGATCACAACAATTTAGAACTAGTCTAAGGAATTATCTCCTAGCGTCAAAGTCTTAGTCCGATGAATCTTTCTCCTAAGACATCAAAATCTCAGTCCGATGAATCTTTCTCCTGAGATGGTAATCATTCGATCTATACATTTCAAGTTTTGGTAATCAGGTGCCCACTTGAAGAATGGAATGGCAATTTATATTCGAAGTTTGTTGTTGAGGTCAGATGCCCGCCTGAAGAATAGAATGGCGATTTATGATTAGAGTTTGTCGTTGAATCAAAGTCTTAGTCTGATGAATCTTTCTCCTAAGACATCAAAATCTCAGTCTGATGAATCTTTCTCCTGAGATCACAACAATTTAGACCTAGTCTGAGAAATTATCTCCTAGCGTCAAAATTTTAGTCTCATGAATCTTTCTCCTAAGATATCAAAATCTTAGTCAGATGAATGTTTTTTTTTCTCCTGAGATGGTAATCATTCGATCTATACATTCAAGTTTTGGTAATCAGGTTCCCACTCGAAGAATGGAGTGGCAATTTATTTTCGAAGTTTGTTGTTGAAGTCAGGTGCCCGCCTGAAGAATGGAATGACAATTTATGATTAGAGCCTGTCGTTAAAGTCAGAAGCCCGCCAGAAAAGCAGAACGGCGTCTCAGTTTCCAAGATTTGATAAGCATAGTGAACAATCGAAAAGTGACAGAGTGTAACGGAAATCCCCAGCATGAATCAGAAGGAAGGCAACAAGGATCAGAAAAGATAGATTCAGACTTCGAAAGAGAATAGCTCGAAGATCACAGGTAAGGGAATTCACTTCGGAGTGCAATGCAAGTTAGCAACAAAAGAAACTTGCAACCAGAATGCGAGTCAACAGTCCGAGATGATCAACAGAAGTCAGTCACAATGAAAAAAAAGGCAAGGAGTTAATCCAAGTGCAGAAATCGATGAAAGATATGGTGTGCTCAAGACATGGCCGAGGTCACAAGCATTGCATACCTGGTCTTGATCCGAAAAGCAGCACCTACAACTAGCAAGTATCAAGGTTCAAATTTAGAGTCCACATGAAGCACCAACCAATACTCAAGATCAAGCTTCAGAAGACTTATAGATAGGAATCTTGTAACTAGTAGCTGATAGGCTTAGTTAGTCTTTCTCATGTTTTGATTTTTGATGTAATAACAGGACCACGAACCGGAACTTCGATGGAACGGAACCTCGACGGAACGACATCTCGACTGGTTCTCCACCTCGGTTACTCCATATTCTTACTCACTTCTGAACTACACGTGGCCCTGATTCCTTTATAGCCAAGGATATGTAGGCAGCTCAGATACAAGGGCTCGGTCACATCCTCTTCTTTTTAGTTTAGTCTCTCCGAATAAGGGTCGGGTCAAAACACTTGTCTAGTCGTTCTTTGTCTGAAAACTCTTTGTGTTTTCAGTCAAAGAGGGGCAGCTGTAGATGCGTGATTTTGCCCCTACCCGAGATTTTTTATATTTTTAGCTAAAATATTTAGTTTAGGCCTAATATAGCTATCTTAGCTAATTTTGACTCTTTTATCTTAAAATAAAAAAATAACAAAAATATAGTTTTATTAATATTTTGTAGTCATTTTAAATTGAAAAAAATACAAAAATAATATTTTATATTTTTATCTTTATATAAAAAACAAAAATTATGAAATAAATAAATAAATAGTTTCATTAACATTTTGGGGTTACTTTAATCTTGAAAAAAAATATAAAAAATAGTTTTATTTTAATTATGAGTCTCATAGTTATTTTGCTTACGTAGGTTTAATTAAATAACATTGTGTTCTCATTCTCGGTTCCGAACAAAGAATAATATTCGGGTTCAAACTACCCAGTTTTATAATTTTTGGACCTAGCCCATAATAATCCGAGCCCACCACACATGGGAGACACGGACAAAGCACGAGATGAAGCCCATAATTATTGAAACCCACGTGGAGACCCATGACTCTTGGTCTCTCACGTGGGCATTGGGAGAATCTTTGTCCAACGGACAAAAGATGGGCAGATTTTTTTTTTGTCACGGTTAAAAAATAAAAAGGGAAAGGACACGGTAGAGTGGGGGGAGGTGCTTACTGATTTTAAAAGAAAAAGGAGGGGTAAGCTTTTTGGGGATTGAAAAAGGGAAAACAAAAACGGAAGAGAGGGGGGAGCTCCTTAAACATTTTTGAGAAACGATATACACTGTTGAGTTCATCTCTTCCATTTTAAAAAAAAACACTGAACCAAAAACCTCGCTGCTCCTTCACGTCGCTGCCTCCATCGAACAATTTATCGTCAACCACCCTAGACCTCCATCGCACAGCCGCTGTTTCGTCGGTCACCCAACACGGACCTCCCTCACGTCCAAATGACCACCAACTCCCTCCATAGCCGCTGCTGAATCTCATCAAAAACCACCCTTCTTCTCCTCTTCTTCAACCAGTTACTGCGTCGTCCCTGCTGCCTCACGTTCAGCCTTACGGCACAGTCCATTGAACAACAAATACTCGTCTTCTTCGTTCCAGCAACCAGACGATCCCTCACCTGTCCGTCGACCATCGTTGCTGTCCATTTTTGGCGAGTTTAAGATGCCGAAACCCTACTGTCCCTTCGTTCGGCAACAACCAGTCTAGGCCCATCGACCACCAAACAGCTCCATAGCCAATTGTCACGACCAAGCGACCCTCCATTGAATTTGGCGACCTTCATTTCTGTCCCAAAACAGCCCGTCCTTGTCCTTATCAAACTTGAGCGAGTTTCTGTTTGTTAGATTTGCCGTTCGAGTTTGCCGGAGGTCATTGTCCAAGGTTATGTTCGAGGTCGTTAGTCGAAGTTCCGGTCAAAAGCCTTGTCTTCAATTCAGAGGAACTAGGTAATATTGCTTACTGTTTTTTTTTTTTGCTTGGCATTTTGTTTTTCTTGCTTAAAAGTTGCATATATTAAGATACTAAAATATTGCTACTCAAATATTTGATATGCTCATTGTTATGATTATTGATACTGTTTCGACATATTGCAAAATTATGTGCTGTTTATATTTTTGTTTACTCACAGGCTCTGCTTCATTATGATTTTATTTTTTGAGTAACCTTTCTTTTTAGTTCTTGTCTACCAACACAGTTAAAAGGTACTAAAAAGGAAAGCTTTAAGAAAACAAAACAAAAAAAAAATAAAAAAAAAATAAGAGAGAAGAGATAAAGCTTTCAAGATCTCGTCTTTTGCATGATCTTTGCCATAGGACCTGGAATTTGATTTAAAAAAAAAAACTAAGCAGAAAGGTTGAATTGTAAATACTCTATTTCCTTTATGATTATAAAGTATCTAGGTTTTTGTGCTATAATTAGAAGAGCTAATGGAGAATCTAAATAGAAATTGTGAGATGATAACAACGTTGATTTCCATTTCAGTTAAGGAGTTGGATTACCTTTCCTTCTTTTGCGAAATTCACTTATTGGATCAATGAGAGCAATTGATCATTTAACTTACTGTCACCAATTACTTTTCGAAATTACTATACACAAATAGTTGCTTTAGGTGTGATTAAATAAATTATCGTAATTATGGGTACATTGATTGTGACGTGGTTTGAGATGCATTTTCATGGTGTTGCAATTTTTCTATTAAAATAATAAATAATATTAAAACCAGTTAAAAGTTAAGATTTGCACATAAGTTAAAACATGTTATAAATAAGATAAATAAGTCGAATATGACAGTTGAGCGACCGTGCTAGAACCACGGAACTCGGGAATGCCTAACACCTTCTCTAGGGTTAACAGAATTCCTTATCCAGGTTTCTAGTTTCGCAGACTGTAATACAGAGTCATAAATTTCCTCGGTTCGGGATTAAACCGGTGACTTGGGACACCATTATTTTTCCAAGTGGCGACTCTGAATAATTAAATAAATTGATCCCGTTCCGACTGTCCTTTAAGTGGAAAAACTCCTTCCTTGATTATTATTATATCCTTTCTCGGGGTGTAGTATTAAACAGTGGCACACATATTACGTTATGTGTGTAAAAAAGGAGGTGTGACAGGAGGTATTGTTGTCAATGTTGTGCTTGGTGATGTTTGTACATATTATTCTGTGAAGTTGGTACCTCGACCTGAAGAACTAAGTGTTGCTGCAAATATTATTGAGGCCCCTGAAGATGCTGGTTGGATGACCTCGGATCATCGTTACATAAACAAAAGGGTGCAATATTCCTTCAATCATTTTATCCATAGTGTCAGATGGCGAAATCTATTTTCCATGGCTATAATCTCTGTAAGGAAGCTAAAACTCTGTGAAAATGCCTTACCTAATGTTACCACTAGGGATGGGAAAAGAGTTGTTCCCATTGAGATTAGACTAATTTGTGTTGCCCTTTCCTGTGCATTTCATTGCACTGATGCAAGAGTAGTGAGCCACTATGTTAAACTTGTTGCTGATGCTTTGTTGGGTACCTTAAGTGTCAAGCAGATATCACTGCAATTTTTGCTTCACTCGAACCTTGCGGAAAATGAGTTATAAATGCAGTAGAAAGCGTAATGCATTTCTAGGCTTTAATTGTCAAGTGTTAGCTCTACGTCTCGTCTCATCCCCAATTCTGTATCAGTATTTCTCATCTCCATTCTTCTTATATTTCTGTTGCTTGCTTGTAATTCCCATTAGTATAGAGTTAATACAATTAGTTGGTTGGTATATTATCTGGGTTGTTATATTTTATCAGTATTTCGTTGTTCTTTATAAGTGAATATTAAACTAAACCGTACAGAAATTATACTGAACCAAAATAATAAATATTGTACTATACCGAAATACTTTGGTATGATATTTGATATACATAATTAATAAACCGAATACCAAAATACCGAGCTAAAATTATTAAATAGCGAATGTCCACCCCTACTCCATCCAATCAATTTGGTTTGCAAGTTGTTGTTGCCAACTTGCCGAGTTGCCTTTTGCAAATTGCTTCCAAATCAAGATTTGGCCATCAGATTTGACATCTGTTTCCTTCTTCATTTTTCTCCATTTTTAGATTTTATTTTTGTTTTTACAAAAATATTGTTTTAAGAAAAAATCTATTTTTTTTGTAAAAACTGGAAAAAAATTCCTTTTGTTTTCTTCAATTTTTAGTAAAAATAAGTTTTAGAAAAATTGCTTTAGAAAATTATTTTTCGGGTATGAATAATGAGTCTTTTTAATTAATTAAGAAATATTTAGAATGAGCCAGCGGGACGACGTGTCCCTCCGTTAACTTAAAGGGCATTTGTGAGCCAAAAATATTAACGGAAGAGCATATTTGGCCCAATAGGTGAATGAAGGGCATTATTGTTCCAAAACGAATAGTTCAGAGACAATTCTCGCCCTTCTCCGATGAATTAATTATGCCTCCCACAGAAATTTATATAACTTAAAATTAGAAACTAAGTGCTGGAGGAGAACTTTAGCTTTAAATTTTCGACCAAATCCACCTCAAATCAACTTTAAATGAACTCAAAGTTTATAATATCAAATTCTTACAAACATTTGTGCAATAAGTTTTAATAATATTCACCGGCACTCAAAGTCCAACACTTATTAAATTCTCAATTCCGAAACCACATGGTTCAAAGCTCCTTTAATGGTGGATTAGTTTTGTTTTTTCTTCATTACCAGCCACCAAATTTAGACTATAACCACGATTTTAGTTTTGGACAATAGTACCCAGATGATAAAATAGTAGCAACTAAAGTATTTTGTTAAGTATATTGTATATTACAGTATACCATTGTATTATATGCTATTATATACTGTTGCAGTATAATTATATATTCTTATAGTATATTATATATTGTCTGGTATATTATTGGATTACTTGTTCTTCTTTAAATTTCAGTTGAAAATTTCCTTCTCAAGTACCTCAAACTAGCTCCAAATGCGACCAAATTTCACTATGAACTTCTTGAATGTATTATAAGCAATATTTTACAGTACCCACTTCGAATTAAACATCAAATTTTTAAAATAAAATTTCAATTTAGAAGCTTCAAGCTCAGTAATGGTGGGTCTTTAAACACAAAAGCTTTGATCCGGGAAGCTTAATATATAACCACAACAGTAGATGAGTTCAAAAATACAAATAAATACACCAAATAGAGGTCACCATATATATATATATCTTGATCCAGTTACATACATAATCCATCAAACAGTAGCTAGTGATGTACATGGTCATTTACATTAGCTGCCGGAGCAGGATAGCTTCCTCCGGGCGACTGCCTGGTGCTTCGGCGATGGATGCTGTCTAGTCCGACCAGCCTTTTCTCCACTGCCAATTACGATTTCACAACACGTTCAAATGTCTAAAACACATACTTTAAACACACACACACACACACAGCGTTCTGTCTAAAAACAAAAGGAGAGATCAAGAGTAAAAGGAAAGATATGCAACACCTGGAATTGCAGAGAAGTCTAAGAAGATTCTTGCTGCTTCACCGTATTCACACCCCGAATTCATGCACAGTACAAAGAAAACCAGCATTAACAGAGGCCATGTAACTGTCTTCTTGTTGATAGACATTTTTAATTTCCTCGTCTAGGCTTCGCTAAAACTATATATCTTGTTCCACTTTGCCTCCAAATATGATATCTTTTTTTATAGCAAGTCTAGTCCCAGCAGAGGGCCCGTTAGTATAGAAGAATAGAGGTGGAATCAGCTTATCCATAAATAATTTGTGGGTTCAGTATGACAGAAATCATTTTTGAGAAAAATATCTCGTATGAGTCAAATTTTTGACTTTTGGATGGGAGAATGTATAATTTTCAACCTTATTGAGTCTGAAATATTATTGATCCGTGTAAGAAAAGTCTACTAACTTATGCTACAGAATGTTATTTTTAGTTCCCTTGTTTCCCGAAAATGCAATAGCAAATTTAAAAAGAAAAAAACAAGATACCACCTTGCTTCTTTGGTAGAGAAATAACGATACTATTCGACATGTTAAATAAAAAAATTCTAGGAGCAAAATCTAAAGGGTTTATTCTAGGTTTATTGAGGGGTTGATTTTGGTTGAATGAATAAGCATGGAAAGAAGAGGAGAGAAGATCGTTTAGTTTTGTTTTGTTCCTTTTATTAATAAGAGCGCCTAATTTTTTGTTAATATTTTCATTTTATAAAAAGAGCGTCTAATTTTTTTTAAAAATTATTACCCCCTCCGTTCCAATTTATGTGAACATGTTTGACTATTCATGAAGTTTAAGAAAAAATGAAGACTTTTATAATTTATGATCCTAAACAAATAAAAAAGGGCACAAAGTGTTTGTGTGGTTTTAAAAGCTTCTCATTAAGGGAAGAATTGTAAGTTTAAGCTAAATTGTTACAAAATTTAGAAAAGAGTCATTCTTTTGGAACAGACCAAAAAGGAAATAGGTTTACATAAACTGGAATAGAGGGAGTAACACTTTACTTATTTTTGTCCACTCCACCCAATTAATGAAGAAGGTGTTATGATCGAAAAAATCAGGTGTCATGCGCAAGCTAGTAAATCAAACTTTCAACAACGAAAAATCAGACAATAAAAGATAAATCTACCGAAAGAAACACAAATATTTAACGTGGTTCAATCAACTGACCTACATCCACGGGTTTAGATGAGCAATCCACTATAATAAAAGAGAGTACAAAATATTGAGAGAAAAATCTTGTGAAGAGGCAAACACAAGTGACACACTAACACTTGTCCCGTAAAGTTCTCCCCCTAAACACGACTCTCAAATCCCATAGGACTATATTTTGTATAACGATTCAATCGGTCGTTTTGAGCTCTAGTGCGTCGTTCATCAGTCTGAGGCCATCAGCAGCTTCATTTCAGGTGTTATGACTTGTACGCATGGTCGAAATTAAATTTCGGTAAGTTCAAAGTTGATTTGGGAAGAGAATTCTTATTTAGGAAGCTTAAAGTTGAAAGAATTAATTAGGATATGATTTTTGAGTAAACGACCTCGAAGTTAGGATCTAAAGGTTCCATGAGGTTCGTATGATGATTTCAGACTTGGGCGTATGTCCGATTCAGGTTTTGGATAAACTGAGAGCGTTTTGGTGCCTATTGTGGAGGTTAGCATTTTGGAAAAAAATTCATAAGTCTGGCTTGAAGTGCATTTCAGTGTTGTCGATATCCGTTTGGGATTCCGAGTCTGTGAATAGCTCCGTATATTGATTCTAGAGTTGAGAGCGCGATCAGAAGTGAATACGGATGTCCGTGGGTCA
This sequence comes from Nicotiana noctiflora, assembly GCA_032618575.1. NCBI lineage: Eukaryota > Viridiplantae > Streptophyta > Magnoliopsida > Solanales > Solanaceae > Nicotiana > Nicotiana noctiflora. Next base: position 392,115 of record JASVEL010006918.1, read on the forward strand.
TTTTGGAGCCATTTTGCTAAAGATAGAATTTGAAGGTTTTTGAGAAGTTTGACCGAAAGTGAACTTTTTGATATCGGGGTTGGAATTCGATTAGAAAACTTGGAGTAGGCCCGTGATGTCAAATAGGACTTGCGTGCAAAATTTAAAGTCAATCGGACATGATTTGGTAGGTATAAACATCGAAAGTGAAAGTTGGAAATTTCAAAGTTCATTAAACTTGGATTGGGGCGCGATTCATGGTTCTAGCGTTGTTTGGTGTGATTTGAGACTTCGAGCAAGTCCCTATTATATTTTTAGACTTGTACGGGTGCTTCGTTTGGAGTCTCGGAGGCTCGGGTGTGATCCGGAATAGCTTCGGAGTGATTTACTATGAAATAAGATTGCTGGTACTGGTATGATCGCATTTGTGATGATTTGCGACCTCGCATTTGCGAGGTCCCGTTCGCATTTGTGAGCCTTGGCTTTTAGGGGGAAGTTCGCATTTGCGAACGAGGGATTCGATTTTTCGAGGCTATCACCTTCACAATTGCGAAGGAAATTGTCACAAATGCGACTACGACAGAGTGGGATAGGCTTCGCAATTGTCAGCATGGAGTCGCAAATGTGACTTCGCAGTTGCGAGACTGGAGTTGCAAATGCGACTTCTGCATCTGGTGCATTGGATTTTATTTCGAGACTTAGCTCATTTTTTTCATTTCACACTTGGCCTTAGGCGATTTTTGAGAGCATTTGAAGAGGGATTCCATCAAAGAGCTCAGTAATTTCTACACGTCTCAAGTTAAATACATAGATTAGGGGTAGATTAACATGTGAAAATTTGGGAAAATCAAGGGTTTTAGATGAAAAACCTAGAATTTGGTAAAAACTAGATTTAATTACGAAATTTATTAGGGAAGAGAGTAAAAATCATATATTCTTGATTCTTAGGTTATGTGTAATGACTTTCTTCAAAAATTTCTGAAATCCAGACACGTGGGCCCGGGGGTAAATTTTAGGATGCTTGCATTTAGGGTTGGGAAATTTGTTTAATAATTAGAATATGAACTTTTGAGCATGTATTGACTAGTTCTTACTCTATTTGAATAGTTTTGGATCGCTCGAATCCGAATTGGATGTTTGAGCGCGTTCTTGAATCGGAATATGGGCTTCAGAGCGTGGTGAGTCTCCTTTCTAGCCTTGTTAGGGGGAATTGTACCCTAGGTGAATTAATTAGATATTTGCTCCTATTTGTGGGGGCTACGTACGCAGTAGGTGACGAGAGTTCGTGCGTAGCTACTATTATGCTATTGTCTGGGTAGTTAGGACCCAAAAGCATGCTATACTTGGACTATTGTAACCCTATTGATAGCTTGAATTGCTTAAATCACATCGAATTAGTAAATAAATTTCTAAACAGATAAAATTTTATTCTTCTTAAATGGTTAAAAGAGAATTTGTTCTCATTGGATAATTACTACGTGTGGTCTTCTTGATAGACTATCTGTGTAGTTATTTTTGGAATGGGCCAGACGCCTCGGCAGATTAAATAGATGCATCTATGGTTCGCGTTGTTCGACCCTCGGCAGTGCACAATTTATTTTCTGTTGGAGCGTGACGTACGTCCTCGGCATGATCTGCGCATGCTTGTATTTCTTGTCTTGAAACTTATTAAAGTTGTTATAGCCTCTTTCCGGCTTGAGAATAAGTGCATAAATGATGGAAAAGAAATGTGAAAATTTCCTATAAAAGGAAGAATTGTTTATTTGCTTCAACTTATCGAATTATAATCATGTTTATAAAAATTCACGATTTGGCATATTATTGATATATCGTTATTGGACCTCTAGTAAGTGTCGAAGTCGACCATCTCGTCTCTACTTCTTCGATATTAGACGGGATACTCATTGAGTACACATTATTTTTGTACTCATACTATGCTTCTGTGCATTTATGTTGCACATGCATATGTACCCCCAGCGGCCTATAAGGCGTAGCAGCATGGATGATACTGAGACTAGGTGAGTTGCATTATTAAAGGCGGCCTGCAGCTAGTATAGTCCCTTCTAGTATATTGTATTTACTTTCTGTCCATTGTATTTCAGACGGATGTTGTAATTTATTTCCTTCTTAGTAATTACTTATGCACTTGTGACACCGGGTTCTGAGATGATTTTAAAATATTTTGTATTAATTGCTTATTATCTAATTTAAATTGAAGCGGTTATCTTTTTATTTATAAAGATTGAAGGAAAATCTTAGTTTTCAAGATTGTTAAAGTGGGAAATTCTTCAAGTAATTTCGCTAGCTTGTCTGACAGCAATGTCCGGCATTATCACGACCCTTAGTGGATTTTGGGTCGTCACATTATGGATGTAGCTGAATGAGAAGGACATATCTTTAATTTATAGAACTCCAAACTTTTTCCTACAAGAAAATGGACTAGAATACGGAAGACTTATATTTCATCTAGGAAAAGAAAAACCCTACTATGATAAATTTGTTGTCCTTTTTTTTACGAGATAAGAAAACTAAATATGATAAGAAAATCAGGACAACACCTAACAGAAGGGGCGATTTATAAGGCGAGCATATATAGTGAAAGATCAAAGAATATATATATATAAGAAAATAAGGAAGAATTAGTCAAATAATTCTTATTTTTAATTTTTCTTAATGTGTAAAAGAATGATGTGACAGGTCAATAGAATCTTGAGACTATATTTAAGAATATTAAAACAAGATGGAAAATGCAGCCAAGCATGTATACTAGAATTAAAAATTAATTAAATACAACTGTACCGTTGCTGTTGCCCGTCACATTCCTTAAATAGATTTTCAACAAATTCAGCAGTACTTAAAGAAGAAGTCAAAATAAGCTATTGAATTATGGAAGCTACCTTACCTAAAGATTAGACTTTTAAGTAGAGACCATTCTTTATATAGTTTGTTTACTCTCAAATTTGGATAATAAATAAATTTATATTATGGTTTTAAAGATATGTGATTTCGTCCAGTACTAATTGATTAATAAGCAAGAAAATAAATAAATAAATTAAAGAATAAAATAAATCAAACCAGTATGCTAGCCATGTCTCGACCTCGACTTGTGGTCATCTCGAGGTGGGATAGTAAGAATAGTAAATGATAACGTATCTCTGATGAACAGTAAGTGAAATAGCAGGAAAGTAATTAGTGAATGTATTCTTATCGGTGAACAATTATGATCCTTACAAATGAATGTGATCCTTTTTTTATATAACAGAGGAGTGTTAAATAAGGTACACTTCTAATTATAGTAGGAAATCATATTAACATCTAATTAACCGATGTAGATTGATCCGTTCCGAGATTCACATCGCGATCCTCGACCGATCGAGATCCGTTATCAAGCCATGCCGATGCCATTTGAGGTCTGCCTCTTTCTAACCACAATCGATGTTGACCCGGAACTGGACTCGACGTCCTAGCTCTTTGACGTGGCATTCCTATCTAGGCCAAAAAAATGAAATCAGGTAGCCCTGATTTCTACCGTATACAGATAGCCCCCCCCCCCCCCCCCGGTTTCTTAGAGTAAACAATAAGAAACGACTTGAGCCTCAATTTTTTTGAGACCTTGATAAATGCCCCGTCGGTACTATTCCCAAACCATTAATGCTTGCCAATGGACGGTAGGCCACTAGCACCACTAAACCGTCATCGTGAATCTATAAATACAGACTCTTAGGTTGAATCAAAATTTTACTTTCACCTCTACCATGTTTTCTAAGTTTCTCACGCTCCCCATCTCTTCTCTTTCACTACCCATTAAGTTATCCTTGTTAGTACCAAAAAATACCAAATTTTACCTATTTTGCTTTCTTCTACCTGAGATAATGGATAAAACCTCCAAGACCGTCCCACAAAAGGAGAAACCTTCTTTATCTTCTTCCGGCCGACCGATGAAAAAACGTCGGTCGAACCGCTCCCTCACGAGTATGTGCACAACACTTGTGTCTTAAAATCCGACTTCAAAGTCGAGAACCCTCCATCAATCCCTGGCCAATGTGAACACGTGATGAGATACACCTGCTCGATAACGGCAGGCCATCTTGAGGCTTTGAAGAGAGACTGTAGCTGGGGTGCTGAGGTCGTGGTATAAATCACCGCTCCTGAAGGGAGCATTACCACCTATATAGAGGGGTTTCTAAGTGTCTACACTTACCCATTCACATTCGGTCATCCCAACCCTAGTCATTATCGACTTTTGCAAGAGGTACCAAGTCACCATCGACCAGGTTCACCCCTCATTCTGGTGTATAGTGATCATGCTCCGCTTCTTTTCCAGCAAGACCGAGGGGCTGGAGTTCTCAAACACCTCATATGGTTATATCGACCTTGAATTTTCAACTGTTGATCAAGCTCCTACACTGAGCGACAAAGACCTTGTTTGTGAGCCTGGCGAAAGAATCGATGGAATTGGGTGGCGAATTATGGTACCATATCATTGTCCCCTTCTATAAAGTTTCTCCAAAAATTTTCAACAGAATAAATTCAATCTCATCATCTTCTAAGTCATTTCACTTATTCCACATGTGTGCAAAGTGTTGTGTTCATTAGGATCGGTGGTCGCGTTGTACTTGGGGATGTTCGGCATACATAACTTCTTAGGATTGGGCTTCGGAGCCGCACTTTGAGTTAAAGTCTTCTGCACAAACTTCATCGAATCCAAACCCTTTACGATCGGGGGTCCTTGTATTTGGTCAACTCGTGAGTTGCAAGTTTTTACCTTTTTATCCTTAATTTCAATTTTCTTTTCTCTTGATTTACTCCGTTTAGTGAGATTTGTGAGTATCTTCATGGTGGCGGGGTTAGTTCATGATCCATTAATGTATCGAGTTCGATTCTGGTTGGTGCCCGATTCTGATTTTGGAGTTGAGTTATCATATCATGCAGAGTGTGTAATATTTCAAATATCATTCGAAGGCTAATTTTGCCTTCTCCACAACTCTGCGCATTCTGATCGGCTTCCCGAGCATCTCTACGGATGCTATTTTTTAGGGTCGGCGAATAATTTCCATGAATCGCAACACGAGAATTGTCATCAATAGGATCTGCGGCTTGTGGTTCATCGACATTTATTGGAAGTGCTCTATTTCTCAAGGCGACTATATACTCGTTTTCGCTATGAAGACCAAGGTCGGTGTCTGTGTGAGTGGCCATTGCTTGAGAATTTGACATATTGATTCGTGAAATCAAAGACACTTACGGGAACAAGTGTGAAAGCAGTGTGTGTTATGATGATTAATACTAGGGAATCAATATTATCCTTAGCCCCACGGTGGACTCCAAACTGTTTACTCTATAAATTGGATAACATTTAAATTTATAATGTGGTTTTAAGGATACGCGATTTCACCTAATACCAATTGATTAACTTATAAATTAATTGATGGGAATTGACAATAATGTAAACCGAATCAATGCTTGGAGAGTGCCTTCGAGCTGATGACACTACTAGAAATTCGGTAAATACCGACAAAAAAAGCCGACCAACTTTTGTCGGTTATGGCCAATTACCAGCCAAAGTTGGTCAAAAATTATCGACTAACGTGGTTGGTCTATTAAATTCAAAAAAAGAAAATATTGTAAAAAAATACCGACTTAAGTTGGTCGGTATTTTAATTGTCTAATCAAAAGATTCACCATCTGGGAATCGAACCGATGTGTATATTGTTACAAGATACTATTCTACCACTAGACCATTGATGTATTTTATTTTAAGATTGACTTATTTTGTATTTATACTCTTTAATTGTATTTTGGCACAACAATAACAGATAAAAGTTGGTCGGTTTTTTAAAATGACCTGCCATGGACTCAAAAATAGATTCTCGCATTTTGCGCCAAAGAAAACCGACCAAAGTTGGTTGGTTTCTTAAAAAAAATTAAAAATTAAAATATTTTGAAAAATCGACCAACTTTTGCCAGTTTTTGGCCGTTTGTTTGACCGACCAAAGTTGGTCGATTTTTCTTGGTCAGTTTTTGCCGAATTTCTAGTAGTGTGAACCCTCGAACATAGTAAAGTAAGAGCAATTAAAGAACAACAAGTTGAAAAATATTATAATACTAAGTAGCGTCATGTCCTACCTGATCACCTCGCCCCAATACTTCTTAGGTCTCCATCTACCTCTCCTTGTGCCCACCACAGCCAGTCGTTCACACTTCCTCACTGGTGCATCAGAGCTTCTCTTCTGAATATGTCCAAACCATCTGAGTCTTGATTCCCTCATCTTGTCATCTACGGGGGCCACGCCCACCTTCTGTCGAATAACTTCGTTCTTAATCTTATTCATCCTTGTATTTCCGCACATCCACCTTAACATCCTCATCTTTGCTACTTTTATTTTCTTAATGTGTGTGTTCTTAACCGGCCAATACTCGATTCCACAAAGCATGGCTAGCCTAACCACTGCTCGGTAAAACTTATTACCTTTTAGTAATAGTGACATTTCTTTGTCACACAGAACTCCTGACGCTAACCTCCACTTCAACCAACCCACTCCTATATGGTGTGTGACATTCTCGTCGGTCTCCCCGATCCCTTGAATAATTGACCCAAGGTACTTGAAACTACTTCTCTTAGGAATGACTTGAGAGTCGAGCCTCACTTCCCCTCCCATTTCCGTCGGGTCAGCCCCAAATTTGCACTCAAGTTATTCCGTCTTCGTCATGCTCAACCTGAAGCCCTTAGACTCAAGTGTTTGTCTCCAAACCTCCAGCTGCTCGTTGACTCCGCCCCGCGTCTCATCAATTAGAATTATGTCATCAGCAAATAGCATTCACCATGGCACCTCCCCTTGAATATGATGGGTTAGAACATCCATCACCAGGGCAAATAGGAAATGGCTAAATGCAGTCCCTTGGTGCAACCCCGTAACAATCGGAAAATACTCGGAGTCACCTCCTAATGTCCTAACCCGAGTCTTAGATCCATCGTACATGTCTTTAATCCGCCCTAATGTAGGCAACCGGGACCCCTTTAAACTCTAGGCATCTCCATATGACCTCTTTAGGGACCCTGTCATATGCTTTCTTTAGATCGATAAACACCATGTGGAGATCCTTCTTCTTATCTCTGTATTGCTCCACCATCCTCCTAATAAGGTGGATATCTTGTATGGTAGATCGCCTCGGCATAAACCCGAACTAGTTGTCTGAAATAGACACTATCCTTCGCACTCTCGTTTCCACCACTGTCTCCCAGACTTTCATTGTGTGACTCAGTAGTTTGATACCCCTATAGTTGCTACAGCTCTAGATATCGCCTTTATTCTTATATATCGGAACTATTGTACTCCACCTCCACTCTTCAGGCATTCTATTAGTCTCAAATATAATATTAAACAACCAGTAAGCCATTCCAAGTCTGCTATACCCATACACCTCCAAAGTTCAATTGGAATTTCATCTGGCCCGGTTGCTCTGCCGCTTCTCATTTTACGCATTGCCTCCATGACCTCATCGGCCTCAATGTCCCTACAATACCTTACTTCATGGGGACTGTCGGCATTCCTCAATTCACCTAGTACAGTATCCTGATCCCTTCCCTCATTTAGAAGTTTATGGAAGTAGGTCTGCCATCTCCTCTTAATCTGGTCATTCCCCATCAACACTTTGCCGTCATTATCTCTTATGCACCTCACTTGGTCGAGATTCCGAGTTATCCTTTCTTTCGCCTTAGAGAGTCGGTACAACTTATTCTTCCCGCCTTTGATACCTAGCTCCTCATACCGACGAGCAAAAGCTGACGTCTTAGCCTCCGCTACTGCCATCTTTGCCTCTTTCCTAGCTTCCTTATACTTCTCCTTGTTCACTCATTTCTCCTCCTCGCCAGTGCTCTCTGTTAACCGTAGGTAAACCGCCTTCTTCGCCTCCACTTTAGCTTGGACAATGCATTCCACCACTAGTCTCCTTTGTGGCCGCCGGTGCGGCCCGATGATATCCCTAACACCTCTCTCGCCGCCTTCCTTATACAGGCCACCGTCGAAGACCACATAGTGTTTGCGTCCCCATTACTTCTCCAAGCTCCCATTACTAATAACCTTTCTTTCAGCTCCTGAGCTTTCTCCTTAGTCAAGGCGCCCCACCTAATCCTCGGGCAGCCTCGTACTCGCCTCTTCTTCCTCCTTATCATAATATCAATGTCCATCATCTAAAGCTTATGCTGCGTTCAAAAAATGCATTTGTTAGCATTGCCACAAGCCTTTGGTTAACAAATCAGCTGAGTTGATTTTGAGTAGGCACATAGATGGTCTTGACCATAACATCTATGATCTTATCTATGAAGAAGTGACAATCAATTTCGATATATTTGATTCTCTCATAAAAGATGGAGCTAGCTACTATTTGTACAACAACTTTGCTACCACTCATCACTGTAACAAAACTTTGTAACTCAACAACTAACTCCTAAAACAAGCCAAGCAACCATGTAATCTCCGCAACAGCTAATGCCATACTTTTTTATTTTGCTTCAGTTGAAGTTCAGTACATAGTGTGTTGTTTCTTGGAGTTCTAAGAGATGAAGAACTCTCCAAACTTGTTGAGGTACCATATT